>MU228530.1:136451-191394 GCA_018584345.1 Thuja plicata | reverse complement strand
ATGATATATTGATTTTAGTTATATTTATTTCAAGTTCCTTGCCATACTTTGAGAGACGGAAGTTTGAGTTTCATACACAGGTTATCTGCCATAAAAAGCCTATTCAGGTGAAGGTTCACCCGCCTTGGTCCTACAGAGCCAGAAGTGTAGGGGAAGAGGATCATAATTGATCATTCCCATTAGTTGGCCAAAAATAATTGGATTTCCCATCATTGGATTGGCAAGTCCAAAGGAAATTCAATTCAGTGTTTTTGGGCACCAACAGACTGGGCCCTGTTAAGTGACTACTGTCTGCTTGTCTGCGTGCCCCACTGCCCTGCGACTTTATATATTCAACCAAGCTTGCCTGCCTGCGTGTAGGCCCTTGTCTGCCTTGTCTTGCCCTTAATAAAAAATAAAGACATAAAGCTTCACTTCCAGTAAAGTTCAAAAAAACTTTAGCAAAAGATTAATTGGTTCTATTTTGGTCCCTTAGACCGCTGGTCTCGTAAACATTATTAAAATTCCTTCATTCATTTATTTACATGCTAATGATAATTGAATTAAACAGCCAATTAAAATTGGCTGCTTTTTCAAACAAACGTTAAATCACACAAGTAAAATCTAAATGTGGTGAATGAAAAATAAGACATGAAGCCTCACTTTCAATAAAGTTCAGAGAATTGAACACTACGGCACTTTGTTTAAAAGGGGCAATCTTAGTACAAAGGCCAGCGAGGCACCTATTGGGCGCTGAGGAGAGATGGGAGGATGCTATTGTTTCTATACTCTCTCATATCTTAATGTCCCTGTACCTTCTGTCGCCACTACTGCTGTCAATAGATGTCTTATTACTGGATGTTACGGGAAGCACAAGACCAAATTTGCAGAGTTTCAAGAGGTAAATATGTTTTGACACGTACATTATTATTTGATTCTTCCACAGTTTATTGTAGCTAATTTGAAAGCTTCTTTCAGGAAAAAGTTTTCTTAAAAAACTTTCTAAGTAATCATTCTTTCAATTTACATTTTCTACTGTGACATGAAATGTGGACACCCATTTCTACATTCATTCATTCATTCAAATAAGGCATGAAACCATCATCTTAAACGAGTTTTGTTCAGGAAAGGTGTTGTTTCATGCATCCATCTGGAAACAAGTTCCAAAGTATTATAGCCAAACTGGGTCTGTAATCAAGGAAATAAAATGAGTCTCCTTCAATGCACCCATTTGAAACAAGGTTCAAAACCATGATACCCAACTGGATTTGCCTTCGGCTAAAGATGAGACAATTGCGATTGTCTTCAGGAATGGAAAATTAAAGTTATTGCATGAATTCATTCATATTAAACGCTTAAAATCAAGATACCCAAGTGATTCGCTATGCATTTGTAAATAAGGCCTAAATTCTAACTACCCAACTGGTGCCGTCAACATCAGGACAATAAAATTGATTTCCTTCCATATACCTATTTTGCTTTGACTTGAATTGTGCTTCGGAGAGGTTTAAGTCAGTAGATTGCTCTACCACAATGGTCTGTAAGGAGTGTTTGAAATTATTTATGCCTGTATTTGGTCTCTACGTTTGAAAACCTGTTATAAAAATAAGTGCACAGCTGGGGTTTTCAAGAAGAGAAAATTTATTTCTTTCTATATACCCATTTTGCTCAAGAAAAGAAAATTGGTTTCAATAAGCAGATTGCTCTGCCGCAATGGTCCGTAAGGAGTGGTTTGAAATAATTTATGTTTGTATTTGGCCTCTAAGTTTTAAAGCTTGTTATTGGTAGGTCTATGTTATTGTAGTTGAACATTTGATGAAGCCCATGTCCAAGCTTAGTTTGAATGGCTTCAAGTTCTAGCAAGACTTGAATAGTTTGAAAGTGAAAGCAAGGAAGAAGGCCAGATTGACAGTGTGCAAGAATAGCAAGACGTGGTTTTTCAAATGGGAGGAGAAATGCACTATTTATAGGTTTCTAGAAGGATTTCATGCTAAAAAAGGTGGGAAATGGGTAGGTAAGCGATAATTGAGCCTCACATTAGATTTTTGTGGCAAAGTAAGCAAAGAATAGACCTGCTACTTTGCCTACTAGACGAGTGGTGCACATAATGGGCATGGATGTCCTTTGATGTTAAAAATGTTCAAATTTCTATGGTTAAAGTGATCAATGAAAAGTGGTTTCAAGTCTTTGTGACCCATGAAGTGTGAGAAACAAGGGAAACAAGGAAAAAGGTTTACTACACACGAAAAGGGATACACAAATTGAATGTTTGGTGGAAAAGGATAAACATTACATGGGAAGGATAAATAAGGGTTACATAAGTGTCGAAAACACATGAAAATGGGGAAACACAAGCACATAGGGATAAACAAAGAAATACAAGGCTAGGCTAGGTGTGAACAAGGGCTAAATAAAGAGTAAAAATATATACAATTGAAAACACCTAAAATGAGCGTAATTGTCATATTCCCGCCACAGTATGAGATGTATCAGAAAATTGCTTATTAGATAAGACTTCACAATTTTCTAAGCATCAAACCTAAGAGATAATTGTTCTCCATGATTGATAAGCACAGAGCAATGCCCAGGAATAAAGTAATGATCTGTATAACCCAGCTGATGAGTAGGATGAAGCAACGATCTGAATAATGATACAGCGATACTTGAGAACGAAGTGGCAATCTTGTTGATGAACGAGGTGGTTTATATTAAATAAACATTGATTACAAACAGCAGTTGATTAGTTAAGAAGTAAGGATATAATGAAAAGACACCACTCTCACAAGAGAACACAACCGCAGAAAGGGACATGTCCTTCCATTATGTAAAGAGCCGGACTCGCTCTACGGAGAATTTATTTAGATTTGCAACTACAAGTGACACTATTGCCAATCGATGTTTCTCTTTTATTTATTAAATTAACTCAAGTAGACAATGTGCATACATTCATATAATTAATTCACTGTTTTATTCATGCAATGCTGGAATCTGGAAATAAAACAATGCTCAGCACTTATAAATGTGAAAATTTAAAGAAGAACCTGATGTTAAATACACCCGTGTTGACATAGCTTGGCAGCCACCTTTCCCAAGACTTCCACGTAGGAACTGTATCTGCCATTTACCTGTGTGAGTGCTGGCTGTAGCTCACGCAGCTCCTCCAATGCACGCGCGGACTGTCTACTCCAGCGTGATGCTGGCTCATGCGTCCAGCCCCTTGAGACACCACGCAAGCTGCCTCCTATCACCCTGCCTGCTAACGCAGGCTTTAGCACACAAAACGTGCTGCTTTCCACCCACGGCCTGCTAACGCGAGCCTGCAGACTGCCGTTCGCAGTCAAGGAAGAGAGTTGGCGGCTCAACCCTGGACGCCACCACTTTCCCTGTGATCCGGCCGTCAATTACTTGCCTCCCTTTGCGAATTGGAGTTGGAATTAATTCGCATAATACTGTAAATCCCAGGATACTCTTGCACTCTCAGTGTGCCTGCAGAATCTAAATAAAAACCTCTTTTCCTCTAGCCACAGTCGAACAGTAAGGAGGAAAAACACGATTGATTATATATCAGCAACCAATCGATTATCGGTTCAAGGAAGAATCAGTCTTCCAGAACCAATTTGACCCTTATATATCAGCAAGGGCTCAGATAAGAGAGAAAATTCTCACAACCAAGTTTTATAAAAATGTATTCGATATAAAAAACATTCGATCCTTTTCTCATCAAATGGGCTCATATTTATAATCCTCTATTGACAAAAGTTTTCCAAATGAATTCCACTCAACACAACTCCTTTTTAACAACTTCCTTTAAAAAACAAAAGTTTCCCAAATGAATTCCACTCAACAAAACTCTTTTTATAACAACTTCCTTTAAAAACATTATTATAATAAAGTATCATTATAATAATGTGACTTAGGCTTAAAATCAATTAAATAAATGGCCCCTTCCAATGATGATTCAACCCTCAACTTAAGTGAAATTATAAAGTTAATTTATAACTTTATAATAAGCCATTTAATGATTTATTAATAATTTGGCCACTAAAATTTAATAACTCCTAAAATACTCATCATTTTAATGTGTCGTCTGAAATAGGAGTCACACCTATTATTTCCCCATGTGGCCAAATGCACTTTCCAAAAATAGAAAGGGTCCATCTCAATCAACACCTGACTTACCCCAAATAGTAAGCACACCAAAACTAAGCTCAAACGAAGTCCAATTTGAGCCAAACGAAGACCAACCTGTAACTTACTGAATTGTAGGGAAGACAAGACCCTCCCAAGCCAAGTTTGTGCCTCAGAAGATCCTCTATCAGCAATAATTAGCCTATGAGGATCACAATAATAGGCTAATCTCTTAACTTAGATGCTGACATAAACGGGGACATTACACATTCCAAGAAGAAAGATATAAGTATTCCTAAGGGCGGGCTCCAGGTGGCACCATCAGCAATCAACAAGAATCCCCTGCAAGTGTTTGATATCACCACCTTTCCAAATAAATATGGCAGTCTCAAAACTCAGATCATAGCCTTTATAGCTATTAAGCAAGGGCTGACTGAAATTAAAACATAAATTATGAATTAAAGTCGACCTAGTCAAAGGAGCATCACAAAGTAAAAACAATAAATATCCATTAAGGCCGAGTGTGAGGCAGTTAAATTAAATGGACTGCTGGCCGACCTTATCCCAAGCAGCGTCTCAATCCTTGAGAGGGTTATAAATAAATAAATTCTGTTTGAAGAGGCCAACCTCCCCATGCTGGCTGGTCTCAGAAAGATATTTCACTTTATTTGAAAAATCATATATATTAATTAGGCGCCCAACTCAAGGAATTAAGGTATAATAAGATATGTTAAAGTCAGAGAAATGGCAGAGCTTAGGATTATGATGGCAGCAATCACATATTAAATAGTCTTAACTAAAAGTCACGTATGTTGAGAGGGAATGCCTCCCTTCATAAAATCACAACTCCTCCTCAAGTGGCATAAAGATATAAAAGAAGAATAATAAGAATGGATGACGGGATGTAGAGAGGGAGAAAAGAGTAGACTCAGAACAAAATTGAAATCAAAATCAGATTTAGAATTTTTGATCTGATCTTGATTTCAGAAAAGATAACCATGACAGATCAACAAGTGGAAAGGAACCTTTGACCTATAATCAGGAAATCAGACGACTTCAATAATAAGCAACTGGCATCATCATCGGATCATCAGAAATTACCATCAGCAATTAGAAGCAATTCTCACCTTCGGTGGAAAAGACAGCATTCAGATCAGACATGAGAGTAGCAGACTCATACTCTCTTCAGATCTTTTATAACCACATCTAGTTATCTTAATACTTACTCTTTTGGGCAAATCTAGGGTAAATTTGGAAGGGAACATTACAGTGGTATCAGAGCAACGTTGCTACCAGCCTGAGGGACATTACAAGAAGTATTTGGAGGGTATAGAAAAGTATTAAGAAGTTATTGAAGATCATTTTATCATGACTCAATTGATTATCACTCCGATTAAAAAGCACATCTGAGAAGACTTTGTGAGCAGATTTTTGAAGGTTTTAATAAGCAAATTATTTCAGACTTTCTGAGCAGATTTAGCAGACCTCATGAGTATTAAACATCGAAGTTCATAAGCAGATTCTGAAGCAATTTATTGCAGACATTTTCCAGACTTACGAACAGGTTCAAGCAGATTTGTGAGCAGATTGTATTAGACCCTCTCGAGCAAAACGTTTTGAAGAACATTGAGCAGATTTTGAAGGTCTTTTGTTGCAGATCTTAAGGGTGAATATTTTCAGACCTTTGAGTAGACTATAAGCAGATTTAAGTCGTGATATTTTTTGAGCAAAGTGATAAGGAGTTTGAGAACTGATTGAAGAAGGAGATCAATCATTTATCCTTTTATTTGTTTAGAGGAGACATATCAACTATCACAGTGAATAAAGATCATTAAGACAACCTAAAACCCTTAGAACAATCCAAGGATTTGATGTATATGGAAAACTTCAAGAACATAGTTGTAGACTTATATCAAAGGTAGAGTTAAAAGATAAGATGACAGTCCATAGAATGTGATAGAGAAAGGCCAATCCCATGTTGCATGGATGAAGGCTTGACAGTCCAAAAAGAAATATTCACGACTTTCTTAACCAAGAAGAGGACACAAGAGGGACAAGGGTTTTGAGAATTAACCCTACATGGAAGGGGAATGAGAAGTGACAGTCCTATGATTGAGATAAGAAGCAAGTTAGAGTACCCCAAGGGCTGGATCTAGCCCAGGTTGGACGTTCCTACCTCTTGTGGGCTAAATGATGAATTGATTACCCGAAGGGATGGATCTAGTCTTGGTCAGACGTTCCTGCTTCTTGTGGGCTAAATAATGAATTGATTACCCTGAGCGATGGATCTAGTCCTGGTTGGATGTATTAAAGTAATATTGTAATATTTAGTATAATGGTCATGAAAGTAACTTTCTTTTATGTCAGTCAATTACTTTTTAGTAACTTTCTGTTCTTTAAGTTGTTTAGTTAGTTTAGAAACTTTCTATTTTGTCTTTAGTTCTTGATTGTTCCTGTTATGGAAAGATCTTGTATTTGCTTATGTAAGGAGTATCCCTCTCCTTTGTTTAAAATTGTATATCAATCTATTATCATTTCATGGTATCAAAGTAGAGGTTGGTTTTTGGCAAATTTTTCCAATAAAAATTGCGGTTTAATTTGATCTAGTTTTTTGCTCGATTTTTTTAAAACAAAAATCGTGGGGTTTTTTGGCAGATTTTATTTTATAGAGTAAAATTTGTGGTTTTTCCTAAACATTTTGTGAGGAATTTTTTAGAAGATTTTTGAGGGCTTTTTGATCGGTATTTTGCTCCAACAAAAATCGTGGTGGGTTTTACATATTTTTTCCCAAAAATCGTGAAGGGTATTTTTATGATTTTTTTCCTAAGAACAGTGATTTTTTGTTTTTTGGTATTTTTTCATAACAAAAATCGTGGCTTCCGTAGCTTTTTTTTTTAGATCTGCAAGGGATTTTTTGCAAATTTTGCATCAAAAATCAAGGGTCTTGTTTCTGGTGCGAAGGGAAGTTTTTTGTTCGTGCGATGGGTTTTTGTAGTACCACACGACAATGGTTTTCATGACTAGTGGAGGGTTTTTGCACTTTTTTCCCCAAAAATCGCAATTTCTTTGATGTAAAAGGGTTTTGCTCGATTTTTCTGTGTTGTGGATTTGCTAGTTTTTTGGAGGATTTTTAAAAAACTCGCGGGTTTTTACCCTTTTTTCCTCAAAATGAAGGTTTTTGACAATTTCCTCACAAAATTATTTATTTCCGTCTTTAACAAAATGTTTTGACGATTTAAAATTCACAGTTTCTTGTAGAGCTAGGGCGAACGGTGTTCCGAAAAATGAACTAGAGGCTTTGATGATTTTTTCACGAAAACGTGTGTGATCTTAGCATTGCATTGAGGGTTTGATGATTTTTACACAAAATCATGGTGTTGTTTTGCAACAACTTTTTTTTCACAATTTTTTGGCAAAATTGTGGATTTTCAAAATTGTGGATTTTCAAAATTGTGAAGGTATTGGGTATTTAGAATTTGTGCATGATTCTTTTAAAAAAATCGTGGGTTTCAATTTTTTGCCGAGTTTTTATCAACAAAAAACAAAGGTATTTGAGAAGCTGATTTTGACCTCTTTTTCCATGTCTCTAAATAGTTGGAGGGATGGCTTTGTTACCCAACATCATATTGTTAGGCAACTAGAGTATGCTCACCATTTTCGAGTCTCATAATCTTGCATTGGTTGCAAAGAGTTCATTACCAGTAGTTTTTGGCACAAGTTTGTAATTTCGGGACAAACTTTTTGTAGTCAGTAGAATGACCATTACAAGAGGGTATTCAAGTAATATTGTAATATTTAGTGTAATGGTCATGTAAGTAACTTCTTTTATTTAAATCAGTTAGTTTTTAGTAACTTTTTGTTCTTTAAGTTGTTTAGTTAGTTTAGTAACTGTGTACTCTGTCTTTAGTTTTCGATCGTTTCCATTATGGAAACATCTTCTTGTATTTGCTTATTTAAGGAATATTCCTCTCCTTTGTTTAAAATTGAATATCAATCAATTATTATTTCAGGACATTCCTGCCTCATGTGGGCCAAATGATGAATTGATTACCCCAAGGGATGAGTCTAGTCTTGGTTGGATGTTCTTGCCTCTTGTGGGCCAAATGATGAATTGATTACCCCAAGGTATGGATCTAGTCCTAGTTGGACATTCTTGCCTTTTGTGGGCTAAATGATGAATTGATTACCCCAAGGTATGGATCTAGTCTTGGTTGGACGTTCCTGCCTCTTGTGGGCCAAATGATGAATTGATTATTCCAAAGGATGGATCTAGTCTTGTTTGGATGTTCTAGCCTCTTGTGGGCCAAATGATGAATTGATTATTCTAAAGGATGGATCTAGTCTTGGTTGGATGTTCTAGTCTCTTGTGGGCCAAATGATGAATTGATTACCCCAAGGGATGGATCTAGTCTTGGTTGGACATTCCTACTGCTTGTGAGCCAAATGATGAATTGACTACCTCAAGGGATGGATCTAGTCTCGGTTGGACATTTCTGCGTCTTGTGAGCTAAGTGATGAATTGGTTAGCCCAAGAGATGGATTTGGTCCTAATTGGACGTTCCTGCCATTTGTGGGCTAAGTGATGAATTGATTGCACCAATAGATGGATATGGTCATAGTTGGATGCCCCTGCCTCTTGTGGGCCAAGTGAACTATGTCTACATATATTTGTGTGCATGCTCCATGTATTCATGTGTATACTTTGTGTATGCTCCATGTCTTCAGGTATTCATGTGTATACTTTGTGTTTTCAAGTGTATGCTTTGTTATACCTGGGAGTTTACATACATGAAATAATGATACAAATGGCAATGTGTACCAGATATAGGAGTAAAATATAACTTTATTGGCTCATGCATTCATTACAGAGAAGAAGACCAGAGATGGTCGGCCAAGGATTACAATTTACCCCACGATATCATACCCTTCCTTGGTGGTACACGATATATTTAAAGGACCCGACAGTTGCCAGGAGGGACACAACTGTCAACCAACCGACACGACAACTACCCGAGAGTGATAACAAATTTAATATATACAATTAATTCATTGACGAATAGCCAATATTATCATCATAACAAAAGACATTTTATACTGATTACATCATCCCCCCAAAAGAAAAATTCAAGTATACATCAAGTAATATCTAGGAAGACTAATGACAAGAGTGTAGATAATGACTTGTACTGCACAAACTCAAAGTTGTAGTGTAGTTCAAAAATAAAATGGGGGTCTGGGGGCAGCGCCCCTCGCAGGGTCCGGGGGAAGTGCTTTCAAATTAGCACCTTCAAAACCACACAGAACTCCATGACGCACACCATTTTCTAGTTTTTTTTCGATGCCAAAAATAATGTTGAAGGAGCCAACAAATAAAGAGTTCATGTGTGGCGTGCAACTTTTCTCTACACCGTACGGTACTTTCATTTGCTTGTACGACTTGGTCTTGTCATATGGTTCCATTTTCTCTGCTCCGTATGACTCTCCTCTTCTTCTGTGTGGCCCTGCCATGGCTCCTCTGTACGGACCAGCATTGTCTCTCGCGTATGGCTCTTCTCTTCCTCCTTCGTGCAGCCCAGCTTTGTCTCCTCCGTATGACCCTGCCTTGTCTCGTCTATACGACTCTTCTCTTCCTCCTCTGGCAACCGTATGGTGATCGTTCCTCCACGCACTCCCTTTGTCCGTATGGTGTACGACCAGTGTTGCCCTGATTTCCTCTTCCGTTCAACGTACGACCAACTTGCAAGATGTTTCTCTTCCTGTATGGCGTAGGATCATTCTGACGAGTATATCCCCTCCGAATGTCGTGTGACTGCCGTCCGACTTGTGCTCTTCTTTCCCACCATACGACGTACGTCTCTAGGTGGCTTGTGTGCTCATTGTACGGACTCCGTATGGACTATGCACGGTTTGCTCAAAACTTGAAATTTGTGAATTTGTACTTCTCCTGCATCGGGATCTACACTTCCATCGTATGGTATTCTACTTGGCTTGTTTCCACTGTACGACCTCTTCTGGTCTCGTACAAATATCTTCATGTACCTCTTCTTGCTATGTGGATTGCTTGTTCCATATGGGTACTCATAGTTATACGACATGAATTTGGAGTGCTTTTGTAAATCTCCTTGATCCGCACAGATACTAATGTACTTCTCTCTTGCCTTCCCTTCCTTTTTCTCCTTGGTTGGTGTCCTTGGTTTCTTGTTACACCCCCTCTATATTGTTTCTATTTGAGTAATTTCTATTTCTGCTTGTTTTATTTTCCTTCCATTTTCCATCTCTGTACTGTCAAAAGCATCCTGCATAACCTTACACGCTTCCATCGGTTTCTCTTCCCCAAGAGTTATAGCTTCCAGAAGATTACAGGTTGGCGAAAATATCTCAGAGTCCTCCATTTGCTAGTGAAATAGTCCATTGAGAGAATTAGTCTCATCCTCGGAACAGTTTCTCAGTCTCAGTACCCCTTTGTCGTCAAGCTCCATCCCTTCTTCCCCCTGTAATTCTCCTCCTTCGGATTCAGAGTCAGATGCCAACTCTTGGCTTACGGCTTGGTCTGCAAATCAATGACATTTTTTTCCATCGCTCTCAATAGAGATCGTGTTGTTTTTCCAATTGTGATTTGCCTTTTCTGTAATGAGCCATCCTCTGCCAAGGGGAGCATCATACCCCTTCTTTTCTAGCGAGATGACCACAAAGTCGAGGAAGAATTGTTGGGTCTCGATTTTAACATTCGGCACCATAAGTGTTCCAATTGGTTTAATGTCGTGCTGGTCGGCACCTACCAAATGGAAGGTTGGCGACCAGAGTGTTGGCTTGCCTAGGACCTTCCATGTCTTCTCTGGCAATACATTTACGCTAGATCCCCCATCCACAATGGTGTTGGTTAGTGTCCGCCCCATGATCTCCATCTCAACCACTGTCGGGGTCCTTCCCAAGCCGACTGCCAACAACATTGGGTCCGTGGTATCACTTGTGGAAGTACCCTTTGTGGAGTCTTCTTTTTCTGTCTCATCAATAGGCTTGCCTTTCTCTTGACCGCCATTGGTATCACCTACATTGGTGATTGTTACCTTTAATTATGGTAGTGTCTCCAGTAAGTCTGCCACCTGTACTGGTACGGTGGCTTGCAACATCTGCTATATGATGTTTGCTTCGGATGCTGATTGTTGAGGAGTACTGGCAGTGACATGTGATAGTTTCTGTTCTTCCATTGCCCGCTCAATATCCGTTCGGGCTTCGTTTAATCTTTCCTTCTCCGTGCGAGGGTCAGGGTAGGTAGCCTTTTTGGCCTGCAATCTAGTGATTTCCATAACTTCTGCTTGAGGGCTTGTGACGTCTATCATGTTCGCTCCCTTCCCTTTAGGGCAGTCTGCATCCTCATGGTTCCCTGGACCACACCACTTGCTCAACATGCCTCCGCCTCCTTGTCTGTTTGGCAGTCCCGCACGAAGTGGCCCCACTCATTGCATCGATGACATTGTATCATAGGTCTTCCCTTCGCATCGTACTAGATGCGGCTTCTTGGCGTGCTATTATTGCTATTATTATTGCTTCCTCGTCGATTGTTGTGGTACCCTCCAGGCGAGGCATTAGTATTTGTCGGCCTTGGTGGTGTGGTGGGCGGAGTTGCCTCTTCCCCTTGAGTGAAGAGCACTTGAGTGCTTCGGGTCTTTAGGTTGTACAGGCACTCCTTGATGGAGTTTCCCAGTACTTGGCAAATATCGCAAAATGATTTCTTGGGGCAGTTGGCTTTGGTATGTCCTTCCATTTTACATTCCGTACACCATATTTCTTTGCCTTCCTTCGTGGTCTCTTTTTCTGCTCACATTTCTTTCACCATCCTCATCATATCCTTTCGGAGTGCCTGTATACTCTGGGACTCCCCTTCACTGTCGCCACCCGTACTTTAGTCGTCGCTGATTTTTTTCTTCCCTCTAGAAGTCTTACTTTCACTTTCAATATCTATTGCCCGATTGTAAGCCTCTACATAGTCAGCAGGAGGCACCACTTTCATTTTCTTTCGAAGGGACGGAGTCAGTCCCTCGATGAACCACCTCTTCCTCAAGCCATCTGCGGGCTAGTTTTCTAATTTACCAATGAGTTCCTTCAGCCTACGGTGGTAGGCCCATATGGTCTCATTTTTTCCTTGTCGTGTATTGTAAATTTCTGCTACTACTTCGTCATCATCACGAATGTGAAATCCCCTGGACACTGAATGGAACTCTGAGTGCAACTTCAGAAAAGATCCTAGATGCACGTGTAATTTGAATTCTAATTTTAAAATAAGGAAATACTATTGTACCACTGTCCACAATATTACTCTAACCAATTACTTTTCAACTGGTATACCAACGAAATATGTATATTTGCATAACAATAATTGACCATGTATATTGATTTAAAGAAATCAGTCCATGCGGAAACAAGTTCTCCAATTGCAGGAATAACTTCTCACTATTCTGACAATCTTGATTTATACAAAGAATACCAGTCTAAGTTCTTTAACATATTAATTTCAAATTTATAAATGATATGAAGATAGACAGTGCACCTTGTTTGTTTCCCGCCAACGCAGAGAGAAAGTAACAAATCATCCCAAGGATGGCCTGCCGCGAAGGATGATCATTACCATTCTGCGGATGTCTGTGAAATCCCTTGGACACTTGTTTGTTTCCCGCCAACGCAGAGAGTAACAAATCATCCCAAGGATGGCCTGCCGCGAAGGATGGTCATTACCATTCTGTAGATGTTTCCTGTCTCACCCGACGTGTCACTGGAGGCAGACGTATATTTCCCAATGCGGACGCTCTTGTCTCACCTGACGTGTCACTAGTGGCAGACGTTTATATCCCACTACAAACTCCTCTGTCTCACCTGACGTATCACTGGAAGCCTACGACTAAGCTATTTCCCACAGTCGTGTTCCCACTTCTCCATGTCTCTGTCTGGTGAAGTATATCTGGTCAAACACCTGTCTCGATAACACAAGATCACCTATTTTGCCAAACTGCCGACTGTCCCTCAGCGCTTGTGCCCAGATTAATGCCTGTACTGTGTCTTATTCACCCTGCGTTGTAAATCACTATCCTTCTTCCTGGGACCCGCGACACCTCAATTCATTTTCAGATCTAACATGCCATATGTCATGCTGTTCGGAATTTCTTATTTTTGTCTTCTTTCACAATCTCCACTAGGTCAGAGTCTCTGATGAAAGGAGTCAGTTTTTGTCTTACTACCAGCCGAGTAATCCAAATTATCAAGCCTGTCTCCTACGGCCACTCCCGACCCGTCTTATTGCCAACCATAGTTGGTTGAATCCCGTAAGGGAACTGTTCCATAAGGAACCGTTTATTCAAAAAAAATAAAGTTTGAAATATAAATTATTTAATATTACTTAACTTGTCAATAATATTAAATAATTAAACTCCTTATTATTACATAGCCAATTGATGACTATTTAGGGACATGACAATGAAGTAATCTGAACTCTTCCTGAAACGCCTTTTGCAGATCCTTCCAAGTTGTTCTCTTGCTAGTGGGCAAGTCTTTGTACCAATCAATTGCAACCCCCCGCAGGGTAGCGGGAAAGGCCTTCAACCAGTAGTCCTGATCGTCTTGGCCATTTGCTTCCCATATGGTTACACATGTTTTACAGTGGCGGGTAGGGTCCTCCGATCCGTCCCCACTGAATCTAGGAAGTTTCTATTTCGCCGAGGTGTTAATCATTTTTCTCCTATGGTTAGTATCGTGGGTGCTATTAGACTCAAGTGGTTCGGTTCCTCCTCCACGTCTCTGTGCTTCTTTGGCACCTTTGGCTATGTGCGAGTCCTCTACCTTGCTACTTGTGTTGCCCACGCCTTGGTTACCTCCCTCGTAGTACCAATACTCGCACCTCCCCGGAGTCTCAGGTTCCGTTCTCCCTATCCTTGGCTCTTCTGGAATAACCAAGTTTCCAATGCCATGCAAGGTACTCTCGAATAAGTCTGCTACTTCTCCTTCAAGGTTCCTTTCCTCACTATTGTCTTCCTCAGAGTGTGCGGATGGTTGGGTTTGTAGGGAGTCACCTTCCTAGCTGTCTACATTATATCCTTCTTGTACCCTTGAGATACCCGAGGTTGGCAGTTCTCTTGCGATCTCGTCCCACTCCCGCGGTTGTGTTATGCCTTCATTGCTCGTACAAGTGCCACTCCGACGTCGTGAAGGACTTAGAGATTTTTGCACTAGTCTTTGCAGCCGTTGTCCTCTCTCACTCTGTTCATGGATTCACAACAGTCTTCTTACAGTGGTTTTTGCTTCCTTTTCAACTTCTGCCTCTTTCCTTGTACGTTGCCTTTTGTCCTTGTTTCGCAAGTTGGGCATTAATTATTGGAGTTGTTGGAGGTATGACGTCTACTTGTGTCGCGCGGTTCCTCCTCCCTTCGGTTCCTCTGTTCGTACCATTGTAGTATCTCTTGGAGATGTTCCCTTTGCCTTGCCGCACGTTGTTCTTCTATTTCGACCAAGTTCCGTGCCAACAACCTTGGGATGCTACTAAGAAGATTGCAGTCTTCTGGTCGCACGGAGAGTTCGTCGTGTACCGTGCCTTCAGGGACCGCTCTCTCACGAGCCTCCCTTTGCATGTACTGATCGATCGACACGTCCCATGCACGCACCAGGTCCTTTGTCAACTGGTCTTCGCTTGTTACATCCTCTTCTTGAACGTCACTATCAGTTAGAGCACTTGCTGTTGGAATGGTTGTCCCATCACTCCGCCATCACGCCCTTACTTTTTTTGATCTCCAGGTTCAGACTGGCAACGACACCAAAATGTTATACCTAGGAATTTACATACATGAAATAATGATACAAATGGCAATGCGTACCAGATATAGGAGTAAAATATATCTTTATTAGTTCATGCATTCATTACAGAGAAGAAGACCAGAGATGGTCGGCCGAGGATTACAATATATCCCACGATACCATACCCCTTCCTTGGCGGTACATGACATATTTAAAGGACCCGATAGTTGCCAAGAGGGACACAACTATCAACCAACCGACACGATAGCTACCCGAGAGTGATAACAAATTTAATACAAACAATTAATACATTGACAGATAGCCAATATTATCAACATAACAAAATGCATTTTATACTGACTACATGCTCTATGTTTTGCTTTATATTTTTTTTGTGTTGATCAGAAGAATAGAATAACTAAGAGTGAACCAAGAGATATGAATTTTAGGCATGCTATCATGCAAACATTGGTTTTTGCAAATTCAATTGGCACCATTATGAAATGGCCTTGATCCTTTTCCCTGGAAGATGAGAGGAAACTTGTCTTAAGTTAAGCTTTGCCAAGTTTCTACTATTGATCCTAATTCACATTCAAAATAAGGGAGAAAACATATATAATAATATCAGAGTTGTGCAGCGGAAGGTGGATTATGGATGGGATTCCATGATCATTCAATCATTGCTTGAGGACAAGCAATTTTGGGAAGGCCAGACTGTCATATCTCTGCCATGGTATGAGATATATCAGAAAATTGTCGTATTGGATAAGACTTCACAATTTTTTAAGCATCAAACCTTAGAGATAATCGTTCTCCATGATTGATAAGCACATAGCAATGCCCAGGAATAAAGCAATGATCGGTATAACCCGGCAGATGAGGGTGAAGCGACGATCTGAATAATGATACAATGATACTTGAGAATGAAGCAGCAATCTTGTTGATAAAAGAGGCGGTTTATATTAAATAAACATTGATTACAAACAGCAGTTGATTAGTTAAGAAGTACGGATATAATGAAAAGACACCACTCTCAGAAGAGAACACAACTGCAGAAAGGGACATGTCCTTGCATTCCAAGAAGAAAGATATAAATATTCCTAAGGGCAGGATCCAGGAGGCATCATCAGCAATCGACAATAAATCCCCTGCAAGTGTTTGACATCACCAACTTTGCAAATAAATATGGCAGTCTCAAAACTCAGATCATAACCTTTATAGCTATTAAGCAAGGGTGGGCTGAAATTATAACATAAATCATGAATTAAGGGCGACCTAGTCAAAGGAACATCACAAAGTAAAGACAATAAATATCAATTAAGGCCGAGTGCGAGTCAGTTAAATTAAATGGACTGCTGGCATCACATGCTAAGCCCTTTTAGCAAACTGACCTGGGATTTAACGATAATGTCTACTCTTGACTGGTTATGCTTACTTGAATTGAACCAATTCATATGGTCTCAACCAAAATAGAACCACATGTTTGCCCATCTACCATTTTCCATATAAGTCATAAGAAACCAGTACACCAATTGATGTTCATTTTCTAATCATCTACTGGGATCCATGCATCACTAAATTTCCCAGTTTATAGAATACCTTCTCCTTTCGCCATCTCAGATATATTAGATCAAACCACATAATTTATAGCTTTGCTGAATCTGTTTTGAGGTGTTTCCTTTTGTTGCCTTGTTTCTTAAAATTTATTTTAGTTTGTTATGTTTTGTTTTGACCATTGCCTTTGTCCTTCTGTTGAAGACATCTTATTGCAATTGTTTTTTGTTCTCCTTGAATTTCAACTTTAATATTTATTTCTTAATTATTTTTCAACGGTTTCTATTTGTTGACAGAAATTTGTAACTTAGTCTAATCCCAGAGTGATATGTAAGCACTGCCTTTTCAGAGATAAAACTTAAATTCAAGGGTATCAATGTTTGGTCTCACTTTTTAATTTCTTTCTAAGAATGCCGTTTGTTTGCCAACTCAATGTTTACAGCATAAACACCATTAATAATATATTCTCTCATGTTAGCAATATTTAATTGCTGCAGCCACATTTAAGCATCTATTTGTTTATCATGTCATTTCCATTAACAATCTATATTTCATATGCTGTACCACCTTAATAGATATGTTATAATTGAAATTAGAAATTGTACATAAATTACACATCATGAACTTTTAGTTTTTTACCGTGCAATTTTGAATGTTATTATCTTACCCATAGTTTGCAAACTCTGCAAGTACTCTCCGAGTTGCCGAGTACTCTCTATTTTTTTTAGTGGGCGAGTTTTTACAAGTTTAACTCTCACGTTTTTATCCTAGTTACCGATTCGCTCCTCTGAGGCTTGGATGCGGATGTGGATGCGGGTGCGGAAGCTGGTGCGCTCTGGATGCGCCCAGGAAGCGCATCACAGGGCTGTGGATGCCCCGTGGATGCGCTCCACGTTTTTATCTTAGTTACCGATTCGCTCCTCTGAGGCTTGGATGTGGATGCAGGTGCTTACGGATGCTGGTGCGGAAGCTGGTGCTCTCTGGATGCGCCTAGGAAGCGCATCACAGGGCTGTGGATGCCCTGTGGATGTGCTGGCTCTGGATGCGTACGGGAAGTGCATCCAGAGCGCATTCATGAGCATCCGGGGCAGAAAATGTCAAAACTGACGTTTTTTCACTTAAAACAGAGAAAGATAACACATGTCAAATCATGTCTTTTGCGTCATTCACGATAACACAGCGGCAGAAGTCTGAGACCAAGGAAGAAGTCTCAGATATATTATCACGATTTTAACCTTTTTTTTTTAATTCAGTTGAAATATATTTTAGTTTCAAATTGAAATATATAATCACTGTTTTATTTTTAATTGTCAATCTGAGATATATAATTTAACAAATGGCAATGTATTATATATATATATATATATATATAAACGCATACAAACCCCCCCAAAATTTTTTTTGCGCATCCGCGCACCTGATTCTCGCACCCGCATCTGCATCCGCACCCGAATCGGTAACTTAGGTTTTTATAGATGCAAAAAAATGTGGGTAAAAATGTCGATGTAGGTAAAACATTGGTTAAAATGCATTTTTTACATGTTGCTTTGCAATAAAACCATGCATTTTCTCCTTCGAGATGTCACTTTTTAATTTAATACATATTTTTATTTGAATTTTACAAAAAAATATGTTTCTTTAAGAAATTTTAATTTTTAGTACTCTAAGTTGCTGAGTTTTTGTCGAGTATTTGCTGAGTTGAAAATTTTGGGCTTGCCTAGTACTCTCCAAGTCCAAGTCTCTGAACTATGATCTTACCTATTCCTTGGACAAGGTACCTTTTGGAAATTTCTAGCTGATACAAGATAATAGGTTGTGCATGGGTTAAATCACATTTCTATCATATATTAAATTTTATTGCTGTTCAACACAAAGAACACATTTGAGGTTATTGGAACAAGACTACAAGTAATGGTAGATTTTCTATTTGAATGGTTTTGCTGAATGAATAGAGCTGAAAGACAACATATGATTGATATCTTCTGTTTTCATATCCTTAAGTATTATGATTTGGTTAATATTTATGCTTTAGTACTTGTGTTGGATGCTTTTGTATTTGTGCAGATCTTGCTGCCAAAGTCTAAGAATTGGAAGTGGGAAGTGAGAAAACATGTAGAGAACCATTTTTCACTTGACAAGAGAAAAAGCAAACTACAGCTAAGAAATGGCATTGGGGCAAAGATAACAAATGGACTCTTACCAGAAATTAACTTGCAGTTCCAGGAATTTCTGAAGCACTCCAATTTATTTTTTCAGCTAGGCATGCAATTATATTCAAACTATTTGGAATGTTATATTAACCCAAAAAAGTTTACAAAAGCACAGAGATGGCAAAAAAGCAAGAAAAAAATGGGTTCCCTTATCCTGGTTGGATCGGTCATAACTCTTGTATTGATGATGTCAGTCTCCATAAATATCAACAGAAGTCCGTCATGTGAGTACAAACTAACATGGACATTTATTCTACCTTCAAGATCTTTCATCTTTGCAATTAAAGCCAAATGAGTATATTATTGAAGGGATAAACTTGAAATAACATCCTTAGAATGCGATAGATATGCAAAATGGCATCACTAACAATCATCTATGCATTTATTCTCTCACATTGTGAAGTGCGTATCATGGGAAAATGCTTTACAGTTATTCAAGATGTAGACAGTTGTGGGTTTGCGTTTCTTGAAAGAAATTTTTATCCTCGAAACATTATTGTTGCCTTATCATTATTTGATTTCCAAGTTGAAATGTAGGGGCAGTTACTGAGGAAAATTTACTCTTTCTGGAAGCATGGAGGACCATTGATCGAGCATATGTTGACAAAACATTCAATGGTCAAAGATGGTTTCGCTATAGAGAAGATGCACTTCGTCATGAACCCATGAATACACGTGAAGAGACATGTATGCTATATTCCCTTAAATTATGTTTTGGTTTTCAATAAATTTAAGGTAAACGTTCCTTTATCTTCTTCAATGTTGCTATTTTTAAACATGTTGGAATATGTTGATTGAGAGGCCATGACAGCTATGGCTGCCCAGTTGATGTGATGAAATTTAGGTTACCTTATGGAACACCCTTCTGGGTTTAAGATGAGCCCAAAGAGTAGGAGAGTTTACTCACTCTTGTTGTAGGCCTTCAGCCACCCTCAATAATATGTTGATGAACATCTGTTTCACCCTCTTAAAGACACCCCTGGCCTTGGAGGTGTGAGAAGCATGTTGTAGGATTTTGGACCTGTGTTTGTGGGACCTAACTGTGGATGTCATTTCTTTGATAGGTTTATTATTTATATGCTTCCTATTGATTATCCAATAATGTCGAAGTCTACAAGTGAGGAATTCTACACCTCCCTCTTGGGTGCAGGTCATGTATAATGTTGAGGTGTTGTCTACTTTCCTTGTACTTGTCAAGATTTTCTTCATAGCTTTGCCCTTCTGTTTGACACTTCTCATTTTTTGTAACTAACCTTTGGAATCGGGAACAATGACAATAATCTGATAGGTCATCATGTCTAGTTACCCAAACTTGCAATAAAAATAAGGATGAAATGCTAAATTACAATAATGGCAATGATGCTATACTACAATGAATCTTTTATATTACTCAATGAAAGAATACATGATACATGGTTCAGTGTGGGAAGAGTCCCACAAATGCTACCTATAAGGATGACTGTTTATCAACCAGAAAAAAACTGTCAAAAATGAATGGTGGGACTAAATAAGGATGCATGCTAAATTAAAATAATCGTACTGATGCAATACTACTATGAATTTTTTATATTACTCGATTAAAGAATACATGATGCATGCCTCAGCATGGGAAGAGTCCATTGGTTGGTGTCTACAAGGATGGCTATAACAGGAACAAGCTGACAAAACCGAATGACAGGACTTGAGATACAAAACATTGTGGCCACACCAAGTGTCATAGCAACTGGACAAATGTTTGTAGCCTTATTATATCACTGACTATTTGTATTACACTTCAGCTTTCTTGCATTGTCAATATGGGGGTTTTTGCAGTGGGGTGTGTATGTGTTGACTTCACCAATATAACATAATAACAGACTTGCATGTCTAAGACATTGCTTTTTTATAAGGCAAATTCTCTATGTATAATATATACATTGAGATTCATTTCAGGGTTAGCTCTCAGATTGCTGCATTTGATCCAAAATTATTACCTTTAAGAATAAAGTGTTTTGCCCACGTATGCTCTCTGTATAGTAAATTTTCCGGGAGTTTCATTTATCGGATGCAATATTGTGCATGGACTCAGATATTTTTTGTATTGCAGTAGAAACAGTTGATCAAGTCATTTTTCCGTTTCTAAACATTTTGAGTGCCATTGAACTTCTTTGGGCATTTGTGGACATTAATATAATTTTACTGTTAAACTCACACAGGTATTCCCAAAATGACAAAATCCCTAATAGTAATGTTGACTTGTGGAGGTGTAGAAGGTCTGTTGATTTACTTTCTTTCTCTCTTTCTATCCTTGGATCACATTGCTGTAGTGAATTTAAGAGTTAATCTGTATGCATAAGTTAAGATCTCAGTCTCAGATTATTAAGTTGAGGTTATGACCAAGTTTTCATCTTATGTGAATTTTTTTAAACGGATGAATGTGTTATCCCCATCTAGAAAGGAGTCAATTGTCTTGTTTTATTAACTAACATTCACTAGTTTTCTTTGACATTTTCCTCTTGATCATTCGTCATGTGAATTTTATAACCTTCTTCTTAGAAGAATATTCTCTAACTTGATCTTATTGAATGTATGTCCAGATGCGGCAATTCGAAAGATGCTTGCGACTTTAAATGATCCTTTTACACGTTTCTTGGAGCCAGAAAAATTTAACAGTTTGCGGGTATATTTCTTTGACTTTCAACATTTTTATGTTTTGTGCTCTGTATTGCACTTCTTGCTGTTATTATATGTCTATCGTTGCTAATATAGGAGCAATTGATTAAACTTCTTAGATATTAAGGTGTTATTGGACAGTGCTTATATTCTATTTAAACACTTAAGAATGTTGCATGATATTTTTTATTGGACTTTGGTGAAACTTTACTTTCCAAATGTAGACCATTATGCATTGGGAAACTCAAGAAGTTTAGGACTCTGTTTTGTGTGCTAAATTGCATCAAACTAAGACATGTTGCCATTGGCTATGAAGTCAGTCTGGTACTAAGGGCGCTCTGACAGGAGTCGGTTTGGAGGTTGGATTTGACATGACTGGTGATGAAGCTTCAACTAATCTTATGGTCGTTTCACCTGTAGTTGGTGGGCCAGCAGATCGTGCCGGTGTAATGCCTGGAGATATAATCTCTGCCATTAATGGTACAAGTACCCAGGGCATGGGGTTATATGATGCTGCTGAACGGCTACAGTGAGTATAGGTTTTCACTCTACAAATCTTGTATTCTGTTCTTGGTGCCATAGGGTGAATTCTTTTGTTAACTTATTTTTTATACCAAAAAATAGATTAAATAAAGCTCATATGGCACTGCAAGGTCTGATGTTGTCACAATTTTGGAAATACTGCGAATCGTTCAATATTTTTCATAATTTATACAATTATTACAACAGCACAAGATTTGGCATAAAATATCATTTTAATTAGCTTCTTATTGGTGGCACAAAAAGGCATAGTCAATAAGAGAAGCAAATTGATCTAGTATTGATTAATGCCACATTTCATGAAGTGTAGAAGATACAACTTCAACTGAAATTGATAAATGATAGAAAAGCGAACCCTGACTGGGTTTTGCATAGCTAATTAACAATGGGGAGTAGTGTATGATAAATAGAGATGCGGATCATAACGGTGGTGCAGGAAAATATAATATCCTGTTGTGAATCAATTTTCCTATGGAAATGGTATTCAAGATCAATATTGAAAACTTTAAATGTTTTAATAATCTAATCAATATCAGAATTAACATTTACAATAAGACAAAGTATATGAAAAATGTATAATTGTTAAGTTGCAATCCAAAATGAAGAGAGACGATCTCTACTTGCAAGTACAATTTCATTTATCGAGTCTATGCTGAAGTTTAATTGGGCGACAAGTATGCTAATTATTTTTACAATTTCATCGATCCAAATTCAAGTTGCATTAATTAGTGGAGGATTCTATTGGGGCCGCTGCCTGAGAAAAAAACATAACTGAAACATTACAAAAAGTATAAATGTCTAAGATGGTCATAACACTTTATGTGCTATGTTCCACGGAGTTTCGGGGACGGGGATGGTTTAGGGACCTGGACGTGGACGTGTTTCCGGTACAGGTACAGTTCAGGGCCAATTTTTAGGGGACGGTAGGGGATGGCTATTAAAAAAATAGGGGAATTTTTATTATATATAGAGAGAAATTTCAAATATGCATATCATAACATTGATAAAGCATTCATCATAGACATTTTAGAAGCTTAATACATAGCATTAGACTTGAATTGAGATTTCACATGTGAATCGATATGAAAATTAACAAAATTCAAATGCTTTCATTGTCAATATGGCATACATATAGCAAAACTGCCCAAAGGCTCCAAATATCAACCATGAAATGACATAAAATATTAAAATGTAAATACTATAACTAAAGTTAAACTACTAAACAATAAACATAGAAGTCTGTAATAATATTAACTGTCCATAATCAGTAGATGGTAGGTCTAAGAGTCTAAATCAAGTAGATTTGATGCCCTAACCTCCCCTTTCAACTGTTGTTCACTCCTTGACCAGCTGCTCCTTCTCGTGCTGCTCTTCTCCTTTGCGAATGTGAAAATTAATTTCTTTTTCTTCCTTTTGGTTATTTTATGCTTCGATTAGGTTTTGGTATTGTTAAATGTGGTTTGGGTGTCCTTGTGGGCCAGCCGGCCTTTTTTTCAAATTTAAAAATGGCTTATTTTTTAACACTGGCAGTCCAAAAATGGCTTGGGCCATAGGGGACGGCCAGAAGTCCCTAGGAGGGGTAGGGGACTTCTAGCCGTACCCCCGTACCCTGCTGCTCTTAAAATGGTGTTCCAGGAACGGTCCTCTTTTTGGGCCTTTTCTGAACACCATTGGGGATGGCAAAATGCTGTCCTCATACTGTACCAGGGACGGGAGAGGGCCTAAAAGCGTAGGGGATGCGTCCCCGTGGAGCATAGTTTATATTGACAGCACAACATACCCCTAAACAAGGCCAAGTACCGGCAACTAAGGAGTCAAAACATGAATCAATGCTTCCAAAACATACATTTGTGCAATGATAGACACCCAAGGGCCAAAACAAAAGGAATAGAGGTGAATAATATGCACCCTACTTTTTTTTTGTTTTTGTTTATTTTCTGAATGCCGAATGCATGGTTTTTGGAGATAATGCAATGATAGATATTGTTTTACAACAATGCTTAGAGGAAATAAACACTAATGAACTCAATACTTGAAATACCTACAAGCTGAAATTACTTTCAGATTTTTTACAGAGTATGGACTGTGAAATAATGATGAAACTAACAATACCCAGAAGACTAAATAGCTTCAAATTATTATTACAAATATACCCAGAAGCTGCAATACATAAGAGGTCTGAAAACATACTCTGAATCAGCATGCTAGGATTTTGATAATGGCTCCAGACTCCCCCAAACTGCACTTCTTCCACAATGGCTTATGTCCTTGACTTGTCTAACCCTAGGCGCTGCCAACCATGCCAAAAATCTGCCCAAACCCTAGGCATTTGGCTCCAAGATTTGCCATGGCCCTCCTCAAGTTGTACAGCCAGCAAGCAGGAAGAAAGAGCTGCAAATAATGTCTACCAATCTGCTCCTTGTTCTCATAAAATTATCAATAAATCCTTCTCTCAAACAACCCGAAGATTCAAACTGAAAATCTCTGCCAAAAACTACTTGCAAATCCACCAGGAGAGATCTCTCACTTTCATAGGAGTGTCCTCTATGAAGGTTTTTGTCCTCACAAAGTCCTTGGAAGAACTTTGTTCAACCAATGATATTCTTTCATCAAATTTCCAAACCATGAAAGCCAAATGAGCTCCAAAAGTCTTTATATTTCTTCGTCCAATTCCCACACCCAACTTTGGAAATTAAATATTTACTTTATTTAATAAATCCTCCCATATGTCTCCCATGTAGGCATGCCTCTTTAAAATCGACTTAAATTTACATTTTAAAGTGTCTCCTTATGTCCCCTTAATGCCTTTTATGAGTCACATATGTTTAAAATAATGTTTGAGTTAATATTTAATTTAACTTATAACATTAATGTTGCTTAAGTAATTCCCTCAATCACCAAATGTCGCCAAATAATCAACATTAAATGCAATCACTGACCATCCCAAAGAGAAACTGTTGCCAATTGATCAAGTTGGTGCCCAAGTTGACACTTACTTAAAATAGTAAAATCAGACTAATTGTCCGAAACCACCCCAGAGAGTGTCATAATATATATCTTACTAAACTGAGCCCAAGGCAACACCTGTAAACACCAAATAAGCTGAACAGCGAGGTCCTCAAGTTCCGAAGGCTCCCTAATCATATCGCATTAACCTATGGAAACCCGTTGAACAGGCTAATAGTCACCAAGTTGTCAATGCTTAGGAAGGGGACATTACATAAGTGCAGTTAGCATAAATTGACTTTATAACGTTTCATGATTTCATCAATTTGTTTGTATTCAGCTAAGTATTATTTACTTTAGGGGGTATGGGTAGTATTAAGAGTTGGTTCTTAGCAATTGTCGATAGTGGTAATTTACTTGGCAACTATTGGGTGCTTGAATAGTCTCCTTATAGTCAAGGAAAGTATTATGATGCTTGGCTGATCATCCTTGGCCTGCTTTTGTGTAGGAACTTCACATGAATAAAGTTATACTTTTTTTACTGCATCTGTTATGTATTGTCATTTATATTCCTTTATGCAAGTATTAGTCTTATCATATATAGGATGAACAATCAACACACACCCCAACCAAACATGTCTTTGACATGCATTGTGCTTGCCTATTCGCTTGCACACTATTGAGGATCTTGTATCGTGTTGTCCAGTGATGGAAATTGGATACCATTGAAGATTTCCTTCCTCCTCTATGCTGGGTGAGTTTTATTTGCACAAAATGTAATTAAGATTTACTTGATACGTCCAGGTGGCCCTTATTATGGGCCACCTCAAATTTCACTTGGACCTTGCATAAGTTTGCACAGCAAGCCTTGAGTACCAATATTTCCCCTCAAACAATCATCATTTCACTACTCTCCAACAACCCCTCAGCCACAAATTCCTTTGCAAATAAATTGCCTTTCTTCCAAGAGGACCCTATAACCACCTAGGCTTCCTCTTTTGCTTTAACAAACAACTTCCTCATCTCCAAACTAGGTTGAAAGGAGAGGAAGGAGCCGTATGTGATACTTTGCATAGGGACCGCAGCAACCAATTTTGAAATAAAGTATTCTTGTATAGAGGCTTTTGAACATGGTGGCTCTAAAAGTCCTAGGCCATTTTCACCCAATACTATTTTGACAAACCCTAATGCAATTATATTGTTGCAAGCATAGTTGAAAAACTTGGACTCGACAATTACTTGGTAGGTCCAAACTTTTTGCATGAAGCGGAAAGAAAAAAATAAATTGGAAAGTTATGAAACATTTGAAAATACACAAACCTCTAAAAGTATTCTTCAAAAACACATGTATTATTGAATTTGTAGAACATATTATTTTTTACATTATATATAAAAGCATAATTGGAGTTTAATACGTGTCATAGATAAAAATAGGAGTTTTATTGAATACATATGAACTTAAAGTTTCAATATCAATAAAAATTAAAAATTAAAAATTTTGTCCACAACTAAAACTCAAAAAAGTCTATAGTTGCTGTGGGTGTTGTGGTAGTGGTAGTTGATGGTATAGTTGCAACATCCCCAATAGGAGCCTCAATAGGTGCCTTATTCATAGTAATAGGATCAAGTTGTGTATAATGGTTCACCAGTCGCCTTCAACCTCATATATTGCAACATTCAGTTCCCATTTGCTTACCTCCCTCTCCAAATAAGCTAACATGTCATCAGTTAACAATGGACCCACATCAACATGCTCAAGCTCAACAATCCAATATGAATATGGAGCAATGCCATCAAGGTCAAGCGCAGTATGTGTATCCTACCCTTGTACCTTATTTTTATGCAATCAAAGGTTGTCTTGTACATACACATGGTCATTCAAGCACATTTGACTCAAACTATTGGGCTTATTTGTGTGAATGGCCTCAAAAACACTCTAGTTGCCCTCACCAACCAGAAGTACTATAATGATGGGATAATATGTAGATGGCAAGCTTTTGCAGATTAGACATTGTGGTACCGTGATCTTCCCACCACAATTTTACAAGAATAACATGTATAACTTTGTAAGGATTTTAGTTAACTTAAAAGTCAAAATAAAGATTAAATTAAAATTAAACATGTAATATTTTTTTAATTGGTTGTACAATGGTTCGCCTAGAAATGCAAAAATTTCAAGAGAATAATGTGCTCTTCGCCTTCTTATAATTTTGTATCTCATCAAGTATGTGGTCTCAAAAATTCTCATCATTAACCAATATTTCAATACACATGTCGAGGTCATATGCAACCTCTCCATCTTCTTTGGAAAAAGGGAAGAAAAAACCCTTGGGGTTCAAATAGTAGGTAGTAGCACGAATATGTCAGTGGAGTTGTTAGTTCCACTTTCAATCAATAATGTGCCATATGGGTTCATATTTGGTCTTATTCCACCCATACAAATGATGAATTGCCTATTTGACCTAATTCATGGCCTTGTATAGATACCCCATGGGGTTGTGATCTCTATCTACCAATCGTAGAACTCTAACCAATAGTTTTGACACCTAAATATCAAAATTTTACAAATTTGACAAATTGTCACATTAGAAAAAAATAGAAATTGGAGGTTGAAAACTTATTGATGATCTTCTTTATGACTGACAAATCTATCATCAAAAATGGTTTTCATGATCCTATCTACTTCAAACTTCCTACAATAAGGACTCTTTAACCACCTTTTCTCGCAAACATGTATTTAAGGTTGGTTATTGTAGCTAATATACTTTGTAAGGTGAGAAAATTAATGGCAAAGTGTGTGACTCTTGATTGCATGAGATCCTTTCCATTAGTATTCTTTCTCATAAGATTTAGGATCCGTGTGTGGTTGTAGATGTACTTTGTGATATTCCTTGTATCTTACCTACTTTCTTCACCCAACTTATTTTCCCTATGTCCTTAAGGAGTTACTCAAGACAATGGACAACAAAATAGCTTCAAAACAATGTTGAGTGCCTCATCTTTAGAAGTTTATTGGTTGCTACATATGCAGCTGCAAGGTTGGTCACAATTTGAATGACATTTTCCATTCCCACCTCCATCACCACCTCATTCAATATGTTGCACAAGATCTCTACATTTTTTTATTTCATTGAAGGCATCAATTGATTTCAAAAAGACGAGCTGCCCCCGTGAAGCCACTAAAAAGTTGATGAGTTTCCTATTGTTCTCATTCATCTTGTTAGATAAAATGGTGTAGCCTTTCTTCACCCACTTTTTCTTTTCTTCTTCGACTAGTAGACGTGTTTTGACATCATTGTGAAATAATGGCTCACTCATGATGACTTAGACCCTTGAATTCCTTTACCTACTATGTCCAATGCATTGACTAATTGCTCCCAATAAGGACCCAAAGCAACATTAACCAAAATATTGTTGTAGTACTAAAATTTTGCACATGCCAACTTTGCCTCGTGTTGCAATTCTATATAGTACCTTCCAATGAAAGCTATGCACCAAGAGTGTTATGAGAAACAAAAAACTTAGAATTTTGGCCGCTCACATTGTGTAATCCTTGTATCCATGGCCCAACGAAGGAAGAGCACCCCATACCTCCTTGTGACCTTGTAAAATTAAAAATTGGGTTTGGGACTGCCTTTAGTTGTACAGTTATCTTTTTCTTTGCTTTCTGTTAGTCATATGCTGCAATAGTGCTTTCACCTCCTTCTCAATGTTTAGAGTAGCTACTGTACATGGTGTATCATCTTGGCAAGGGATCCATGTAAGGTGATATTTGAGTAGATTTATGCCCTCCGGCCATATTTTAAATGTAGTGGATACAAATAACCTATCCTTGTGCTAGACCTGGTGTCCCATGTTTATAGCAAGTTTCCCTAGCTTTGCCATCACATCTATTTTTAGAGGTGATATTCCTTTTAGAAAAAAAAATGAAACCTATCAAAAGGTAGACAAACAGAAGAAAACCAGTAATACCCTAGTTAGCAGCTTAAACTTAAAAAAGAATGCTGCAGAAAAGATTTAAAATATCAAGAGAACCTGGTTGTTTATATGAAATTTTGTTCGTATTCCAAGTTTAAATGAATTCCAGGCTTGAATTTTCAGAATTATGGGCTATGGTTTGTTTAATTGAAATTTTGGTCATATTGCAAGTTTAAATGACTTGTACAATTGAATTATATTTGTGAAAATTTAACACTTTTAGGCTTCATATAAAAAAGGAACCAAAGGATATTAATTTGTGAAATATAAAATTACAGCTTGTAGGTCATTTAACTTGCAATACATAATTGTATAATGAACATATTTACAAAAAATCATATAAACTTGTAGAACTTTTAAATTTTTGGATTTGAAGCAAAAAAAGAAAAAATAATTGTCACCAATCGTGTAACCTAAAGTAAAAAAAACATTTAAAGGAAAACCCATGTGTTTTTGTCGCCAATCACATGCCCTAAATCACCAATCATGTGCAGCCTAAAATGCAAAAATCATTAAAAAAATTAACGATAGTTGAAACAAAGAATTTATACTCAATTTGGGCAGGTTTTTGAAAATAGCACCAGTGAGATTTTAGGCGAGTGATTTGCCAAGATTATTTGTCTCAATCGTTTTGTGAGTTCTTTGCGAGTTTTAAAGCTATGATTGCAGATAAAAATGGATTGCAGCCTTTCATTTGATCCTTGGTGCTTTTTTAGGGGATCATGAGCCTTAAATGTCTACCTTTGATGTGTCATGATTAGTGACCGCAATTGCCAAATTTGAGATAATCTGATAAAGACCTCCCATATAGAGACTTTTGAACATGGTTTCTCTAAAACTTCCAGGCCATTTTCACCTAATACCACCTTGGCAAACCCCAATGTAGCCATATTGTCGTAGGTAAAAATGGAATGCAGCCTTTTGTTTGATATTCATCGCTTTTTAAGGGGATCAAGAGCCATTGATGTCTACCTTTGATGTGTCATGGCATTGAACAATTGACAAACTACCCACAACCAATACACACAATTTGCAAACAGATACCACATCGCTACCATATGTTGCACTCCAATACAAACAAGAGAACCCATGATATCCTGTAATTAAATCGATAGTCCCATGCATACAATCTCGAGGTTTTAGGGTGAGATATTACAACAACTTATGCCACCCACAATAATAATTCTCTTGATAAATAATCTCCATTGGCATTTTTGGGGAATGGACCGAATGGTTCGAGAGGGAAGATAAAAGGCTAAGGATGTTTAAAAGTTAAATATGAATTAAGGTCTCATGACAAGAATGTGACACTACTGTACAAGGCTGTAATTTGTTCATTAGTTATCCCACAATTAGCATGATCCACCACCACATTAGAATTTCTACATGAGTGAGAGAACAATACCTCTTTAAACTGTCGGTGAAGGGAGAGAGCCTCCTCTAAGAACCTCCTGAGTTGCTAGTTGAGGCAAAAGCCCCTGTTTAGTGAATTAGTGACAACAAGAGTCTCCTTTCACTACAATTTTTTGCAGACCAATTAATGAGGCTAAAGCCATCCCAACTACATAGTTTCCCATTTAGTTTTATTATTTGTTCGGTGACCTAGAAACAAAGAAACACCATAATCAAAGCTGCTGTCCTCCATATGAAGAACAATCCCCGTTCCAGCTCTTCCCGGATTTCCTGAGAAGCCCAATCAAAACATAATTTAGTAAAATTAGGTGCACGGAGATCCACTCCTTTTGATTAACATGATGTAATGAACTTAGCTGGCTCTATTCTCAATTTGACTACAAAAGAACTCTTAAACTCTGGAATTTGATTCTTTTTTCAAATTTTCAACAATATATATAACTTTTTTTGCTTTTTCAAATAATGTAATAGCAATGCAAAACCATCTTAATTCAGAATAAATATTGTAATTCATATCCCATTCGAATTTATATAACTCACTTTTAAACTCAAACTTTGAAACCATTCAACGCTACATGTAACGTCTACAACCATGGAAAGAAATCATTAATTAGAGAACCTGCAAGGTGCCCTCCACGTTTTTATTCAGAACTGGCCACAATTCCAATGATGAAGGAAACAACTAGCTTGGCAGGTGACGGTTTAAGCACATTCCAGCAAACTGGCCGTGGCATGTAGCTGGAGATGGGTGGCGGACAGCAAACAATTCCCACGCCAATCACTTGATATGGCAACTCTTCATTCACAAATGTGACAACATGACCAGCTTCTCAGTGCTAGCCGCGAGCTCACAATTCATCAGCATCCAAGCTGATTCAAAGTCCAGAAGACAATCAAGAAATTCACAATTTCTTGCTGTAAAATTCGAACAAACCCTTATTTCCAGACTTCAACAAATTCCCAAGTTTTAATAATGATCAAAGGTATCTTTCAAAGAGGCTGCGATTTTCTCATATAAGGATCGAGTCTTCAACAAGAAGCTCACGGCTTGAAGCTTCAAGCACAAGCTTCACATAACTTAACTTCAACCTCCCAAACATAAGAAGTTTCAACTTTAAATTATATCAATCAGATATAATCCCTCCTTTAATTAATGACCAATTATAGTCAAATAAATCATCATTAATATTTAATGATTTGACTTAACTATAAGCTCAACATGATAATTAATTAAGACAACTTAATTAATTAATTATATCCACTCCAAACCAACTTTGATTATACTGCACCGTCAAATCACCTACTTAGACACCCTACCAAAAATAGCAACTAACAGAAAAGGACTTACTATAAATAGTAAGTTCTCACCCAGAGACCCTCAAATCTAGCCATTAGCCCATGAGGGTCGCAATGATGGGCTAACAAAGCGTGTCCCCAGGGACTTGCTAAAACGGGGACATCACAGTCCAACCTCCTCAAGGTTGCTTGTCCTCAAGCAACCGCAATCCTGGATGCTGAAGAATATCCTCTGACTCCCAAGTGGCATCCTCAACAGGTAAACCATGCCATTTCACTAGGAACTCCTTGATGACTCTCCGACGCAAATGCCTCTCTCGAGTGTCCAAAATAGCCTCCAGAATCAACTCCAACTTTCCCTCATCATCCAGGGGTGGCAGAATAGAAGATGGGACAACATGCCTGCCCAACGACTTCTTGAGGCGAGAAATATGGAAAACATTATGCACCCTGTTGTCCTCTGGCAAATCAAGCTCATAAGCAACCTCGCCTACCCATTTGACAACACGGAAAGGCCCATAGTACCGAGGCTTGAGCTTCTCAGCTCCGCTCTTCCGAATTGATGACTGCCTGTAGGGCTGCAACATCAAATAAACCATATCCCCAACCTAGAAAGAGCGAGCAACTCTCCTCTGATCAACATACTACTTTTGCTGATTCTGAGCTCTTTGAATATTATCCCACAATGTTCCCATAATGTCCTGACTGTCTTGCAGCAAATCACTTGCACTGGGAACTGTGCTATCGCTGAAAAGCAATTCCAAGAAACTAGGAGGACCATATCCATACGGAGCTCTGAAAGGAGTCATCCGAATAGACATATGGTGAGTGGAATTATAACAATACTCACAAAAGTAAATCCATTTCACCCAAGCTCTCTGCTGAGCAGACACAATTCCGAAGATAGCCCTCCACCCATTTATTAACAATCTCAGTTTGACCATCAGTTTGAGGGTGGTAACTAGTACTAGGAGTCAACTTTGTTCCACACAACCAGAATAACTCCTGCCAGAAGTGACTCATGAATCGGCTATCTCGGTCACTCATTGTATTCCGGGGTAAACCATGCAATTTGAACACCTCTCGGAAGAATAAATCTGCAACCTGTGTCGCTGAAAATGTAGTAGTGATCAGGAAAAAGTGAGCATATTTTGTAAGACGATCAACTACCACATAAATGCAATCTCTACCCTAGGCTTTAGGCAAGCCCACATTGAAGTCCATAGAAATGCATTCCCACTTCCGCTCAAGAATGGGAAGTGGCTGCAGTAACCCAGCTGGATATGTGTGTTCCTGTTTGTTCAGTTGACAAACAAAACACTCTCTAACATACTGTTGCGCATCATACTTCAGGCCTTTCCAAGTGAATCTCTCCCGCACTTGCTTATAAGTTTTGAAGAACTCGGGGTGTCTAGCTAAGGGAGCTTCATGGAAAGCTCTCAATACCGCATGTCTAACACTCTATCCTGGAACCAAAAATACCTTCTCTTTGTAAATTATCAACACATTTACAAGAGTATACCTGCTGTCCTGTATGGTCCCATCAATAAAACTAGACTCCCACTGATCTCTAGCATAATCAGCAATGATCAAGTGTCTCCAATCCTCAAATTTCTCGGTCATAACACATAAATGAGGCCTCCGTGAAAGTGCATCAGCAACAACATTCTGAGTACCCTTGATATAAGAGATATCAAAATCATATGACTGAAGTTTGCTGACCCACTTCTGCTGTCTCTCATTGAGATCACGTTGTCCAAGGAAATACTTCAGTCTATTATGATCAGTATTTATGCAAAACTTACTACCAACCAGATACTGCCTGAACTTAGCCAAAGCATGCATTATGGCTAACATTTCCTTGTCATACACACTAAAAGCTCTCTCAGGACCCCTGAGCTTCCTGCTCTAAAAAACAATGGGATGGTGATCCTGGGAAAGTACCGCACCAATGCGCTCACCAGAAGCATCACAATGCAAATCAACGGTCTAGAGAAATTTGACATCGCTAGAACCGGGCATGATGTCATAATCAGCTTAAACTTCTCAAAGCACTCCTGTGCCTGAGAGGTCCAGTCAAAAGCACCCTTACAAGTCAAATCAGTCAAAGGAGCTGCATGTCGAGAGAACCCCGCAACAAATCTGCGATAGAAAGCACACATACCAATGAATCCTCTGAGCTGTGTCAAGTTCCCCAGAGTAGGCCAATCTAAAATAGCACGAACCTTATCAGGATCCATGCGCACTCCCTCTGCACTGATAATGTGACCAAGGTACAACAACTCGGTCATCCACATGACACACTTGGACTCCTTTGCATACAAGGAAGCCCTATCCAGAATATCCAGTACTGTATCCAAATAAGCAAGGTGATCATCCCATGTCTTGCTATAAACCATTATATCATCGAAGAAGACCAGTACAAATCTCCTCAACTGACTGTGGAAGACCTTGTTCATAGTGGACTGGATTTAATTATTTTAGTGAATCTCGACAAACTAGACAACTGCTCCTTGGGCTTTGACTAAGACCACTAATGTTTCTTCTTTGAAATGACAAAAGATTCAACATGTGAGGTTTTGTAGGGACTTCTTCGACTTTGAATTACTCAACGCGATGATTTTGATGCAAATTTTTTAAAATTTGACTGGTTTAAAATGAGGGCAACCACTATTCCATGCAATCCAAGGATTCAATAGTTGGAGTTGACTCAAGTAGGGATCAAGATGTGAGATGAATTCTTTGTGATTGGAATTGGTGAGATAGATTTGGTATTGGGAGTGCAATGCTTGCACTCACTTGGCGGATACATAGAATTATTAGACCAAGGAGTTAAAATTCAAATCCATTGGGAAGGAGGTATAGTTCTTGTGATCTTTCTAGTGGGGGTCCCATTATGGTTTCAACCAAGAGGATGGAGAGAGCCTTTTGTAGAGACCAACTAACTTGGTAAGTAAAGTGCTTGAATTATAGATACAGGTCCATCCAAGGATGTGAGGTGTTATCATGTTAACATCCAATCCATCTTGGATAAACATAGCAAGGTGTTTAGTGAAATTTCTCTAGGTTTACCACTAGATCGAGGTTTTCAACATGTAATTGAGCAAGAGGAAAGAGCAAAACCCATCATCACTACAACATGTCACCATCCTAGAAGGTACAAAGAAGACATTGAGAAGGTAAATAAGGAGTTGTTGGATATGGGATACATACTTCTTAGTTCTAGCCCATTCGCTTTTCATGGTGTTGGTCAAGTAAAAAATGACTTGAGGATTTGTATTGATCATAGAGTCCTCAACAAAAAGACAATCAAGAATTGCTACCCCATACCCATGATCAATGAATCAATAGATGAGCTTCATGGTGCGGTGTCTTCTCCAAGATTGATTTATGGTCAGAGTATCATCAAATTAAGGTTAGAGATGAGGATGTGCACAAAACAACCTTCAGGTGTCACTATGGGTACTATGAGTTCTTGGTCATGGCATTTGGGTTGACCAATGCACCTTCCATTTCTCATTCATGCATGAATCATGTATTTATTTTACAATGGAAAAAATTTGTGGTAGTTTTCTCTAACAATATCTTGATCTATAGTAAGACATGGGAGGATCACTTGAGGCACATAGATGGGGTGCTTGGCATACTCAAGGAGCATTCATCCTTTGCTAAGGTATCTAAATGTAGGTTGGTTTGACTGTAATGTTATATTTGGGTCTTAAGATTAGTACTTAAGGGGTTAGCGTTGATGAGGAGAAGATCAAGGCAATACAAGATTGGCCTAGACCAAGGACCTTGTCACATTTGAGGGGATTTGTGGGACATTGTAGCTATTATGGGAAGTTTGTGAAGGGGTTTTCATAGCTTGTAGCCCCATTGGCAGATTTGGAGGGGGCCTTCTCTTGGAGCATTTTCAACATAGAGAGTTTTTGACAAGCTCAAGGAGTTAATGAGTTTATGTCCTGTTTTGGCTATTTTAGATTTCTCTCTCCCTTTTGTTTTAGAATGTGATGCCTCAAAGGAGGGGATTGAGGTATTCTTGATGCAAAATAATTACCCCATGGCATTTGAGATTAGGTAGCTCAAGGAGATGGAGAAGAGCTTCTCTATTTATGACAAAGAGATGTTGGCTATCATGTATGCACTAGCAAAATTTAGGCAATACTTGGTTTGTGGTGAAAATGGATCATAATAACGAAATTCTTCCTCAATTAAAAGGATTTGAATGATGGACAATAAAAATGTGTAAGGCGCAAACCTATGATTTTGACATTGAGTATATCAAGGGAAAGAATAATGTGGTGGCTGATGCACTCTCTAGGAAACTTATTTCTGCTCTATGAGTGATATATCTGCCGATTGGAAGGTTTCTATAATTACTGAATATGCCAAGAACACATTTGCTCTCAACATTTTGGATGAGAAGTTACGAGATGACAATTACAAAGTGGTTGATGAGCTCATTCTTTACAAGGATTGGGTGTATCTTGTATTGAAATTTAAAGTGAAGGAGAAAATTTTGAGGGCATTTCATGACACCACTCACTAGTCGTTTAGGGTACTGCAAGACATATAAGCAACTCAAGTTTTTCATGGAAGGGGCTCAAAGGTGATGTGTTGTGGCATGTTAGAGAATGTTTGGTTTATCAACAAAACAAAACAGAGCATGTATTTCCAGCTGGTTTATTGCAGCTCCTACACATTCCAAATAAAAAATGGGAAATTATTTCCATGGATTTCATTACAGGACTCCCAAAGGTGCAAGGTAAGGATTGTGTCTATGTGGTTGTTGATAAGCTCACTGAATATGCTCATTCTCATGATATATCTTATAAGTACAAGGCTCGACAAGTGGCTGATCTGTTCTTTAGAGATATTTTGACATCATGGGCTGCCAAGGAATATTGTAAGTGACAGGGACAACAGATTTATCAACTTGTTTTGGGAAGAACTCTTTTGATTAACACACACATAATGGATCCCAAGCACTAGCTACCATCCTCGAACCGATAGGCAAATGGAAATCTTGAACAAATGGGTTGGAGGCTATTTGAGCAACTATGTTATAGGACATCAAACAATAGGTCAAGTGGCTGCACCTTGGAGATTATTGCTACAATTCTACTCACCACTTATCTATAGGTATGAGTCCTCTCAAGGTAGTTTATGGTTATGATGCTATTTCATTCATGGATTTGATTCTTTCGGATAATACTAAATAGAGTACTAGGGCTAGAAATTTAATTCAACAAAGTTTAAACATTGTGAATGCACTCAAAGAAAACCTACAATAGTCCCAATTCCAGTAGTTGTACGTTGAATGCCATTGAAGTGAAAGAGTTTTTGAGTTGGGAGACATGGTATTCTTGAGGTTACAGCCCTATAGACAATCTTCACTCAAGGGAAGTGGTGTTGAGAAGTTGAAGCCATGATTTTATGGACCCTATAAGATCATAAGGAGGATTGGTAAGGTTGCATATGAGCTCGAACTTCTAGAAAACAACAGAATTTATAACATTTTTCACGTGTCATGTCTTAAGAAGACCCTCGGACAGCTGGTCACTCCCTCTATGGAGCTGGCCCCACTTGATGATAAGGTAAAATTGCTTTTGGATCTGAAGCCATCATTGATGTGAGGCAAAAGAAGTTGAGAAACAAGGTTATTCAAAAATATTTTCTGAACTGGAGGAGTCTTCCACTAGGGGATGCTAAATGGGAAGGAGTGCAGATTGTTGAGCATCCGAGTCTAAAATTGCTTCAGGGCAAGCAATTTGTGGACGTGAGGACTGCCGTGCCCCTTCCCTAGCTAGGTTGGCCAACAAATGATAACAAGCTGTTTTTAACACCATATTAATTAATATATTTTTTATTGGAGTAAAATAAAAATAAATAATAAATAAAATTTAATCAAGTGAAATTTAAATTTAAATTTGGGCACCACTTTTTGGGTCGCAGCGCTTTGCTAAATAGGTATATAATTCAGTCCATGTGCCGGGTGCTATCGAGCTAGAAAATTGGATGGTTTAGGATCTAAAGTCCTGAGTTGGCCTGCCAAGACACAAACCCTGGCAGCCACCAAAGATTGGCATGAAAATCGTTATCTTATGATTGTCCTTCCAAAATTGCAGTTATTGATCAAAGCTTAGTTAATTTTAGTACTGTTTATCCAATCACAAATCAAGTCAGGGTTTGAGCATGGGAATTTTGTGAAGAGGAACGAATAGCATCAGAACCATTAAAGCAACCCATCCTGGTATTATGTGCAACAGTGAAGACTTCATCAAGACCAAGAATTGGCAAGGGCGAGTGTTACTACAGTCCCGAGACGCCTTGTCACCTTGGCTGAAGCAAACATCTAATGGTTTCACATCTGTATCAGCATCCTCGCTGTGCAGATTTGAAGGTTCTTAACGGCATCCAATCCAATTGCAGGTGACGGTCATTAATAACCAGGGAGCAGGGTTGACTAGGGTGTTTACCAACAAATTGCTCCATTTCTAACCCAGCCACAAGGCAGTGAAGATTCCAAGATCAGATCTCAGTGGATTTATTATCCAAACAGGGTGTGGCAGCCATTGTCAAGAAGATAAATCTGAGAACTGTTGTCAAGGACAAGGTTAACGCCGTGCAATCTGACTTTATCTGGTATTTGGACCTGAACTATTCAGTCTGAACCCTATTCAGGAGATATACGAATGTCTGTTTTGTTTCTCAATCTGAAGAAAGTGATGCGGTTATATTGTTTATTGAGTATGCTTACTGCCAGGTAGTCAATATCCCTTGTTTGGCTGTGAATAAATTTACTGTTTTAATCAAGGGTACAATCTGCCCTTGCTAGGGTTAGCAATGAATTGACAGCTGTTGTATGACTTTGTTTAAATTTTAAACTGAAGCTGAAGAGTGAAAACTAGGGACATCTCAGAAGATCAGGAGGTATAACCCTTTTCTTTGGAGTTTTTAGGCTAAAGGCTTTTCCAGATTGAATCTTGCATCAGTTCTTCATGAACATAGTCATTTAGTTTTTAATTTCATTCTATGTAACTAGTTCATAAATTGAAGCACTTAAGCAAGCATAGGTCCATTACATAGAGCTTAGGGGATCAACGTACTTCTTTGTCATATCATTGTTGTGCATTGGAAGTTATATGTCGGTAACAGTATAAATCTGATTTATAGCATTGTAGGCATGCATTTGCGTAGTTACACTTTACAAGATTGATTGAAAGACGAAGATAACAACTCAGCCATAAAACCATCAGTTTTCATCTGATGTATAATGGTTTCAGGAGCATATTACATTTGATCAACATATATGTAAATTAAATCTACTTATTTCTTAGAAATGGCTTATGAAATATGACAGCAATCTCCACAAAATTCAAGAAAAATATTGCGATTCATGGTCAAAGTATTTCTTGATCATATAATGTTAAATCATCACTTCCATCATCTACAATCCTTTATAACACTGCTTCAGGAATATAAGCCAATGCCAGTAGCACGCTGATGAAAATTTTCACTGAAAAGTTGAAAACAAAAGAGAATTTAAGGTGGTGGCACAATTGAAGTTGCATCACACAGGTTATGAATAATATTCTCTCTGGGGAAGGGTGAAGAATTTTAAATGCTGGACAATGCAGTTCTTTTTGAGTGTTATATGCAGAGGCCATCAAATGAAGTTTAGCTCAGGCCTAAAGCTCTTGGTTTTAGAACTAAAGACTATAAAGATACGGACATAATTTCAGAGGATGATAAATCAAAGGAAGTATCATACAAAAGTTTAGCCGTAGCCTTGTATATGATGCAAATCACATTGATTAAATTTAATATTACAACTTAAGCTTTCTTGTCAAATTCTACATGAACAGTTCCTCTTTCATTGAAACCCTTTAAATTTCCATATATTAGAAATTTTGAAATCGATGAAGCCCTGAAGTCTCCTTACAGCTATGTCAAAAAATTGAGCCCTGTTTCATGGCTATTTCACTAACTATTGACATCATTTGAATAATTCCAATTTCTTGATTCTACATGTAACTAATTGACCATTGGTAAAGATGATTTTATGTGGATTAGGATATTTAATGCAATGACTTTTCGACCTGGACACTCCCTTAACTCTTTTTTTTGGTCATCTGTATCCTAGAAATCTGTTGTCAGTCTGATTCATCATGAATTGTTCTTTGTGTTATAAGAGATGCTTTCTCAACAAGTAATACAAGATATCTGGTTCCCCGGATTTATTTCTGTGGACCATTTTACAAGTTTTTCTGGGTTAGAGGGCAATTTTCATTATGTAATGCTCATTTATAACACTTGGTTTCCACAAACATGTTTTAATTATCTATGAGTAGTAATTAGGTTTACTTTACATCTTTTCAATTTTTAAATTCATTTATTGAGCATTTGAGAAATACTTTTGTTTCTTGTGCTTTGTTTTGGGGTTGATAAAACAGGGGTCCTGAGGATACAGTCGTGGAGCTAACACTCCATAAAGGAGACTCTGAATCAAGGACGATTTCTCTGAAGTGAGTGTTAGGCAGCTTGGTTTAGATATATTTATGTGTAGTTTATTATTTATTGTTCTTCAAGCTATATGGGGCTCTATGTTCCTATGAGACGGTATATGGACATATGTTAAATATGATGTGAAAATTCTATACATTTAATCATTTTATCCATTTTTATAAGTTCTTGATATTAGTTTCAGTTTAACTATTACCAATTGTACTAGGTATGTTCATACTTACGAACTTTGATTAAGGCTTGTAGGAGGAAAAGAATTACACTGAACCCTGTCAGCTGGCGACTATGCAAACTCTCAAGAAATGGAAAAGAAACTTTAAGGATTGGGTACATCAGACTTGCAACTTTCAACCAGAATGCATCTGGTATGTTTTTGTACTTGCATTAGACTTTCTATGACAGGGACCAAGAATTTTAATATATTTTTGCTAATGCTTTTCTGGATTTCTGCATATATGTTTTAATCTGTATCTATTTTGGAGACGGATTACATAGGGTAGTATATAGCTTTGTAGTCACTGTATATTGAACTAAGCTAACGGTTATGTTTCTTTATATGCTTTATTTGAATATACATTAACTGCTTGTGAATTGGCATATCTATTCTGTTGGATAACATATTCCTGAGGGATTTTATCTTCTGATTGTCAGAATGCAGCAATCAGAACTGTTGCCTTTCTGCTCAACTTTAATAGCACGTGGACTAAGTAAATGCAGATTAAATGTTTAACATAAACTTCAATACCATGGATAGAGTTGGCATTTGTCCCTAGTGATTAGATTCTGTAAGATGGGTACTGAGTGCTTCTATAATAAACAATACTTCTAAGGTAACGTCTACAGTGACCAATCTGTCAATATTCATACCTAGTACAACATAATTGAGAATGAATAGAGAAAGGCTTGGGGCATCTGTGCTCCACATCAGAGTTGATTACAATTAAATGCAACAAAAAGTTGCAAAAGCTGGTAGTGCATGGTTATTGCAGATTGGGCAGATCACAGGCTCTGCCTGGCTTCATTTAATTGACTCTATCAATGGCAGGTGTATATGTGTAGTCACAAAAACTTATATTGAAAGAGAATATTTTGAGATCCAAGATTTCTGGATGTGTGTTAAGGGGGTATATGGTAGATATTAGTTGTACATATGGATCCAAATGGTTGGACTGGAGTCAGTTTCTTTTAATTGCAAAATAGCATTTTGTTACCAGAAAAGACAATATAGTGCACAGCTTCATTATAAAGAAAAGTTGGGCAGAAAGGATGCATACCTCACAACCAGAGAACTAAGGGTCCATTTATCTAAATTGCCAAGAACCATAGACTAGAAATACGGAAGGTTAGTGTAGCTGTGGAAGAGTGGACCAAATAAAAATAAAGTAAAAACCCAAGTTACTGATCCTGATTCGGATACAGATTTCGCTACGTGGAGTCGGCAATTTTTTTTTTTGCTTGGGTTCCAGTTCCACACGCGCGTGCACACACACATTGATCTATTATAAAATTAAAAATAACTCAATGTGTACATGCTTCCATCAAATCATAAATAGATATCAATGCATGGATTTCTAGTATATAATGGTTTCACTCTGCCAGTTGAGCCAAATTAGGAGCAATATTTGTGTTTTCAGTGACTGTTTCTTAAAAATATTTTGAAAATGAATCTTAGACTCGCCACCAGCTGCAATATGCACAATTGATTTACTGATTTTAATATCTGTGTATACCATCTATTCATGTCCCCCAGAATCAAAATTGTCCCAAAATACTTATCTTTTATTAAAACAACCAGATCAAGAACCCTCTTCAGAAGAATTAGCCTTTTGGCATTCTAGAATAGAAGGTGAAGTTGATTAATATGCCTCTAAACTCTATTAGTGAAGCATGTTTCTCAGCAGACTTACATAACTGTTATTCATATATATACTTGGTCCAGAAAGGGATTTCTGAGCTTTGAATACAACAGTATTGCATACACGTAGTCCTTTTCAGAGGTTACGTGTTTAAATCAAGAGTAGGGCAGGGTTGTATAGCTTAATGAACACTATGCAAGGTAAATGGAAGAAGTAAGTCTCACTCACCAATTTGTTGTCTTGTATGGAGGTGACCTTAAAAATACCTTCATCTTTTTAACCTTTTATTACGTATATAAAATGCTGAAATGGTTCACAAAAATTCTATAGAATCAGGTCCTTAAAATAAATCTCCTGCTATTCTGTTATAATACAGTAACTAGATATGATTGATGCAAAGAGCTTTGACAATGGTAAAACAAAAGTGTATACCATAGTGATGCTTAAAAACAAATGACAAAAAACAAGACTTCTTTATTGGCAAACACACCCGAGGTGAAAAATGGAAGATGAACAATACCTCGGCCAACAGTCTAACGTTGAAGAACTCAAGATAAATAAGGCATACCAAGAAAGAAAATCCTCTGGGTTCCACCGGATTCTCTTTGGGTTCCGCCCGGGTCCTTCCCACAGAGAACTCGGGCACCTGGGAAGGACCCGGGCAGAACTGGCTCAGAACCAGGCCCAGGATCAAACCCATACCGGAACCCAGGCTAAAATACAAGAGTCCAGTAACTTAGGACTCAGGCAGGGCAGCCCATGAATTATGTAATGAAATCTTGATGAATGGCCTAGTTTTTATCTAAGTTACCAGATTTGTATGCTTTAAATTGATGTTATGTTATCATAATTACTGTTGTAAACTGTAACTCATGTAGATTTATCAAATATTGCGGTCTATCCCCCATCCCAATATTCCTCCAAATTTGACTCTTGTGGTACTAATGTACAATCTGGTTAGGAGGATGAAAGCACTTGTGATGGGTGTTCCTTTCCTTTCATGGATGAATTAGATGATCTGAGTCCTGAATTTTTTTTACCACAAAGATGTTGTTATTCCCATTTAGAAATGTTCCATTGCTCAATCTGCTAGCAGAATCTCAAAACCAAATATTGGCTTATCTGGAGAGACTTCAGAGGCTGAGAGACTTCGAACTGAAGGCAGGGAGGCTGTTGAGGAGGGTTCTCAGTGGATCATGGTTGCCCTTCTAACCAGAAGGGCCTAGCAAAACAGACTTAATGGTCAAGCCTAGATCTAAAAAGGTTTAACTGTGCACAGTTCCTGATTTATATTGCCATCTTTGGATCTCTCATTGAATTTCTGGTAGTTGTCGCTTGATATTTTCTTGAGGCCATTTCTCCTTCTCTGAGTTTTCATTCTTTAGTCATTTTGCTTCCCCTCTGTGGGTCTGAAGCAATTCTTTCTATTTTAAATTTGTTGTTTCATCTGGAGTGGGCCCTTGCCCCACAACTTTATCTATCAAAAAACAAATGTCGTCAACTGTGATTATGAAATTATCACAAGATTGATTGGCTTGGACAATTACCCAGCTAATCCATAAGTTTATGGATATTTTTTGTTATTGGCATTGGCATGGTGCTAGCCAATCTGAAAGGTTCAGGGTTCCTATGCTGTAGGGGTTCCTAATAATTAGATGTATATCATTGCAATTGTACTGTGTAATCTTATTGAATAGAATTAATGTCTCTGAGTGTTTTATTCCATGTGAATGTTTGAAGAAAATGAAGAGATAAAATATGGGAGAGGTGCAGACAATAGATAAGGGAGGGATTTGAATTGGGTGTCTGATACCTATTCTTATCTCACAGGAGCTGTTAAGGAAGCCATTGAAAACTTACGGGAGAATAAAGTGACATCCTATGTGCTAGATCTTCGGAACAACAGGTTATTTTGACTCATTTGCTATATTCTTGTTCCTTGTTATCCCCAGAAACTATGTTGAAATAGTTTATGATGTATGTGACTCTATTTGGCATCGTCTCTAAGTTAATTCGTTTTCTTCAGTTATTTGACTTATGCTCATAATCTCTGGTTTGATATGGTCCACAGCGGTGGACTTTTTCCTGAAGGGATTGAAATCGCAAAGATCTGGTATTATTTTACTGATTATTTTGATCAATTGTTTTCACATTGAATGTCCATTGCACTCATCTTTGCCAAAGTAATCAAACATTTTTTAACGTTGTTTTCCCTGTGAAAGTAATTCAGCAACTCACACAATACAAATTAATTAACTTAATATATTGGTTGTAAGTAAAGTAAATAAATAATAATATAATCATATCCTTAAGAATAATGAAGTTTTATTAAAGAAATTGATGGATTATATCTAATCAGTATCCTTGAAGCCATGTCAAATGCAATGAGCTTGAATGGTAAATCATTAGGGCTTTAATAATAGAGGCCTGTTTTCAAGTCTCTAGGAGACATGTACACATGCTGAATGTTGAATTAGTTAAACTGCCACATCTAATTTTGGGTATGGTGTACCAGGCAGACGGCACTAGCTGTAATTAGTGGGCGATTTAATAGAAGAGATGACATTTGGTTGTGTCGTCTAAGCCGAAGCTCACCCTACAAGGAATATATTTACTATTAAACCTGTTGTAAAAATGAATCCTTGGGAACAATGAAATCAATTTACATAAGAAAATTAATCAAGAAATATATTTAAGAATGTTTAGCCATGATTTTGATATGATGTCTTCATTTCTACTTTTCTATCACCTTTTTAATATATTTAATTGTCAGAAATAAATAAATAGATCCTATGAGCACCCTTGTGTGAATTGCTAAGATTCAAGAGGGTGCAGGGATATACTAATGAGAAATGCAGTGGTATTCTCTCAATAAAAAATATCAAATAGGCGAGACGTAAAGTAACACAATACTACCTGTCTATCTTTTATATCTTCTTTCTGCAACAAACATATTGGGGATGGGGCATTTTTGTCTATGCTTTTAATTGCTGCAAAATAGAAAACATGTTAATATGTAGCTTTGATTTGAGATTTAACAAGAGCCATTGCATTTTGATCAAATATGTAATACAATTATTCACACTCTTGACTACAAAAAGGAACAGTGTTAATGTTGATATAAGGTTGGACAAATAGGTGATAAGAATATTCATGTCGATTTCAGGTTGGACAAAGGTGTGATAGTGTATATCTGTGATAGCAAGGGTGTTCGTGATATATATGAGACAGATGGAAGCGAAGCAATTGCAACATCAGAACCATTGGTAGTGTTGGTAAGATGTAATCTGTTGTTTTCTAGAATCCTTTCTTGAATGGACACAAGTTAACTTTGGAAAAACTCCAGCTTGATCAAGTCGGTTGCATGACACTAAATTGCACAAAAAAGCAGAAAAAATACCACCTGTTTTTTGAGCATCCTTTCCACCTCTAATTTAGAAGTAGAAACCCTTAGACTTGATAAAAAAAACTTATTTGAATATTTTTAGGTTGATTTCATTCTCCAACCAGAATTTGACCATGAAGATATGCAATGGCTATCCAAGACTTAAAGTATTAGCGTGTGGTTTACATATTATCTGATCAAAAGGATCCTATCGAGGTCTAATCTGCGTGCTTATACCGTGACCAAGCACTGATTTAGAGAAGACATAATTCAGGATAATCATCTATTATTTTGTCAACTTTGAACAAATATGTTCTTTGATGTGATGGCTTGTGAAATAAGCAAATTAGCTATGGTTAGATGACATAGGAGTTTTGTTTTTATTAAACCAAAGTCTATTGCCTTGCATGTAGAACAAATTCATATACTTGTTACATTAATACCCTCCAACAATAACTTATTGTATAAAATCTTTAGCTTATTGCTGTGACTATTTTAATAAAAGTGGTATTCCAATAAATTTTCCTCTGAAGGTAAACAAGGGAACCGCAAGTGCAAGTGAGATTTTAGCAGGTGCCCTGAAAGACAATAAGCGGGCAGTTCTACTTGGGGAACCTACATTTGGAAAAGGGTAAGTGCTATTTTGTTATGACGTAAAATTTGTAAGTTTTGCTTACTGTAAGGGTATTAGATAAATATAAAATAATGTTAGCATTGTAGAATATATCTTAGCATTATGGGATTAGTTTTATATTATGTTAATTTATCCAAGTCCATCTTTAGCATCGAATCCTAAGAGAAGAGATCTTAAAACCTTTTCCACTACTGTTTATTCTTGTAATTTTTTCACCAAGACCCTTTATGGTATTGACTATATCATCTACTTGAAGCAAATAGGCAGGAATGTTTTCTTCATCCATCATTAAACAAAGTTAACTTGTTAATGATGATTTTAGTTTGAACTATGCTTCCAATGCTAATTCTTTTCTGTTATTTCCCTTTTTCTAGACTTTATTTTCATTTTTTGTTCATTTTTTGAAAAGAATATGGTATCTACAACTACAACTATGAAAGGTAGCAAGCCTAAGGGCTAGAAACATGAGACAAAAGGTTTGAAAGAGGGAATGGTTATGCAACCATTGTTCTAAACATATGAGAGGGGGTATAATACTATAAATCATCTAAAATATCATCTTCAATAGGTTCCTGGCCAAAATGTTACACCATATATTGAAGCAACTTCAAAGATTTAGAACGAGGTGAGAGCTCTCCTTTCAACATTTGAGCAAAAAAATGTAGAAAAAGAGGACAACAAAGGCAATGGGAGCCTCATCTGTCGAAGTATGTAGCAGCGAGAGACTTCATACCTCTGTTCGTTTGTGCTGAGTTGATATCGCTGCTTTCATATCTTCATTATGTTGGTTATTGGTGGTATTTGTCTTCCGCAATCTGTGTTTGGTGATCATTGTTTCATATGCTATTTGAAGGTGAAGCGTTTCACTTATCTCTCTCGTGGTATTCCAATGGACTCTCCCGTGAGCACAAAGAGGCATTCGTGGACTCTCAAGAGACGCGTTTTTTCTTTTTCTCTCCTTCTTGGTTACGCTTCCTCTCTTGCTTTTGGCATGGCTGTTTACTGGGAATATCAAGTATGATAATTTGGGAATTTTGAACAAGGTGATTCATATTCATTCAGTTTTTCATATTTTGGATGTTGGTGTGTAATCTGTGAAAAGACTTCAATCAGCGTATGGTTTCAGAACAACCTTCTTTATCAGCGTGCTCATATATAATCAGCGACAAGATTTATATATATATAAGATACGGTGACATACTATTCTGAGACTCTCAGTCTATGGATAGTTTTAGTAACATTGATTTTGCTATGTTTACCGATTTGTAGAATTGGATAGATGTTGTTCATGTTCAATCAAATATTGATTATAGTCTCAGTTTTGTGAAGGAGATATAATATAAATATTCTCTGTACTCATTTTTGTCTGTAGTTGCTGAGAGTCTCATATATTAAAGAAGTTGTATTCAGACCTTATTGATATAATAAAGTACCATCATCTTGTGGGCTGGGTTTTTCACTCTCGGTGAGGAGAGTTTTCCCAGGATAAGTCTCTGGTGTTTGTCTTTTTTATTTGTTCATCTATTTCTGTTTCAAATCTTAACATCATCCACATTTCACAATTCTATAGGTTGAAATGTTGTGGAAGATATGGGGAGCTTTGCTTCCATTAGGCCATAAATACAAGGCAGTGTGGCTAGCCAAAATTCTACTTTTTTGGGTTTCTTATAATATTCTTAGTGTGCACCTACATTGGAAGGTATTGCATGGAGTCAGGAAATGCATCATGAGGCAGAGTTGGCATGTACCGAAATTTGGTTCTACAATAGTATTCTCTATAATGTTGCTTCAAGTCCTTATTGGAAGGCGTTGTTTTTGGCATTGACTGATAATTAAGGGGTTCAAGGGCCCAAACAATTATGAATTGAGTGGCCCATTATTGGAGGATGAGGTCTAGAATATATATAAGCTAGTAGAGGAACAAAAATGGATTTAGAACACAATGGCTGTAATAGTTTGTCTGATAGGTGGAAAAATGTCAAGAAAATGACTAACTTTTTAGTGGTTTTAAGAGGACAATTGGTGTTTTTCAAGTTAGTTGATGCCTCCATTGAAGTAAACAATGTCAATACCTCGCATTTCTTGTTAGATGAGGTACCGATGGAGAAAGGAATCGATATGTTATTCAAATAGTTAGAGACAAGTCACCCTATATTATTTTGGAGCCTTTGTGCCATCGATTGCCTTGATCTTCTATTTGAGAACACAGGAAAATTAAGCTAGATGAAGAATATAATGGAAGATGCAAGCAATATTACCAAATACATCTATAATCACACATGGGTTTAGATTCTCATGAAAAAGATTGGTAGTGGCAAGGGGCTTGTGTGTTAAGGTTTCTTACACTTCGCTATTGATTTCTTTACCTTGCAGAGTAAGGCAATTACATTGTTCAACCTTAAGCACATGTTTGTTAGCAAAAGGTGGTTGGAGAGTCCTTATTGCAGGAAGGTTGAAGCAAAGAAGGTTGTTAAGACCATTTTTTTTGATACATTTGTCAAGGCCATAAACAAGATCATCAAGGTAAGTTTTTGATCAAATTATTCTTTTTAAATGTATTTGTACAATGTTACAAGTTTTTATAAATTTAATTTTAATTTGTGGATATTCTAATTTTCTTTCATTCACTCTTGTTTAAAAATCATTGTTAGGGTTATGTGGTTGGTGGATGGGGACAAAAACCCCATGGGGTATCTATATGATGCCATGGATAGGGCCAAAGAAGCAATTCAACGTTTGTATGGATCAAATAGAACCAAATATGAATTCATATGGCACATTATTGATTGAAGGTGGAACTGACAACTCCACTAACATATTCATGTTGCTGCCTACTATTCAAACCTCAAGTTTTTCTTCTTCCTTCATTTAGAGTAGATGCATAGGTTATGCTTGGCCTTAACACATATATTAAGAGGTTGATCCCTGATGACAACCTTCGAGAACTCATACTTAAGTTACAAAGTTATAAGAGGGTACAAGGAGGAATTATTTTTTTCAACTTTATGCATCCATAAGACACTCTATAGCTAGATCAAAAAAACATTATGGTTAGTTTTAGTTTAGAATTTATTTTAACTTTTCAGTTTACTAAAATTCTTAATATTTGAAAGGAAAATAACATAAAGTACCAGAAAGAACTAATCAAAGAACAATTGTTTGAAGGTTAAATATTACCATAAAGATGAAAAGCCAAAACCAAAAGCAACCACACCAAGATCCAAGGAGACAAAATATTTGTAAGGAGGAAAAAGAAAAGAAAAAAAACCCCATGATTATGTAGATGGCATAAAGCTTAAAGAAATACAATGAGAGAAAGAGAGACTGAGATTAGCATAGAAATGCTTTTGTATTAGAATGAGGGAGGCACCTCAAATATATAGAGGCGAGAGAGGAGAAAATCTAATATCTCAAATATATGGAATCAAGAAAATGAGTTGTGAGAACTCATAAAGGACAAAGGACTTGTAGGGATGCCTTAGGAATATTTCTACAAGAGGCAAAAGAGGAAATTAACTTTACTAAGTAAAGATTAACTCCTAACACCCCCCCTTAAGATTTACTTTGTGAGTTCACAACAAACCCTTCAATAGGTTGCAAACCAAGATTTTTACAATGAGTGAGAAATTTATCTTTACAAAGAGGTTTGGTGAGAATATCTGCAACTTGGTCTACACCCTTACAATACAAAAGAGAAATCTTCTTGACTTCAATTTTCTCTCTAATAAAGTGATGTTGAAGACCAATGTGTTTGGTCTTTGCATGGAAGATTGGATTCTTTGCCAAGGCAATGGTACTTTGATTCTCACAATGCAAAGGTGTAGGAGCCTCTTGAGGTAAACCCAAATCTTCAAGTAGTCGTCTTAACCATAGGGCCTCTTTGGATACATGGGTACAACTTCAGTAGAGCCAAGCGAAGTAGATTGTTGCTTTTTACTATTCCAAGAGATGACACTTGATCCAACAAAAAAAAACAATATCCACAAGTAGATTTCCCATCATTGGGATCTCCCCCTAGATCTGAATCAGTTTATCTTTTTAAAACAAATTCACAATTTGCATCATAAATAAACAACCAATAAGAGTTCTTGAACAATAAACCTATGCTACACCATTTTGATGAGGTGTATATGGAATGGATAACTCATGTTTAATTCCAAATGATTTTAATAAACTATTGAAAAAATGATTGACATATGCCTTATCATAATCAATTCTAAGAATTATGAGTTTAAAACCAATTTTCCTTTCAATAGATATGAGAAAAATTTCAAGAACATGATCCTTAAAATGAGGAAAAGAGATCCAAGTTGATAAACATCAATAGAAGTAAGTGCATACCAAATCGTTGGATGGAGTTATTCTCCATTGGTCCCAAAAAGGTTACTATGAATGAGGTGCACCTGAAGTGCCCTCCATGGTTAACCTTGTAGAAAGGGATCCCTACACATCTTATCAAAACATGCATATATGTGCATACAAATAGATGGTATATAATACCAGATAAATTGATACAATCTCATACTAATCATTGAAATCAATAATAATACTCATCAAGGCAAAATAGTGAGATGAATCATAATACTTGAACAAATTATAACTTAGCATTAGCAATGACTTTATTTGCTTTGGATCAATCATATGATACATATCTTTATAAAATTCATTTTAAAGTTGACATTATTTCAAAAGCTTGAACAAAAGGCTAGCTGGGCAAAAACGTTTACCCCCTTAGTGTAATGAACATAATCTCCTTTCTTTGAAATGAAAAAATAAACGAAATGACTGTTTACAACAACAGATAGTTAGAACTATTTAATTTAATTTCCGGAATTGAAGTAGAAATGATTAAGAGAATTTAGGGTACCCGAAAAAAAATTACTCTCACTAACTTAAATGAGTTTGAAGTTTTTTGTTTAGAAAAAAAATGAAATAATCTCCCCTTTGAAAATAAAACCAATAAGAAACTCTAATGATTTCAAATTGATTTGAAAAATAAACTGTATGTATTGAAAATCTTTAATTCAAACAAAATTGAATTTTTAAAATTAATACAAAACTACTATTTTTTAAAAAACTTAATCGTTTTTATATTTGAAATAAAGCTTTACATTAGAAAAGCTTATAAAACTCTAACTTTTAAAAATTTCAAGTAAAACTTGTAAATAAAAGCTTTTAAAATTTTTAAACAACCTTTCATTATTTAAAAGAACAATGGTTTAATTTAAAAACTAAAAAAAAAAGTTCTAAAAGAAACGGAAATTGAATGCTTATAAGGAACAATTTTAATAAAACTTTTATTGAATGTAAAAAATTTGGAGATAACCGACGATAAAGATCTTTGAACTGAAGCAAAGGAATAAAGAGGTAACTAGAAAAAAAAAACAGATGAAGGCAAAGATATCAGCAATAAAAAGCAATGCTGAGATAAAATAAAATCAGTAATGAAAGACTAAAGAGGTGGTTTTATAGTAAACAAAATGTTTATAGTAAACCAAACTTATATTAAACCTGATCTTATATAAAAAACAAAACATTAATAAAATGTAACTTAATAAATAGAAATGTTGAGAACCAAAAAAAATCCCAACGAACCAACAGAAATATCAGAAATAACGGATAAAAAACAGAGGCATCTATTGCAAAGATTGGCAACAAAAGCAAAAGAACAGAGAATGCAAAATAACGGACAGATCACATGGATGAAAGCCACGCTAAAGATGGACTCGAATACAGTTAGAAGTTGTTACAAACAAGTTGGTTGCTGATAAGATAGCCTAAGGAGATGCGCAGGATACCGAAATGCCTAGTGATGAAGTTAAAGCACAAGATGGAAAATAAAATGCTGGTTAAAGCAAAATAAGGCAGTGATATAATTAAAAAATGACAAAAGTTGAATGAAGAACTGATATAAAAGACAGCGCTTAAAACAGAGACGTTACTAAAAAGAAAACGTAGGTGAAACACAAACTTGAGCAGGCTTAGAAGAGGCGTTACAACAGCAGAAGAATCAGATGCTCAGGAATGAAAAAAAGAGGCGCGCAACAATGGTGCATCAGGTTAGAAGATGAATAACCGCAAGACAAGAAGAAATGCTTAGGTATCAATGCATGAATCATTAAAAAAATGCGAACAGTGATACAAGGCAGAGGCCAAAAGACTAGACCAGGCATTGAGGAGACCCAAATAATGATGAAAAATAGCGCAAAAAATACTTAACCAAAAGATATGCTGGAGTAATGCAGCAAAGAAGATCCAAGTAATGCAGGGAAAAAGTTGAACTCAAATAATAGAGAATAGATGTTTTAAAATCCTACAAACAAACTTATTGAGTTTTTCTCCTTTTTAAAAAGAAATTAGTGCAAATTTAATAAAATCCTGCACAAAGAAGGTTAGAATCCTGCAATAAGAAACGCAATTAGAATGAGCTAAAACCTTGCGTAGAGCACTATAGAGGTTTAGCAATTATAAACACAAACTTTAATTTTTTTTTAGTGAAATCTGCAAATTTGAATGAATAGATCTTTCAATAAATTGTTCTAAATCTAAGACAAAAAGCAATAGTTTGAGATCCCTGCACAATAAAGAACAAGATTGATGAAAACAAATCTAAGCTAAAACTCTTATCTTCTTTCCTCAAAGAGAGTGCTCCAAAGGTGAGTCCTCCAATAGATAAATGGTAATCCTTCAACAATACAAGCTCAAGAATGATTAGTAGAAACCTTCTCTAATACCATCAAAGGAAAATAAGTATAACATGAAGTATTAGAAAAGAACTAATCATAGAACAATGTCTGAAGGTGGAATATTACCATAAAGATGAAAAGCCAAAACCAAGAGCAAACACACCAAGATCCAAGAAAAAGACAAGATTTGTAAGGGGGAAAAAGCAAAGAAAAAACCCTCGTGATTATGTAGATGGCATAAAGCCTAAAGAAAATACAATGAGAGAAAGCAAGATTGAGCTTAGCATAGAAATGCTTCCACAGTAGAAATGAGAGGCACCTCAAATATATAGAGGTGAGAGATAAGCTCAGAAGAGTTATAAAGTAACTCCCAAGTCTAAGGATGTCATCTAACATCCTATGTGGGTGCAATGTCTCACCTCATAAGGAGGAAATCTAATATTCCAAATGTATGGAATAAAGAAAATGAGTTGTGAGAACTCATAAAGGACAAAGGACCTGTAGAGATTCCTTAGGAATATTCCTACAAGAGACAAAAGAGGAAATTAACTTTACAAAGTAAAGATTAATTCCTAACAATATCTTACAAAGTTATAAATGTCGTTCTTCCATATTTTTGTGGGAAGATTTTGGTGCCACAACACCTAACCTTTGAAAGCTTGCTGATGAGCATAGGAAATCCCATTAATTTTACCTATTATTTTCTTTTTTACCTTTGCATCTTTTTGTCTTCCTGTTACCTTTGTTGAAGGGACTTTAATATTTAGTAAATTGTGAAAAGGAAATTAAGGTTGTTAAAAATTCCGAAAACTATAACAATGCTAACTATTTTGTGACTGAAATGACAAGGGGTGGTTAGGAAAAGATTGCAGCTGATCCTTTTGTTTAAAAATAGTTTTAAGTCGTTTTGTTGTTTAATGGCCTACGCCCTTTAATTGATTTTGCAAACAAGTTATTTTAAGTGGCCGAGAGCCCAAACAAACTCAGACTTATTATTAGCATGACTAATTAGTATATATATGTATATGTTGAAACTCATAAACACCGAAATCTATATGCAAGTTTATGCTCTGTTTCGAGAAGTTGTGAATCTATGATTGTTTCCATTAATGATCGATTAGTGTGAAGTAGTTCTTGTTCATAATTTGTCCCCTAGCAACCAAGGAGGCAGGGCCCACTCTGTGGTTACCTGGTTATTTGGATTCAGCTTTTATGTGTGGAGTGAATACTTAATATGGTAATGCAACTTTAAGTTATGTTTTGATTTGTTCCATTCTTCTGGATAATCGTCACATGTTTATCATTTAGATCAATGTTGATTAAAATAAGTTATATTCTGTTTATGTTAATTCATTTGTTGCAAGTGTGAAGTGTTGATTTCAGAGTTCCTAGACTCGTCTAGACTTGGCGAGTTGCGAGAGGAGCAGCCTTGACCGAGTCACAGGGACTCAGACTCGATCGAATTTGGGAGATGACTCGCCGAGTCGTGAGTCTCAAAGTGACTCACCGAGTCCCGATGATGGGACTTGGCCGATGAACATAAAGTTGTAGCAAAAAAACCATAAAAAATGAATGTTTTAGCTTGGTTTTTTTTGTTCTTTTTCTTCATTGCAGCCCTAAAAAGCATTTCATTTCATTGTATTGAGAAGAAGAGAGGAGAAGTGTGAGATCAGAAGAAAAATAAGAGTCCATAGGTGTGCAACCAGCAGGGAGGAAGAGCTAAAGATCTTCAAGAAACCACATTGGGACAACGTAATACTTGCATTTAGAGCACTCAAAGAGTGCATACTAATAATTGCAAAGAGCTCATCTCATTTCAAAGAGGTAAGTGTTGATGTTAGTTTTGTACCACTACATAACATATAGGAATTGAATACTTGATACAGGATATCAAACACTCAACAAGAGATATCAAACACTCAACCCTCTCTTGAAAAGTAAATACTCATGAAGGACATGAGAAAAACTCCAAGGTTCCTTACACCTGCGGATACTAACTCAGTTATATTAATGTGATTTGCTGGTTAATCACGTAGGCGGGCTTACGTTGTTCATTCAAGGATATCAGATTTTTGCCATGATGATGATGGGACTTAGCTTTGCAATGTATACTCAATGGATCTATCTCCTTAATTTATATCACTTCCAACTTTGCTCATCAAAACTCTCACTACTAAGCTACTCACTACTTTGCTAATACTCCTATGGAATGGAAAGATTAGCAAATGGACGGGGATCAAACCTAATGAAAGCATGCCAGCGGCGCTACCTCCATAGATGCAATGATTCAAGGGAAATTCTTAGAATTTTCACACTAACACCTATCTTCCAACCCAACTTGAAGTACAAGCGGAAAGATGAAATGCAAGTAGAACTTGGGA
>MU228530.1:100125-118882 GCA_018584345.1 Thuja plicata | reverse complement strand
TCATGTGTGTGACTCCATATTTTTAATGGGCCTACCCCCTGTGTACATCATGAGGAAGTGACGACTTCCAAATGATTATCACTTGTATTTGTAAGAGTTATTGAAAGGTGACGATCTTACAATAACTCGACCTTCTATTGTGATAGACATCGTGTGATGACTGAAACAAATCACAATAGATGATTTCCTGCATAGTGGATTCAGTTCCTTAAACAGACCATTGACCTTCTATTGTGATAGACATCTTGTGATGGCTGAAATAGATCATAGTAGATAGAACTTGTGGATAGAATCGCTGATTGAGGCAATCCACATTAAAGCTTAAGAAGCTTGTGGATAGAATTGCCGATTGAGGCAGTCCACCCGGGAACTTGTGGATAGAATCGCCGATGGAGGCAATCCACCTGAGAGCTTGTGAATAGAATTGCCGATGGAGGCAATCCACATCTTGAGACTATGTATCTATTGATTACATCATGAGGATGATGCTTTTATTGCTTACATCATATGATTGATGTTGTCAAGTGTCATATAAGTGTTGATTTATCCTCCCTAGCTAAGAGGGGGTGTTGATGTTTTGTATAGCTATGCTGAGGGTCATAGGTGTTAACACAGGAGACCACCTACACATTCTGTTTGATTATCCTCCCTAGCTTAGAGGGAGTGTTAATGTTTGTAGCTTCAGTTGTATGATCATTAGAATACATATAATATATGTTGACTAATAATAATATAATATATATGTTATTTTATTATTAATCATATGAAATTTAATATTCAATATTAAATTATTATATTATTCTTAATAAATAATTGATTGGTGAAACATTATAAGATTGATTAAATTATAATTAATGGGAAGAGGCATGTCCTTTCTTATAAATAATAATGAATAGACACGTCCCATGAAGGGACATGTCTCTCCTAGCCTCATTCCCAATATAAATGAAAGAGAGATTGTTGCATTTGGAAAACACATACAACATAGAGTGCTATTACATTTGCAGCTATCCGAAAACTTAACAAAAATTAATGTGGATGTTAAAGTTGATAAATTTGTTGTGTTACAACCAAGTTTTTCCTTGAGTTTTTGATAAGTCCCTAGTTTAAAAAAAATGGGTCCATATAAATAAAGTTAGTATATGCATGTTTATAAAATATTTTTAAAAATTAATGTGGATTTTAATGTTTAATAAATTTGTTGAGTTATTGCCAAGTTTTTCCTTGAGTTTTTTACAAGTCCCTAGTTTAAAAAAATGGGTCTACTGAGTAATTGCAAGTCTAAGTTTTTAATATACGCATCTAACAAATCTTCAAATGAAGACTCCATATGAAATTTGATGAGATCATCTTCAGCTAGTACAACATCTTTGGGTTTTGAGATCCACTTGCTCTGCATTAATTCCCAAGGAGAAAAGGAACAAGTTGGACCGTAGGAGTCACAAATGCATCGTTTTGGGATATTCATAATCCTCAATGGCCTATATACTGTTTAATGAGGAAAACAAGAAATTTCTTATTGTAAGAGATGTTTTTTTGTGAAACAATAGTGGACACAACTAAGATTGATCAACAATTATGTTGACTTGAGACATTTGTAAAAGTCAGTGTTCTCAAAGAGAGTGATATGGAGATTCCAAATATTAAGGAGTGGAAATATAGTTTGGAATTTGTTGAATCTATTTTGGCTCTGCTAATTGAACAATAAAAACCCCGCGAAGGAAGAATTTGAAACTTCTTCAAAAGAAGAAAACTTGTTTGTAGAGAAACAACCAATAGATGGAGCTTTACATCAAGAAAATGCAGCACCAATTGCTTAGCAAATGACATAGAAAAAGATGTTGAAATGGGCCACACTGACATTGAAAAATTTAGACTTAAAGAAGTATTACTATATATGTATACTGAGCTAGACAACTAGAAGAAAAGTCCGTAGAGAAGATTAAAGATAGCTCGCAAAGCTTACCTTGGCATGGCATTCAAAAGATGAAACCAAATTTGTTTTTGATTTCAAACCAACATCCTTCAAACAAGTAGAAAAGATTGATGCATGGAGAAAAGCGATGAAAGTTGAATATGGGGCCTAGATCAAGAATGACACTTGGGAGTTATTTGAACTCACAATCCATTCTAAACCCATTGGTTGCAAGTGGATCTTTCAAACAAATACAAAGTAAATTGCTCACTTGACAAACAAAAGCAAGGCTTGTCACAAATGGATATGCTAAAAAAGAAGGGATAGATTATGAGAACTTTTCTGTACAACAAAATGGACCACCATTCAAGTGTTGTTGGCTTTGGCAACACAAAACAGATGGAAAGTTGATCAAATGGATGTAGAAACTACTTTTTTGAACAGTGATCTCAAAGAAACAGTTTGCATGGCTCAAGCAAAAGATTTTGTAGTTGAAGGTCACAAATACAAGGGTGTAAGTTGGTAAAATTATTGTATGTTTACAAACAAGCCCCGCATGCTTGGTATGAAATTTGCACCAAGCACATCTTTAGCATGAACTTCAAATGTTTCAAATTTGAAGATGCAACTCTTTTTGTCAAGAAAGTTGACAAAACAGCTGTATACCTAATTATATATGTGGTTTGTCAAGAAAGTTGACAAAACAGTTGTATACCTAGTTATATATGTGGATGATTTGTTCATAACAAGCAATCATGAAAAATACACCACAAGAGTGAAAGTAAAACTATTGAAAGGTTTTGAAAGGATAAATTTGGATTATCTTTATTACTATTTGGGTATTGAAGTGATTCAAAAATCCAAGTACATTTTCATCACACTACATAAGTAAATTGGTGAAATTTTGATCAAATTTGGAATGGTAGATTATAAATCACTTAGCACACCCATCAAAGAAATTGTAGGGTTTGAAGAAGCAACCAAGTACACACAATTCATTGGAAGATGGATCTATTTAATCACAAATAGACCTTATTTGCTGTTGGTGTTCTCTCTAGATTCATGCAAAAGTCAAGAGAAGTCACTTGCTAGTAGCAAAGAGGGTTCTTTGATATCTGAATGGAACTCAAAATTTTGGGCTTCATTACTCAAGGTTAACAGATTTGAAACTATTTGGATATTAACATTCAAACTATGCAAGGGATTTTGAAAATGGGAAATTTACTTTAGGGTTCTTGATGAATTTAGGATCAACAATCATCAATTGGAAGTCAAAGAAGCAGTCGGTGCAAACTCATTCTTCAACAAAAGTCGAATATATGGTAGCTTCATAAGCAACCCAAGAAATGTTGTGGTTTAGAAGAATTATTAAGGATTCGAGGGAAGAAGTTTCATCAAATTCGCATTGTCGACAACACTTATGTGACCAAGATGGACACGAACCCATTTCTCACAACTGAACCAAGCACATCAACACCAAATTCTGTTTTTGTTCTCCATTATGTGAAAGATGGTAGTGTCAAATTGATCCATTATCCAACTACATTTTTTTTTAATTTTAAAGTTTGAAGGCACAGTTGATCTCAATATAACCCTTGTGGATTTGTGGGGGGACATAAATTGTGTAAACATTTTATAAATAATCGTTGGGCTTTTGTAGAATCGGAATGATCATCTTGAAGATGAACTGAACATTCATATGAAGATGAACTGATAGGTCACTTTGTTGATCTATTTCTACATTACTTTTCATTTAATGGAATCATTTTTTTGCATTGTGTTAGTGAACAAATTTTCCTTCTCTTGCAATAAATGAATGAAATGACTCTTAAACCCAAATTCAGAAAGAAAATTATCACTGACAGTTGAGTTTGTCTCTCACGACTAATCTCTCTGCTTCTAAGGAGCAGCTACCTTCTATAAAGATTTATCTTTATCACCTTTATTATAAAAGAATGAAAATAGGGAATACTTTTAACCAGAAAGCATGAAAGGCCAACAACATTCTATCATAAACTTATAATAAAATGCTTTAGAAAAAGAGATTCAAAAATCAGAGCCGACTGACTCTAATCTAACAAGATAAGCTTTAAAAAGGCCGATTCAATTTTGTATCACAATTTGAAAGATAACTCATGAAAACCGAGGAACATACACACACACAGATTAAAGCAATATAACATTCAACTCCAACTGAAATTAAAGTCATACATTCATCAACCAATTGATTGAAGAAAAACACTGTAATCTGCTATAAACCAACTGATATTATATATGTATGTCAAAAGTCTTCACAGTATAAAGTAGAGAAAATTCTAGAAAATAAGATAGTGCAGTAATTGTTTTTCAGAATCCAGAGAACCGACCCTCAAACAGTCATCAAAAATAGTATATAAAGCCACGTAGGGCTATCCAGTTTCGGTAACCAACTATCCATAGAAATAGCTTAACTAAAATTAAACTATGAAGATAAATCTTTCCAACCAAAACTAATTAACCGATTGATTCTTTTTAACTGCATTATCATTTGAAGTCTTGGTGGCGTCCCGTGAAGCATTCCATTCCTCAAAAGCTGTCGCAAAGCTCGTCAGCATCTCCTGTTTTGGCGGGGCAACTATCTCGAACCTTTGCTCCCAAATATCTTTACAGTTTTGCATCTGTTCGAGCTTTTCTACGAGCGACTTCATCCTCTCGTAGCCAACGACCACGAACGATTCCACCCGAGAAATCATTGTAATGTCTTTCACTTCTATTTCTTTAGCTGCTATCAAATCTTTCATCTTCTTTTCAAAAGCAGCTAGCATATTAGCCATATCAGCTTTAGTTTTTGTTTCATGTCCAATCAGCTTGCTCAAACAATCGATATGGGTTTTCATGACCTCCTCAACACAACTTAGTGTTTGAATAACCTGAGTGGATTCTTCAACAGACTGTTCATAAAGCGAGCTTTTCCACTCCATATCAACCTTAGTCACGAACAATGAATTCTTTTCCACACCAAGCACTGCCTTTTCTGCTAGGAACTTGTCTATGCCATAGGTATAGACTTCTTCCATGTTTATTATTTCGGTCTCCAGCCAGTCCCTCTCTTTCTTCCATGTTTCAATATTTCTTTCTACATCAAACTGCCGGATCTTTTGGATAGATCTTCAAAGTTATGAGCACACTCAGTGATTTCCTTGATGACTTTCTTCATCCAACTGAAGAAATTCCTAGATACTGACCTTTCTTTATGAACCTGATCAAGGAACCTTTGGTTCTCTGGAGACTTAACATCAAGGTTAATTGGGACCATGGATAGGGATTGAGGTATAGGGATTTGCAGCTGTTGGATATATTCTGCCATTCCACTGAGCGCTTGTTTCAATTTTACTTTGTCCTCTGCATCTTTCCACACTCTGTGGTTGATCTTTTTGTTGGCTGAATTTAGGGTCTTCAAATTGGCAGCCCTTGTGGCTAGGCCTAGGTCTATTTTCTCTATAGTAAAGTCATGCTCAGTGACTTCTTCCTTAGTCTTGTCGGAATTTGGTTTAAAAAGTTTTGCAACCCAATGGCCAGTTTGTGGATCTACATCTAGCATGGCTTTTGTCTTTGGCTTTTTGGTCCTTGGTGTTTTTCCCAGATATTTTTTTACCAGGTCTCCAATAGGGGCTGACACGGGAATGATGTTCCTTTTCTTACTTACTGACAACTCCAGCCAATTTGGAGATTTTGGGGTGGAGATACCTGCCGGAGACTGGGTGGAGACGCTATTTAGCACTGCTAAATCATGTTGTCCTGTAGACTAATTTTGTCCTTTAGTCTCAGGGGTATTTACTGGAGTACTGTCCATCTTGAGTCTTGCTTGGGCTCCTATACTGCCTTCCTGAGTTTCTGGATCAAGGTCAATGTAAGCATCTTTACTAGACTCTTCTTTTCTTTTGCTTCGTGCCCTGGTGACTCTTACAGGTTTGTCAAGAGTTGCTTCCTGATCTTTTGGGAGGACGACTGCTTCAGATTCTGTATTACCTATAGAAAGCAATTTTTCAACTTTATTAGTAAGTATGGGTAAGGACTGAGCTTTTGAAGTTCTTGGGCTTTTTTTGGTTTTTGAGCCAATTGCCTCTTACTTCTTTTTCTTAGTTTTGCCTTTAAGCCACTTCTTTGTCCTTTCAAAAACTTCCCGAGTCAAAGCATTTAAATCTTCATCTTCACTCTTTGTCCAGTCTGTTTTTCTAATAACTATGTCTTCATTTGGCTCAATATAGTCAGATTCCAATACATCCTCTTCATCTTCAATATCTTGGCCTTTAATATTAAAAGACAAAAGAAGGGAAACGATCTGTCTTAGGGCAAACCTAGAACGCAGTCTTCTTAATACCTCCATTTCATTGACACAGTCGTCCTAGTAATCTTCTAGCTTTGGCTGATGAAGAAAAGTAGCATCAACTTTAAAATGACTCCCTACAAAATGCTTACTGTCAAAGTAGCTTCTTTTTTGATAAAACTGGAGATTCATCACCCCCAATTCTGCATCCAAGGCAGATGTATTATGCAACAATCTGAACCGGTAATGACCTAGCTCGATTGGAAACATGGAACCAATAGTTCTCTTGAGTTTGTATTTCTTTTCTACCTGAAGTAACTGTCTACAAACTTCTAGCAACACATACTTGTCAAGGCAGTATCTGGGTAATTTCAGAGGTTCTCCACTAAAACCTCCAACTCTAAGATAACTGAAAGTTGGAAATTGAATATAATAGCTGCCGTAAATCTTAATCAGTTCCATGGCTTCTTCAGAGAATCTGAAATTAACCTTTCCTCTCAATTCAAAAACCAGCTGAGAGAAGAAAGTATCTTGAACTCTTCGAAAATTTATAGGGTTCCTCTTCTTGTGGAGCCAGGGGTGATATTCATAGATCATCATGTTTTCTTCCTACGGCTCGTTTGGCAAACCATCCCAATCTTTGCAAATGGCAAGGGTGTAAAATAGGTATGAGGACATATAGAAACTCGACTTTTCTGCTGATTGGGATAAATCTTTATGAAGTTGCTCAGCAATTATTTCAGCCCAATCCACATACTTTCCTTCGCTTAAGATAGCTTGGACGAAGACATACATCCAATCTTCCCAAAGAGCGTCATTAGAGTTACCCTTTACCCTATTTAACATTACAACCAAATCTCGGATTTCTCTGACCAGATGGTCTTTCTTTATAGGTCTAGGCAAACGGGAACCTCCTTTCTCAGGTTTTAACAACCAATCTCTAGCAATATTGTTGCTGTAGTCCTTACTGTTCGGATTGAATTCCGCCTGAACCTTTTTCACGCTCCAATCACCATAAATATATGCTGGAGGAATTCGCAATGTCGCCATGACTATTTGTCTATTTATAGCCACTAATACCTCATTGGAAGAGGTGCAGATACACCTATTTGCTCTGTCATACCTATTTCAGCATTCCATTACCAATTCTGGGCACAGAGTCACCTCAGGAAAACCAGTGGCTTCTAACAATCCGCTTTCTGCAATTTGAGCAGCCATGGACCCTGCCTCTGCATTTCTCAATCGGTGAAGAATTTCCCCTTTGTCTTCATCTGCTAGGGTTGTATCTCGCATATCAAGGAGGCAACTACTAATGGTAGAAAATTTATTCTCCTTCACAAACTTCACCTTCGGGGTTAACATATTAAGACTTGAAGGGGCTAACCTCAAAAGATAAATGAAGCAACTATAACATGAAAAAGACCCAAAACCTTTCCTCCTGAACAAACTATCTTAATATTCGAAGCAAAATACTAAGAAGTTTTCTGTGAACTCACTGTTACTCGGCTCCTAGCTTTTGCAATTACCTCGCTACTCTCCTTCTCCAGGTTCTGCTTCCAATCAATTGCTTTCGAAAAGAAAAGAGTTGAGGAAAGAAATTTAATATCCACTCACTTCATTTGCCTTAATTTGTACTTATGAGCACTTGACAAAGCTTAATTATTCCATGCCGCTTTTAATGCAGATGTCTAATCACCACGCTTCAAATCCGCTTCACTGGCGCTTAAGCTGACATGACATTACTCCAATTGTCTTGTCAAACACTTCTTGTGGATATGGGAAGATTTGACACGGGCCGCTTGAAACTATCAATGATTGCACTTCAAAAACTGAACTTTGAACCATAAAAGATGGGGTTCAAAGTTCATAGTTCATAATGCCTCAAATAATTTTACGCACTTCGCAGCTAAAACGGCTCACATGCATGTTGCACAAAAACATTTGAACTTTGAAACGAAAAAGACGAGTTCAAAATTCACGATTACGAAGACACATGACATCGGGCAAGTGGGGTGTATGACAAGAAGCTGCTGGGTGAAGTGCGAATTAAATATTGAACTTTGAACTATGAAATGGGAGTTCAAGATTCAAGATTCAATATACGATTGACAAATTACACCACAATCAAGACTCATCTTCTTCGACAAAGAAAGGACTACAATCACTTAAGTAACATTGACAAGGTACGAATTGAACTTTGAACTGCTTCAAGGTTCAAAATTCAATATGCAATCAACAATATACATAACATATGTTACTCAAGAATTTTACATAGGAGAATTTTTTCTGACTGGCGACACATTGCATTTATATTGGTTCAAATTTTTCTAGTTCATTCCTGGCCTAACAGTATCCTCGTCTGATCTTGACAACTTTCTTTAATGATGGGCCACTGAAATCATGGAGAGTTTGTCTTAAACCCTACCCTGCCAATGGTTAATGTATTTACCAATGCATCCATTATTGGTTGCTCACCACATTAAATGGTATATTATTATACAACCAAAAATTTGTAGTCACTATTGTAGCCACATGGTGCTTCACATTGTTCCAACTTCCAGGAAACACCTTTGAGTGAAGAAGGATACCTTAATAATTTATTCAGCTGCAAAGAAATGACAAGTTTGGATCTGAGGCGTACCTTCCCCAGGATGGACTGTAATGAATCCTTCTTACCTTCAATTCTTGCATATATGGAGAATCTTCTCTTTTCTGTTTTCTCCAGCTCTATGAATTCTCCCAAGATGTATCCCAATGTTCTGCTGGCAGTTTGTTAAAGCATACACAGGCTGTGGTGTAACAATTTTTTTAAGGATTGAAATTAGGGCTTCACCGTTTCAGTTTAAACTTTAAGCTTATCATTCCTGGTTTCCTTGGGCCATCCAATAATATCACCAATTTTTGAAATCATCCATGGATGGGAAAAATGGCAGTGGAGAAGCCCTTGGAGAGAAACTTCATCGCATTGGGCTATAATTTCTCCAAGCCTCTCTTAAGCAATCTGCTACTGTTCCCATTGCCAGTGATAATCCTTCATGCTTGCCTCTCAATGCCCTAGATGCCAACATCTCTGGTTCTATCTCTTTGATATTCATGAATCATTTTGCCCTGTTGTTTCTTAAGGTTTTTGATTTGTCCCTGATCCTGATTTTCCATTTACATTTGTACTCATGGATTGAGTTGTTCTTTTGGAAATTTTCACTCCCAAGCTCACTGGCTATCGTTGCATTCTCCTTGACAATCTCTTCATGCTTTACTATTTTTCCATCACCCGTGCCCATCTTCCTTCTATGCCTTAATGATCTCCTCGTTATTTTCTCCTGTTTGTTCATTCTGCTGCTACTTGCTACTATGCCCTTTGCTCGTCTCTTGTAATCAGCCTTTTCTTTAGTCTTATTATAAGCATCAACATAATTATAGTCTAATCCTCATTCACTGTTAGAATTAGGTCAAATTTTGGTGGCTATGCTCAATCAGTTGATTGTTCAAATATTTTCCAAAGATATTCATCATTTGAAAATGATGATTCATGTGAATTTTTAGAAATAGTTTCCTTTTTCTGTTGTAGGGCTGAGGTGGAAGAATTCACCAACATCTTAACGTTTAAGAACTTGGAAAAATAATTGAGGAACATCACCAAATTTATTGATTGAGATTTTGATGATGAAAAAAATTACTACAAGATTTCTAAACTTTTAAAACTTAATGCTTCCTTAAAAGTTTGTGTGATTAAAAGATGATTGTGATTAAAAGAAAGTAAGCATCAGTGTTATGAGTTGCTCGTGCTTCAAGCTTATCTCTTTTACCATGCTCTAGAGGATACAGCCGCTTAAAACCTGTGTGAACCTCCACTTCCGAGCACCAATAATATTAAGCAGCTGTGCAAAATTTGATTCTTTTAAAAAATTTCAGCCCATCCAACCCACTAACCGTCAACTTGTTGCCTGCTGCATATGGACCTTCTTTCAATATGTACATCACTTTTTTCTAAGATAGCCTTTAGTGTCACATTTCCATAGGGCTTCTTTAGTTCTCCATTCTGCTCATTCGGATTCATCAGAGTGCCAATTAGCTTGGAGCCATAAGTTCACTGTCCCTTTCACTGTGCTCCTTTTACTATGCTCAATGTTTCAGAAAGAAGCAGCAAAACAAAGGTCAGGGTGAACAGTGTATCACCAAAGCATGATAGATGCATTTGATCATGCATCAACACACCACATCATCTCTATATCACACTATATAATAAGTCCTCTGAGAATCACAATGCTATATTTGCCCACTAATGCAATAATTAATAACTTTGAAAAATCCTTGCAGAATTGGACATGTTCTTGGAACTGTACCAGTTAATAGAACAGCCAAATATAAAGTTTACTATTGTCTTTTTGTTTAATGCACTCATTGATAGATTATATATGTTTGTGCTTTCCCAGGAAGATACAATCAGTATTTGAGCTATCCGATGGCTCGGGCATGGCTGTCACTGTTGCTCGCTATGAAACTCCTGCACATATTGACATTGATAAGGTACATTTTTATTGTCATTACAGATTATAAATGCCTCATTTCCTTTCTTAAAGAATTGCAAATTGTTTTCACTTTTGTACGATCTGAAAAGTTTGCATATTGGGTGATACTTTGTGAGGATGCAGACTAAAAATTCTAAAGTGTAGATGCTAATTTCATGTGTTTTTTTTACAGTACTTACATTTCATTTTGGTTATGTTGTATCCATTTGGTTCTTAGTCATTTGGGTCCCTTTTTTCTTATCAATTATTGAAAATGTTGTATTCTGCCCTAGGTGGGAGTGATTCCAGATCAACCACTACCAATGGCTCTACCTATTGATGGAGATGGTTTTTGCAAATGCCTTGAAGAATCAGATTCAAGTTGTAATATTAATGCGGCTGCATTCTTTCCAAAATGAAATTTGTGGAATGGATGTTTCAATGTGATATATTACATTATAATTTTATATATATTCTTTTCAGAGATGTTTTTGAAGTATATGTAGGTCATCACCAGTTGCATGCTTCTAAGCAGTTAAAGAAGAGGAAGTACTGAAATTGTTTTAGAAATGAAAACAGGGCACAACCCTATCGTCGTTATCATGCCATCCACTTGGAAGGATTATAAGAGTGTTTAACAAAAGGTGTTTGAAATTTGTAGGGTATCAGTCAGGAAGTCATAATTCTGAAACTTATCCACTATCAATTGTCATCTTTTCATATTATTTGTTATTGACTTTTGCAGATTCATATAGTTCAACTAGCTTTTATTTTAATCATTATACACTAAAGCAATCTGATCTGCGAAAATACAATCCATACAAAACCAAGAAAACCCTTGTTACACAGAATCTCTATTCCAGATAATAACCTATTTCAATTGACAAGTGTTTCAGCAGTGTCAAATTATGATATTTCTATCAGGATTCAGCTGCCTAGTTTTTAAGTTGAATTCATTGATCCATATTTCATGAGTAGTGGTTCACATGAATCTATCTCTAATGAGAAAGAATTGTCCACTTAGCATTCATTGCATATGGTGGTGCTTGCATAGGTGAAAAAACATATCCCCTAATTTCAATGGCATGTCAATTATACCAATAGCATGAGAATATAGACTTGTTCGAAGAGAAATCACCATAGATTTTAATCGTTGGAAATTCAAAAAGTTTGCTTGTATGTGAGTAGTTTACTTGTAAAGGGTGTGTTTTTTATAAGAAACTAGTAGAGTCCTGCTAAGCACTACCCTAGTGTAATTAAGCATACAACTTTATTCAACAACTCAGAAAAATTGATTATATCCACATATTAAACATGATCCACACTTATTGATAGTTGTAGAGATCTATACCACGTCTAAATTCCATTCTACCAATGCCTTTTCTGTTGGAAGCTTCCTCTACATGAATGGACTGGTCACACCCCAACTAGTAACAACATTTTGATGTTTAGTGCCTATCCAATTAATTTGCAAGCTTCCTTATGTTTAGTCTAGGCTAATTAAATAACATGCGTCCACATGAGTACAATTAATCTAGGATTAAAGAATGCTAGTTGGGAGCGATAACTTGATAATTTGTAACTGTTATCTTAGAAAATGCAAATTGTAATAAATGACAATACTTAGCTCTATTGCCAAAAGAGTGATCCAAATAAATGCTTTGAAATCTTGTGCGTCTCAAAATCAAGGAAAATAGATATTAAAATGATATTCATCTCAGGATCAATAATAATAAATAACCATCTAATATGTTTGAGATTAAAACATTCCTTTTTCTCCAATTAACAAGAATTGTGAGGGTAAAGATTAAGTCCATAATAGTTAATTTGTATGTAACTTGTAGCCTTGATTTAGTAAATGGCAAAACTTTGATTTTCACATAGAATAACTTGATAATTTGTAATTGTTATCTTTCTTTTATTATATTAAAGATAGTATATCAAAACACTAGTATATTATGAGGAGCAACAAGCCCAATAAGTATCAGAACAAATTTCCAAGTACCCAAAATAACAAAAACAACAGAGTTTACATCGGAAAAGTGTTGTTATAACATCATGAAAGTACAAATATAACATCAAAACAAGCTAGTGAAAACTATTGTGAGTGGCTAATAGCACTATTATTACATTTGGCCTTATTACATTCATAGGTACTAAGCGGGGGAGAGGGGGTGGGGAGGGCAGGGGGTGGGGGGAGTGTCTGGGGGAACTGTGACTTCCCACATGTGCTTCATCTTCTTTGGAGTTCTTCTTTGGTTTGGTAATCTTCCTTTCATTCATGGAGCAACTGCAATTCTTCTTTGTTCAACTTGTTTCTTCCTTGGGGGAAGAAGTGAGCAAATGTAATATGTGATTTATATGCCAAGGTAACTCCTTCCTTTAGAAGTATCATAAATTTGTCTTTTGGAATCGTCATAACGGTAGAAACTTGCAACATAATAATCAAGAAAGTGAGTTCACTGTTGAACTCAATAAACCTCTTTTTCCACAAATACCAAAAAATCACATTAGTTAAGACAAGCCAAAAATGGTTTAAAGCAACATTACAAGAATCTTAGATCAAGAAAAACCAAGGTTATCAAGCCAATTAACAAGATGATCATATATCAAAGACCAATTGACAATGACATATTTATAATGAAAGAAAAGATGTTCAAAAGTCTCCTACAAGTTACAAAAATCACAAGTTCTCATAAACCATCCAAAAGATTGTAAATTATCATTAGAGTTTGACAATTTAATGTCCAAGCCTTATTCAAACAAGTATAAACATTGGCCAAGACAACCAACATAAGATGAAGCAAGTTGGCTGAGACAACATTGAGTTTATAACCATCTTGACAAATGATTTTGTCCATTAGATCTTAACTTTCTTGGAAAATTCACTCTCAGAGTTTTAAAGATCATGGTATAAGTGTTCTTTTGAGAGGAAGGTAACACATAATTAGTGCTCAACTACTACCAATAAGCCAATTTGTCATTGACCAGAATATCATGAATTTTACTAACCCCAAGGGGAGCCCAACCTTTAGTAGAACATCCCTACTGCAATGCCAAGAGTTTACCATTTAGCATTGTATTCTTCCACATGGATCTATTTCTACCAAAAACTTGCAACATAATAATCAGGAAAGTGAGTTCACTGTTGAACTCAATAAGGTGCCTCCTTTTAGCCTGAAAACACTATTTGTTCCTCTTTTTCCATAAATACCAAAAAATTGCTTAGTTAAGACAAGCCAAAAATGGTTTAAAGCAACATTACAAGAATCTCAGACCAAGAAAAACCAGGGTTGTCAAACCAATTAACAAGACAATCAAATATCAAAGACCAAATGACAATGACATATTTACAATCAAAGAAAAGATGTTCAATAGTCTCATGCAAGTTACAAAAATCACAAGCTCTCATAAACTATCCACAAGATTGTAAATTATCATTAGAGTTTGACAATTTAATTTCCAAGCCTTATTCAAACAAGGATAAACATCTGCCAAGGCAACCAACATACGATGAAGCAAGTCGGCTGAGACAACATTGAGTTTAGAACCATCTTGCCAAATGATTTTGTCCATCAGATCTTAACTTTCTTGGAAAATTCACTCCCGGAGTTTTAAAAATCACGGTATAAGTGTTCTTTTGAGATGAAGGTAACACATAATTAGTGCTCAACTACTACCAATAAGCCAATTTTTCATTGACTAGAGTATCATGAATTTTACTAACCCCAAGGGAAGCCCAACCTTTAGTAGAACAACCCTACTGCAATGCCAAGGGTTTATCATTTAGCATTGTATTCTACCTCATGGATCTATTTCCAACATAGTATTGAGGATTGTTTGACACTGTTGTCCCATTCAAAACCTAATGTCTGACTTAAGCCCAAGATTTCCATAGAGAAGAGAAAACCTTCCAATCATAAAATTTAACCTCAAACTACCCAAAGAGTATGTCCTGCATGTGTCGTGATCCCTAGACCTTTCTCTTTTTAGGTTTTGATAAAAAATAAATTGTTTCTCACTAGCACTCTCCAGGGTTCATAACTCTGCATAGCTATAAAAATTCATTTAGAAGCCAAGGCAATACCTTGATCTTTCAAATCTTTGAGGCCTAAACCCCCTTGATGTTTAGGTAAGCAACACCAATTCCATGCAACATTGTTCCTCTTTCTATTGCCTTTACTATTAGACCAAAGAAACTCCCTTAGAATAGTGTTTGGGGGAACTATGACTTCCCACATGTTATGCTTTATCTTCTTCGGAGATCACTTCTCTGGTTTGGTGATCTTCCTTTCATTCATTTAATTATGGAGCAACTGCAATTCTTCTTTGTTCAACTTGTTTCTTCCTTGGCAGAAGAAGTGAGCAGATGTAATACCTGATTTATACACCTAGGTAAGTCCCTTTAGAAGAATCATAAATATGTCATTTCGAATCTCCATAGCAGCAAAAACCTACAACATAATAATGAAGAAAGTGAGGTCATTGTTGAACTGGGTAAGGTGTTTCCTTTTGCCCTAAAAACCCTCTTTGTTCCTCTTTTTCCAAAATATCACAAAATCTCATTGGTTCAGACAAGCCAAAAATGTTTTAAAGCAATATTAAAAGAACCTATATAACCAAAAGGAATCTTAGACCAAGAAAAACCAGAGTTACCAAGCCAATTAATAGGATGATCAAACATCAAAGACCAAATCGCAATGCCATATTTATAATCAAAGAAAATATGCTCAAAAGTCTTGGGCATGTTACAAAATCACAAGTTCTAGTAGACAATCCACAAGACCGTTTATTGTCATTTCTAGTTAGACAATTTAATTTCGAAGCCTTATTCAATCAAGTATAGATATCTATCGAGCCAACCAACATAAGATGAAGCAAGTTGACCAAGACAACATTGTGTTTAGAATCACCTTGCTAAATAATTTTGTCCATTATATCTTCATCATTGATTAACTTTCTTGGAAAATTCACTCTTAGAGCATTAAAAATCATGGTATAAGTTTTCTTTTGAGAGGAAGGTTGTTGAACACACACCGGATGCTGAGAAGGGGGGGGGGGGGGGANTTGAGAGGAAGGTTGTTGAACACACACCGGATGCTGAGAAGGGGGGGGGGGGGTGAATTAGCACAAACCAAATTCTCACTTAAGTAATCAACTATCTTGAATATTCACCTCAAAACACATTAGACAAATAATGAATTAAAACATCAACACATCAACACCAAGATTTTTATGTGGAAAACCCAAACTTGGAAAAACCATAATGACCACTTGCTCACAGAGATGAATCATTGAATATATAATCTGATTACAAAGATAGTAGGAGCTCACTACTCTGGACTTGCAAATAGAGGCTCACTGTCAAATCAACCTCAACAACACATTGTCTTTGCCTTTATTTCTCTACCACAATTACAAATAGATACCACATAAACTGAACTCTACTCTTCCAAAACTTTTCTCATAGATCTTCACTCACTTGTTCTTCTTACACTATGCCAAGACACATTTTTCTTATATACAAGATAGGTTATTGGAATTACAAAAATGTGGGCCATGGCAAAATCAAATTACAATAAGGTCGTATGCCAAGAGCATCCAAACCAAAACATAGGTCACACATAGCATGAACCCATCCAGATAAGAGATAAAGATTAAATGCAATACGCGGACCAAAAACATGAAGCATGATCCACTATAGGAGAGAGAGGGGACTATGAAAATGTTACACAACCCAATACCAAATCCACAATAATTGGAACAACTTCCATAGTTATCTCAAATGTGTAGCATCACACTGTCCAAAGAACCACATCACTTGACAGTTGTATCCAGACCTCCACACGCTACGGTGAGATTCAAAGTCCGTGTTAGAAGCCATCACAACACATTTCCAGACTAGAACAAAAACTAATCATAACCGCATCACTTGGTAACACAATTTTTGGATCACCAGGAATAGTTTCTAGATCACCAGGAAACACCACAACCAAGACTAAAAATCAAATACGAGACAACTCACATCTGCACATCTTCAACCTTTATTTTTGGAGCAAAAACCTTCCAGAAAACACAACTGAACAACCGTTATCTACAATTTTATATCTTTGTTACTAAACCATTGACTTCTTGACCTAGGAATATGATACTGAAGCACTAACAAACATAATTCTCACATGATCTCTAGAATACGCACCTATCTTCCACTGTTCTATAGCACTATCATGTCTAGGGCACAACCTTACATCTTCCAGACCAACTTCCTACTTCTGAATTTATCCAGACCACCAGATATACCTGAACATGTCTGCAACAAGTACCTCATGGCCATATTGTTTAAGCAAACACCTCTGGACCACAATGTTTGACATCAGTGACAAGGAAACAATAACAACCAAACATATATTTCCAACAAAGGTAACTCATAATTAATTCTCAACTTCCATTAATAACCCAATTTCCCATTGACCATAATATCATGAATTCTACTAACCCCAAGGGAAGCCCAACCTTTTGTAGAGCACCCATGCTGCCATGCCAATGGTTTACCATTTAGCGTTGTATTCCACCACATGGATCTATTTCCAACATAGTATTAAGGACGAGTTGACATTGTTGTCTCATTCAAAACCAAATGTCTGACTTAAGCCCAAGATTTCCATAGAGAAGAGAAAATCTTCAAACCATAAACCTTAACCTCAAACTACCCAAAGAGAATGTCCTACATGTGTAGTGATCCCCATACGTTGCTCTTTTGAGGTTTTGATAACAACAATTTTTTTTTCTCACTAGCACTTTCCAAGGTTCATCTCTCTATATAGCTTTAAAAATCTATTTAGAAGTCAAGGCAATAGCTTGATCTTTCAAATCTTTGAGGCCTAAACCCCCTTGATGTCTAGGCAAGCAACACCAATTCCATGCAACATTGTGCCTCTTTCTATTGCCTTTAGGATCAGACTAGAGAAACTCCCTTAGACTAGTGTCTGAGGGGAGTTTGACACCCCACATGTTATGCTTTATCTTCTTCGGAGATTGCTTCTCTGGTTTGGTAATCTTCTTTTCATTCATGTAATTATGGAGCAACAACAATTCTTCTTTGTTCAACTTTTTTCTTCCTTGGGGGAAGAAGTGAGCAAATGTATGATCAGATTTATACTCCAAGGTAATTCCCTTTAGAAGAATCATAAATTTGTCCTTTGGGATCTGTTATGCCATGCATACCCATCCCTACATTTTTTTGGCAAAATGTTGGGTCCCCCTTTTTCTCTTTTTGGTTTCTTTTGGCTTCTTTTGTTTTCTCTGGCCTTTGCCTCCACGCGGTCATTTTTGCATTTCCTTTTTGTCTTCCCTACTCCGGGGCCCGGTCCTGGAGTGTTTTGTTTCTTTGTGTCGGCCGGATTTCAGACTCTGGGATTCTTTTCCATTGCTTCCTCTTTAGTTAGAGGGTGTGGTTGCACGGGATTCCCAGGCCCGGAATCCAGTGGTTTGCCTTTTTCTCGAGACTTGCGGAAGGAAGTGGTGCATTTTCACCTAACGGATATAAATTGGGTTTCACTTGTCATTTTTACATTTACCGCGAACAAATTACCCTCAGCGATTAAGAGTGATTTGCGCGATTTCACAGAGAGCTAAGTGCGATTTGCTTCAAAGGTTAACAGTGCTTCAAGGTGATTAAGCGTGCTTCAAGGTATTCTTTGGGTTCTCAACGTGTTCTCGACGTGTTGAAGCTATCCGTTTGCAGAGCACCTCCCGTGCCCTACCCTTTGCATTCCTAGTTTTTAAGGTAGGCCCTTCTGGTTCTTCGTTTCTTTTGTTTTTCATTTTGTTTCTTTGTTTTGGGCTTCGTTTTGTTTGCTTTCTGTCTTTTGGTCTTCGTTGTCGCCTCCTGTTGGTGGGATCACTAATAAATTTTACCTTAAATTTTGACGAGAATTAGTCAAATTTTCTACGACAATTGGTCGAATAAGAGACTAAAACTGTCGTCGATCTTTTTTCGTCGCATTTTCTACATGGTAAATAATAGTC
>MU228530.1:66107-100025 GCA_018584345.1 Thuja plicata | reverse complement strand
AATCCAAATGCCACAACCCTTGCGGCCAACATCCTTCCAGTCTGTGTCAAAATGGGAGCTTTTGAACAGGGTATGGACATTCATCAAAAGATAATGGAAGAGGGATATTTGTCAGATGTTATAGTTGCGCAAACTCCCTGGTAGAAATGTATGCAAAATGTGGAAGGATAGACAAGGTACATCAACTGTTTAAAGCCAAATTCCACAACCTTTGCAAGCATCCTTCCAGCCTGTGACAAAATTGGAGCTTTCAAACAAGGCATTGATATCCATCAAAGCATAACGGAGGGGGAATTTGTTATCAAATATTTTATCAAAATGAGGGGTTCAAACCCTAGTACAGACAATCTGTATAATGGATAAGCAATCCACAACTTTGACAAGAGTCAGGAAAACAAAATCACATAACCTAGCTAGTCAGTGCCGATGAGCTTCCAAACAGTGCCGATGAGCTTCCAAATGCGCTGCAACCTTGAAAACATTCACCGTGGTAATAATGAAATGATTTTTTTTTTTTAAGTTATTCTTTTGGTCGAACTTGCAACGAACACGGGCACAAATTAAAAAAAAATGAAAGTTTTCCTTCTATAACGACCAACCAAAACTTTTTTTTTTTTGTAAGTTATTCTTGTGGTCAAACTTGCGAAGAACACGGGCACAAATTAAAAAAAATGAAAGTTTTCCTTCTATAACGACCAACCAAAACTTTTTTATTTCATGGTCAAAAATTTTGGTGGAAAAACCAAGTCAAATTTACTAGTGGATGGCTTTGTAGGAAGGTTGTCCGCCTTTCGTGCACTATATTTTAACGTAAACCTTTGTATATTTCTGTATGTATGTAAATAGTGGTAGGATAATGTATGTTAGTTGTAAATTTCTGTAAACAGTTGTAAATTTGTGTAAATTGCTGGTAGTCTGTAGGGTAGTTAGTTGTAAATTTGTCGTTCTTCGGCCTCCTATGTAAATAATGTTCATAAGTGTTTGTCTCTGTATTTTGGTCTGTGTATTCCATCGTGTCCAACCCGTGCTATGGCGAGCTCACTGCACCCTATGTTTTTGAGTCCAATTCGAGCTTGCCCACCTAGTTTTTCATTGGACTCAAACTTTGCACCTCGCCTGTTCGAGTTGCAACTTTTCTCTCTCCTCCCGTCGCTTTGACATTGATGGCGGGATTAAATTCCTCCATGTGTGAGCATTTAAAATCATCCCAAGTGGAATTCACTCCATCCATTTTGATACAATTGTCACCTCAAATGCCAATACTCCGTTTATTACATGACCATGTGACTACCCACGTCAGCCCAGAACGGCTTATCACCCGGTCACTCCAATAATGACTAGTTTCTCTGGACTCCAGGTTCCATTTAATCCCATGACCTCCATCACATTTTTCACATGAACAAGAACCCCCAAACCCCCGGGTGTTGATCAAATTCAAAGTAAGCTATTGTTTATTACATTTTCGGGATTTCATGCAAGCTAACGTCTTTTTGAGAACATGTGTGAAATGATGATGAAATATCTAGAACCTAGAAACTAAATTTATTATTACTTTTATTGATGGTTGTTTGGTATTGTAGGCTATCAATGATTCAAAAATCAATATGTCTGAGGTAGCTTCTCCTAATGGAAGTTTGGAACTTCCAACCACCTCAACAAGAGAGGCCACCAAGTCAAGGGCCGAGAAGGCACTAGAAAAGCTCCTACTCACATCCAAATATTTGAGGGATAATATACTCATAGGATCCAAGGTGGATTCTAAGTTATAGATGATCACCGACACTGAGGTTGGGCCATCGGCCGAACTACAGGGCATAGTCTGAACAATGTTCACCTAGCGTTCCACCGGAGATAGTATGGTGAAGAAAGTGGCCGCCTCTGACATCACCAAAGCCACTTGCTTCCCTTACTCCATGTAGGCCCCAAAGTTGATCCTAACTCTGGCCAAACATTACAACACCACCATCTGGGCTATTATACTTGCTACTCCCCTTCTAATGGGCTACCCAACCCCCCTAGTATCTATTGATGCTGCCACTCTGGCTTCGGGACTGGGGATCCCCCAGTTTGCTAATTCTATTATCATCTCCTGCACCAAATCACTAAAAGAGTTCACTAATGTGCAACAGACAACTAGGAAGCACCTCAACGCCAACTGGATGAAGACTCCGAGGAAGGACTACAAGAAGATGAAGTTGGAGATCCCCCGCACAAATTCCAAAGAAAGCATACAGGCGGGGATCATCTTTCTATGTTGGGTCTTTGGGGAGTCTCATGCCCGGGATTTATCAGCATGGATGTATTACTTTTTGTACGACATCACCACCAACAGGCATAATTTTGACTAGACAATAATTGTTTAAAATCATGTAGATTTTTCGTTGAACAACGTCAGCAAGACATCAAAGTTCTACATGAATTCATATGTTTTATGGGCACTGGCATAATAAAGAATGAAATTTAGGGTTTAGTTACAGTGGGCATCCTTGGGACCGGGCCCAACCAGAGTGCTCTATGGGACCATTTTCCCCAAATTCAATGGGAAGCCAACTTCCCCAATTTTTGCTGAGTAAATGATACCTTCGTTTACTATAATATTTTGATACCATCTCGGGATGCCGGTTACCAGTTGTCAAAGGAGGCTATGGCCTTGGTGAGTACATACGGGAATTATTTTATTCAATTTCATCAGCATTCTTATATTCAGGTGACCAAATTCTCTGACAAGCCCTACCTATTACCCAAGCATTGTGGGGATAGGATTATTTTGATGGAGTTTTGCAGGCAAATCCTGGAACTCCATGCACTTTATGGAGTGAAGAAAGTTACCTCCATCCCATTCCCAATCATTTGCAAGAATTATTATTGCAGCCTTGCAACGGCCAAAGAGGCTGATAATGAGCTAAAGATTCTGGGGCTAGCCGAGTTCTACCTAGCAAGGAACAATTTTGACCCACTCGACAAAATAAACACAATATTACCCCGGGCGTCCACACCCCATGAGCCTCACTTGGAGGATTTTTGGGCAGATTGCCAAGTGATTTTGATGTCCGGGGCTAAAAGTATGAGAGGATGACCAAAGGGATGATGAAGCACCTCAACCTTCGGACCTTTCCAAAGGATTTTTTAGATAGCGGGCCCTTGGAGGACCCATCATACAAATTATAGGGGATCGATAAGTTGGATCTTCCTCTGGTGGATTGGGACACCCAGGAAATATTGACAATTGAGGATGTCACCAAGGCGTTGTGTAGCGTAGTCATGAATATTTTGCACAAGTATGCAAAAAAAGTACCCGCCGGGGTCCAATTTTGTGGGGGTCCACTTTGGCCTCTAGAACGGCCGAACATAGTAGAGATAAGGGGAAGGAAAAGGAGAGCACCTCGGCCCCAACCTCGACATCATTTCCACCACCTATCATGAAACAACTCCACACCCAGTTCGAGTAATCCCGGTAGCTAGGCAAAATAATGAGCACAAGGCTTTCTCTCAGTCTTCCAGTTACTCCAGTGGGATCTGCCCTCCCTTCAGGCTCACCATCACTTGCAACACTAATGAGCCGGGTGGTAAACACAGAGGAGGAAAGTGCAACTATCATGGACACCAGGGTCCCGCTGCAGAAAAGGAGAAAGAAGCCGATGAAAGATAACCCTCCACCAAGCGTAGATGTAAGCCTTGGGAAATTGGGAAACATTCCTGTGGAGCTTATCCCTTCTAGCCTTGAAGCAAAAGATTAGCTAGAGGCCTCCCCTCCCCATGACAATTTTGATGACATTTTCTAGACCGACGATCTGGTAAATCTGTAGGAAGATGTTGTGAGGGAAGTAGAAGAGATTGCTGCACAAGAGGCAAAAAATATCCCCAGGGAGGGAGAAAGGAAAGAAAAGGAAATTGCCTCAGAAGAAGAGGGTCAGGAGTAGGAGAAAGAACAAGAGAAAGAACATGAATTGGTAAATATACCAAGTGTTGAGGAAACACTGGTCCTGGGGACCGAGACAGAGGGAAGGCAAGCACAAGATAAGAAGTTGAAAATGGCTGGGGAAATAGGACCTTCAGGAACAACCGTAACCCCATTTGTCACTTTCCAAACACCTCTAGTTACTTTGGGTGACCAGTTACCCCAAAATATGACATTTGGAAAGATGGTCTTCGTGACACAACTCTTAGATCCAGGCTAGACACCTTCGCCCCCTCCACAAGATGTGCCATTAGAGGAGAATGTCCCGACAGATAATGTTGAAGAAATTCAACAACAATAGGATATGGGAGAGAACCCCAAAGACATGGATACAGATACCATAGGTGCCAGGGAAGGCAGGGTCCCTGACACTACAGATGAAAATCCCACCAAAGTGGGAGAAACAGGGAATCCCGAGAGTGGAGAAAAGGAGTCCACAGAGACTATAGATGCTAAAGAAGTGCGGCCAACCCCTGAGGAAAATCCCAGTATCCAAGACCTAGCCATAAGACCACCCCCACCACCACAGTGGCTGGTAGAGTCAAGAAAAAGGAAGGCCCCGATAGTAGCGAGATCTCCCCTCTCTCTGGTCGAAATGATGACCCAGAACCAAGAGGCTCAAAAAACTAAGAAGGTCGGGACCCTCCATACCCTTCATACTGGTCTGAGAGGAAGTACCATCACAGTAGTAGTGACACCTCCCCTAGATGTAGAAGTGACAAAAGTAAGAGCCAAATAATATACAATGACAGAAGTTCCTCTAGGGAGGAGAGACAAATAAGGAGAGTTGAACTTGTTAAAAGAGGCTAGTCGGGCAATTGAGGCCCAATACAAAAAACAAGCCTCGAAACTAAAGGAGGAAAAAGAAACAAACGCAAATCTCCTTGGTCTTCTCACAGAGTTGATGCAGCCATTGGTTGCAATTCCTCCAGAGGCTTCTACATCCGGAACACCACTCCCGTAGGGTGATATAGACACACTGAGAATGATGAAAAAAAAAGTGCAAGCTATCGATGAATGGGTGACTGAGTAGGTGGGATCCGTAAGGCACTTCCTGAAAATCACACTCCTGGACCTCCATCAGACCACTAACATCTTGGGCCTGGTGAATGACACCATTTCCCAGTGGGAGGGAGAGATTGAAAAATATGAAGAATGGATAAGTGAATTTGAGGAAATAATGAACATCAGAGAAGATATCATCACAGAAATGAGAATTTTGGGAGAAGAACATTTTGGGTTCCTCCGGGTCCAACACTCTAGACTTGGTCTCAAAATCAAGACAAGAAAGCAACTGGTAGTGGCCTTAAAGGGTAAAGTCCCGACAGTTGAAAATTCTTTAAATTTATATGTGGCATTTGTTACAAGGGTTTTGACAGTCGATCCCTTCCGCACCATGACATGCGCTCTGGTGGATTGTGTTGTGAGAAAATTTGATAAAATAATGGAGTCACGATTCCAGACACCTGGAGATTTTGATGCAACAAAGATGTCGCGTCTCTCCCACATAATTCTCTGGGCCCACAATGCAACAAAGGTGGGGGTAGAGTTTAAAGAGGGTGCCCAAGATGTGGGCGAACAGTTGGAGGTGGCTAGAGAGAGCCAAAATTGTATAAAAGAGATAGATGAAGATGGAATCCTCCAGATCTTGGAGGCATTCAAAAGAATATAAGGCAATAAAGTTCTCTGGTCTCTGGAGATTTTTGCCAGTAGGGTGGAGTTTTGCAAATTTGTTATTCTTTGAGTGTAAGCTCCCGGACTTTGAAATTCTAGGTCCAAGTTTTGTATTCATCCAAAATGATCTGCGTTAAGGTTCCTTGGAGCCGACCGATCACTGTCAAGCAGTTAATAAGGGTCAAAATATAGGTGATCCAGATAAGAATATGTCAGAAAGATGAGATGGTTCTCCCGAGTCACCCCTCCTGCATTAACTACCTGGTGCACATCGAAGACAGGGAGCCATAATTTTCATTTATGAGGCATGTAGCCTAGGTTACCAAGACAAGAAAATTTCTTCTGTAAATACCTCAACTCTCTTCTCTAGGCCGATTCTTCTAGATTTCTCCTCTTATCTTCTTCTGTGTTGTCAGACCTCTGTACATCTCAAGGTGATTTTAAGTGGTGTAGGTAGTATCGACCATGGATAATGTATTATATTTGGCAAGTGTACAAGTAGATTAGGTTAAGTTTTAGGTCAAGTTTGTGTATAAATAAGAAGTTCGACGCCATAAAAAGGGTTAGAGAAATTGATGATTTTGCAGTCCAGCAAGTAATAGGAGCATACCATTTTAAAGTTATTTACAGTTAGCATTTTACTCTCAGTTGTTCTCAGGAGCTCAATGCTTATTTATTCTCAATAGCTTAGAATGCTCCCTTGGAGCCATGAATGTACTCGCCAGTGATGCTGGAACATTTTTGAGTTAATGAAAGAAGGAGGAACATCTTATGACCATGTATATTGTTGTTCTGATTTCCAAAGTTAGAAAAAATCTTTTGTGCAGTATGTTTTCTTCTGTCCTTTGCTCCTATGTTTTATCTTAGATTAATGATCTTATCTCCCCTTGCTACTAAATGCATGTGAATCGTTGGTTCATTGCGTATTTGGTATTTAGTGTAGCTTTCTTGCATTAGAGCATTGTTTGATGTTTGAATATTTATTGCATAACTATAGGTAGAGATATATGTCTAACCTTGATCTATCTTTTAAGTTTTCTTTGATAATCCAAATTCTTTCAGGAAACCCCATCCCTTTTGAAATCCCTGAGAAGATGAGTAAAAACCAACTATCCCCTCAAACAACAGTCACCTTCCCAACTTAGCTCCCCCGCACCATCAAGACCCGACTACCAGGTGCTTGGAGGCTAGGAGATTTCATTCTCTAGTAAACATCTTCAGGCAAAATTGGCTGGTACCCCAGTACCCGGTGAAAAATTACCTCTATTGGCGGAGCCAGTCACAAAGTCCTGTCAACAAAAAATGGCGCTAGAAGGAGGGCATGAGCTCATCTCCCTCGGAAGATTTTGATTTTACACCGGCTAAGGGCTCCCCAAGCAATAGTTTTAGGAACCAGTCTCTCTATGGTATAGGGTCATCTTCACCGCTACATTTTGAAAGAATCCTTTGATCAACCCCAAATCTCAGAGATTTTTTAGAACTCGGACCTCCCGTCTGAAATAAAAGGACCACACAAACGAGACAACCAACCAATTTTATTTGGGGATTCGCTAAACACTAGAATACCCAAATCCCTCAGATAATACTGGGTACTAACGTCCAACCCAGCCAAAACTAAACAACCCCAATCGCTACTTACTTTGGTAATACCGGGTCCCCAATGGGGCAGTTCCCCGATGCTACAAATGATCTTCCTCCGCATCCGGAGAAGATCTATCCCAAGTATTAGCATCTAGGCCCATGAACTACAGAAGAACACCTTCAGGCCTATAAAGATGCCATGAAAAGACATCAGATACAACATCAAGATGTTGTAACCTAGATGTTTCCTCTGTCTTTAGGATAGAACAAGCTGAACTGGTACCTAAACTTGTCTGCCAACTCTACCAATAGTTGGAAGGACATGGAAGACGCCTTCCTGGCGGCCTTCCACTTTCATGTGGACCCAACTTGGTCCCATAGCTGGTTCATCTCCATCAGGAAGGAACCGAATGAGCCTCTCACTACATTCAACCATCAGTTCCAACGTGCTTTGAAGCGGTACACGAGCCCTTTCATCCCATCCACTGATGTGAGCATCCAGACACACATGAATGCCATGGACCCCATTGTTGCTACTCTCCTTTGGAGAACTACCACTGCTAATGACCGAGATACTCTCGTGAAAGTTTAAAACTTATCCTTGGAGTTGTCCCGCAGTTTGAGAAAGGCTCCCAACAGGATTGGAAAAAGCTTACCATTCAATATGTTACCTAAAAAAACTCCTTACACCGGGGGATACAACCCCAATCTGGCAATGCATGCCCCAAAAATGGCCATGGGCCCACCACCGATAGACCAACAGGCCTGGTATGTTTACCCATCTCAAGCCCAAACAATTCTAGGACTGGAGTACATCCCCTAGAACCAGCCACAGAAAATGCAACAACCTTTGACACAACCCTCTGGAGTACCTTTCTTCCAGTCATTTGCAAACTGAGGATTGTCATCCTCGACTCCAGGAGCTGCTACTACTTTCCCAGGTAATCCACCACAACAACTGTCACACTGTGACACAACAACCCAGTGTCTACCAACATTGAATCCCTCTGAAAGTTGGTTTCCTCCTTGACAATAGACATGGGATAGCTGAAGGTGGGGCCTTCTGCACCCCACAAACCCAATTTGCTGAGAGGGAATGTTTTCTATGGCCAACAGAATGCCAATTCTGGAGGTTGGAACTCCAACAACTGGCCTCGGCCCAACCAAAAGAAATCAAAAAATAAATTTAATATCAGAGGTCCTCCTTTGAATCAAAATACAACTCAGGGTGGTGCTAGACCTAGTCATTTTGCACAACTCGCAGAGTTCCACCCCCTGACCACATGGTGTAGATTGCATGACACTGGTTCACATTCTGAGGTGAAATGTGCCACACTAGAGAAGATCATCATGATCTCCCAGTCGGGCAGACAACAACGTACCGATCCAAATCCCCCAAAATCCTCCACATCAGAGCCCCCTCACACTACCTTCATGTGTGAGACCGTCTTCTTTGGGACAGATGAAGAGGATGAAGAAGAACCCAAGTTGCAGGGGTTCTTTGACAAATCCATCCTGGCCTTTGAAGCCAACACCTTTGCCAACCCGCGAACTCCATATAACACTTGAAGTCAAGATGGAAAAGGTCCATCTTACACATTAATGCCTCCCAAGAATACCACCCCCTAGGACAACACAAATAATTGTCCCTTCCCACTGAAAGGACCTGGACCTAACCACACCAGGGATCCGGCTAGGGGAAGTCAACTTTACCCATGGGGACGATTTGACATCACTAAGGCATTGGAAAGCACCACTACCTCCATGACCTTGATGGAGGTTTTTCTCAATTGTCCTGAGCAGAAAAAATCACTCTTACAACTCTTGGGAAACCTAAAAGCCATCATTCATCCACCAAAGAATGTCACATTCAATGATGCCAACTTGACAGTCTTCCAGGGAAACACAGTGGATCCTCCCTTCCTACTAGGCTTGAACATTCAAGGGAAGAACCTGTACAACTTCCTAGTAGATTCTGGTGCTTCTAGCAACGTCATGCCTTTATCTATCTTCTAGAAGCTCAGACTCACTCCCACACCAACCAAAGGCACAACAATTCAATTGGACAAAAATACCATGAAAATGGTGGGTGAGCTGAAGAACGTTCAGATTCAGCTCACCCAAGATCCCTGGATATCAAGCACCATAGACATCCAAGTGGTGGACATCCCTGAAACCTACGGGATGTTATTAAGTTAGAATTGGTCGAAGGCCCTTAATGGGTATTTCTCTATGGACTTCTCCCACTTGTGGCTCCCCTGGAAGGGGAAATTAAATCAGATTTTGGTAGAGAGCGAGCCTCGAATGAAGAGGCCCTCACTGAAGTTAGGAGGGTAAATGAAGTCCTTTTCTCTGAATCCTCCCTCAGGGTATACCAAAAATGGGAGATCCTTACCTTTGATTTCATCCCTGGGGAGGATCCCATAATCGCTCAGAGAATTTAGGATCTGGACGAAAAGATAAAGTGTGAGGTAGACTCATAAGGTAGCAAAGCAACTTCGACCACTCTCTTATCAGGAACTTGTTGCCAAGTGCATTATCAAAAACACTCTGAACTGCAGTGTGAGCCTTGCATGGCCACTGCTACCCATCACATCACTAACTTCAAAGAGAAGTAATGTAAAGCTAGGTTCCTTGGACCAAGAAGTCTTCCCAATGATATATTTGAGGTGCCACTCATCTAGGAACCCAAACTAGAGGATTCCTTAGAGGAAAGACTGACCTATGCACCATCAAAGCTAGAAGAATCACCTTGCAAACCTCCCAACTTCGAAACCAATCCAAATGCCACTTCACTTTCCCAGCCCCATAAAATGAACAATGATTTGTGGATCCTGAAGTTTGATGGATCCCAGTCCAAACAAGGCTGCAGGGCTAGAGTGGAACTAATCAACCCATGAGGAAAATCCTTCCTTGCATCCTATAGGTTGCAGTTTAACTACACCAACAATGTCAATGAGTATGAGGCCTTGGTCCTCGGACTCCTGTTCGTGTTGAGAAAAGGGATCACCCACCTCCGGGCAATAGGTGATTCATAGCTAATTGTAAAATAGGTCCCAAGCCAATACATGTGTCATGACAAAAGGCTGGCCGCATACCGCAACCGAGCATGGAGCCTAATTGAAGACTTTGGTGCTTTTGGCATCGAGCTTATTCCCTGAAACATAAGTATGTTCCAGATGCCCTCGCTATGTCTGCCAGTACCCTCGCGCCAATGGCTGGCTCCCAGCTTCAAAAATTTTCTGTTGAGATGGTCCCCACCCTATCCATCCTGGACATATTATGCACTTCCAAGTTTTTGAGGATGACCAACACATTCTAGCATTCATGGCCAATGTTGGTGTCTTTGAAGATCATGTCATGGAAGAGATAGATCACGACGATACCGGTCAGGGGGAAGAAGACGACAGGATCATCGAACTACCCACCAACACCATCCCTAAGGGGATCATATCTCTAGAATGAATCTTCAATTCAGACCCTCAGGGCCGAGACAAGATATCATCCTCCTCTAAGGGAGGAAAATTTGAAAAAGCCAACATCGATAAAGCCGATGAAGAAAAATTGCTCCACATTGGTACCTCTTGCTCCCTAGAGGAGAAGGAGAAGATTCTCGTGGTTCTCTAAGAATACATTGATGTTATTGCCTGGGGGTATTAAGATCTTAAAACCTATGATACATCTATCATGACTCATACCATCCCCCTGAAACCAGATGCCAAACCTTTCCTACATAAGCAGAGGTCGGTAAACCCTTTGATCGAACCCCTGATCCATCAGGAGGTTTAGAAATTACTATCAACTCGGATCATCTTTCCTATCCGGCATACAACATGGGTTTCTAACCTTGACCCCGTGCGTAAGAATAATGAAGAGATCCACCTGTGTGTGGATTTTTGCAATTTAAACAAGGCCTCCAAGAAGGAAAATCACCCTCTCCCCTCGCTGGATGAGGTGTTACAAATTGTTAACGGTTCACAAATGATGTCCTTTTTGGATGGGTACTCTGGGTATAACTAAGTTTTGGTTAATTTTGAGGATAGAATGAAAACAATGTTCACCACCAAGTGGAGGACGTTTGCATATCGAAGAATTCCCTTCAGTATGATTAACACAAGGGCCACATTTCAAAAGGCTATGTACATTTCATTTGAAGGCCTGGTCAACAAGTGCATAATCATCTACATGGATGATTTAATAGTCTTTTCTTAGGACATGCGTGATCATTCCTCCCACCTCACTCAGATCTGCGAGAGATGTCATTGATATGGTATCTCCCTCAACCCCAAGAAGTGCATATTCGGGGTCACTTAAGGGAAAATTCTCGGGCATATTGTCTCTGAGAAAGGGATATCCATCAAACCTGAGAGAGTTGAAGCACTGCTAAATTTGCAGATGCCCGACAGTAAAAAGGAAATGAGATCTTTCTTCGGAAAGAAAAATTTTGTCCAGTAGTTCATTACTGGATTCACCAAGATTGTCAAACCACTCAATGACATGATGAAGAAAGATACCAAGATTGAGTGGAGCCTTGAAGCGAAGCGAGCATTTTCTCAAATAAAGCAGACAATTGTGGAGGCCTCGATCTTGGAAAGTCTAAACTATTCCCTCCCATTCCACATCTACTCCTTCGCTTCACCGCACTCTACTGTGGTAGTTTTAATGTAGAAGGTTGAGGGGAAAGAGTGACCTATTGCCTTCATGAGCTCCCCCTTTAAGAACGTAAAAGTTTGGTACACACTACTGGAAAATTAGGCCTTTGCTCTAGTTCGGTCTATGAATAAATTCTAGCACTACATTCTCTGGAGTAAAGTATATGCCATCATCCCGGACCAGGCTATCACATCTTTATTGCTGCAGAGTGAACTGGGTGAATGCTAGGGGAAATGGATGGCCATCCTCCAAGAATATGATCTCAAGATGAAACCAATGAAGATAGTTCGAGGCCAGGGACTATGTAGAGCGATGGTGGAGTGGCATCAGAGGCCACTCCAAACATTGAGTGTCAAACTTATACTATAGATTCCATCACTCAAGACTCATGGTATACCAATCTGGTGTACCTATTTCTCAATAACAAGTGCTCGGAGGGGCTTCCCCTTAACAAACGTCGTGTCCTGCGACTGAAAAGCGCACACTTCATGATAAAAAATGAAACATTTTTACAAGAATTTTGAGAGGATTTACCTCCGGTGCATAGACAGGGACCAAGCTACCAAAATGACAGAAGACTTCTATGGGCTGTTTGGAACCAGGCATGGCTCAGCTGATGCCACTGTCATCAGATTCTCTAGGTCAGATATTATTGGCCCTTCATCTTCAAAGATGTTCACACTCATGTAAGGAAGTGCCACACCTGCTAAACCGTCACTTCTTGTGAGCAAAACATAGCGATGCCTTTACAACCGGTCTTTGAAGTTCAACCCTTCGCCCAATGGACATTTAATTTTATTAAGGAAATAAACTCCAACTCATCTGCCAACCACCGGTATATTTTCACTGCAATCGATTACTGTACCCGATGGTCTGAGGCAGTCCCATGCAAGAATAACATAGTGGATGTAGTCATCAAGATCTTGGAAGAGAACACCGTCACAAGGTTTAGAATGCCTTTTTCTATTGTGTGTGACAATGGTCTAGCGTTCTCTTTAGCACAATTATTAGAATGGACCTATCAGAGGAAGATCACCTTGAAGTTCTCCAAAAACTATTATCCCCAAGGTAACGGCGTTGCCCAGTCTACCAATAAAAACCTACTAGAGGTGATCAAACATTTTCTAGAGCAAAGTCCTCGGGACTGGCACCCAAAACTTAGGTACGCCCTTTGGGATGATCATATCAGAATCAAGGCAGCCCCGGGGACTTCTCCAATTCACTTGGTTTATGGCCAGAGTCCTATGTTCCCAATCAACTTACGAATCTTGGTTTTACAATTCATGCAGGAATTCAATGCCCGGGACAACATTGTGGAGGTTCGCCTCTTGAACTTGGTGAGAATGGAAGAATAAAGAGATGCAACACTGGAGCATTTTGCACGTCATCAAGTAGTAGTCAAATGATGGTTCGATAGGAGAGCCTAATAAAAAGCCTTTCGGGTTTCGAATATAGTCCTTTTGTGGGACAAGGCCCGAGAAAAGAAAGGAAAGCACACTAAGTTTCAAAGGCTCTGGCTCAGACCTTACTTAATTTTGGAGATCTACAGGGCCAACACTTACCGCCTCAGCACCATGACTGGAGAAGCTGTTCCATTGCCTGTCAATGGACAGTTCCTCAAACATTATTTTGAATACAGGCGGGAGGTAAGTTTTCCCAAAAAGATGTATCATATGTATATTTTCCTACCTGTAAATATTTTCCTGGTACTCCTTGGGAGTGTATTGTCCTTGTAAATAGTTGTTCGCGACCCTCTGGGGCTGTCTTCCTATATTTGTTTTGTTTTGTCTTTGGTTTTCTTTCTGCTTTGTGTGTCTTGTTTTTTGGGTTCCTGACATGTTGCCCTCTACTAGTGGACAGGTATGCTTCGCATGACATCTAGTCCTTGGAATGGCATCTTATGCATTTTGGTTAGTCTGGAATCTATTGCTAGCATTGTGGAATTTGCCCGCACTCCAGAGTCATTTTGTACGCATGGTAAAAGGTTATGAGCAATCTTCATCGGATTCATATCTTGAAAGCCTTGAAATCATTTAACATAGAATCTAGGAAGCAAGTATGATCCTTGTGAGTAGATCGATTGCACTGGTTATTGGCCATGTCCAAAAATCAAAAGAATATCCTGGGTTCGGAACGTCTCTCCTATTCAACAAATTAAAATGGATGAAAAGGTGAAATAAGTACCGCGATAAAAATTAGCTAAGCTTGAGGTTCATGGTGAAAGAAGTACCACCTTCCCCATCTTCAAAAGAAAAGAAAGAAAAACTGGAGAATAGAGAATTCTGGGATCTGGTGGATTATACAGGATATAGTGATTTTGGTTCAATGCACTCAATGCCCTCTCTCTACTTCTCCCAAAAATCATCAGCTTGATTCTCTTCCAAAGAACACACTTCACAGATGGAAAGAGATTGAAGGATTGAATCATGATGAGTCAAATTTTCTTAGACCCTCATGCCTTGTAAGTGAAATGCTTCAGGTAAAGATGAGTCTCGGTTTTGCTAACTAGAGATTTTGTGGTTCTCAAATGCACTAAGGCATTCATCCCAGCGAGTCACCATTTGTTATGCCTTGCATACCCGTCCCTACATTTTGTTGGCAAAATGTTGGCTCTCCCTTTTTTGATTTTTGGTTTCTTTTGGCTTCTTTTGTTTTCTCCGACCTTTTCCTTCGTGCGGCCGTTATTCTATTTCCTTTTGGTCTTCCCTACTCTAGGGCCCGGTCTCGGAGTGTTTCATTTCTTTGTGTCGGCCGGATTCCAAAATCTGGGATTCTTTGCCATTTCTTCCTCTTTAGTTAAAGGGTGTGGTTGCACGAGATTCCTGGGCTCAAAATCTGGTAGTTTACCTTTTTCTCGGGACTTGCAGAAGGAAGTGGCACATTTTCACCTAACGGGTATAAATTGGGTTTCACTTGTCACTTTTACATTTACCATGAACAAATTACCCTCAGCGATTAAGAGTGATTTATACGATTTCATAGAGAGATAAGTGCAATTTCATTTAAAGGTTAACAGTGCTTCAAGGTGATTAAGCGTGCTTTGAGATATTCTTTGGGTTCTTAGCGTGTTCTTAGCGTGTTGAATCTATCCGTTTGCAGAGCACCTCCCGTGCCCTTCCCTTTGCATTCCTGGTTTTTAAGGTAGGCACTTCTATTTCTTTGTTTCTTTTGTTTTTCAATTTGTTTCTTATTTTTGGGCTTCATTTTGTTTGCTTTCTGTCTTTTGGTCTTTGTCGTCGCCTCCCGTTGGTGGGATGGCTTTGCAGGAAGGTTGTCTACCTTTCGTGCACTGTATTTTAATGTAAACCTTTGTAGATTTCTGTATGTTCATGTAAGTAGTTGTAGGGTAATGTAAGTTAGTTGTAAATCTCTGTAAACAGTTGTAAATTCCTATAAATTGCTGGTAGTCTGTAGGGTAGCTAGTTGTATCTGCTGTAAATTTTCTGTTCTTCGGCCTCCTATGTAAATAATGTTCATAAGTGTTTGCCTCTGTATTTTGGTCTGTCTATTCTGTCATGTCTGAACCATCCTATGGAAATCTCACTGTGCCCTTTGTGTTGTTGAGTCCAATTCGAGCTCACCTACCTGGTTTTTTGCTAGACTTGAACTCGGCACCTCACCTATTTGAGTTGTAGCTTTTCTCTCTCCTCCCATCACTTTGGCATTGATGGCAGGATTAAATTCCCCCACGTGTGAGCATATAAAATCATCCCAAGTTGCATTCACTCCATATGTGTTGAGACAATTATCACCTTAAATGCCATTACTCTATTTATTGCATGACCATGTGACTACCCACGTAAGCCCAGTACGGCTAATCACCCAGTCACTCCTATAATAGATAGTTTCTCCAAACTCTGAGTTCCACATAATCCCATGACCTCCATCACATTTTTTGCATGAAGCAGAACACCCAGAACCCCCGGGTGTTGATCAAATTCAAAGTAAGCTATTGTTTATTACATTTCCTGGATTTGATGCAAGCTAATGTCTTTTTGAGAATAGGTGTGAAATGAAGATGAAATATCAGGAACCCAGAAACTAAATATATTATTACATGTATTGATGGTTGTCCGGTCTTTTAGGATATCAATGATTCAACAATCAATATGTCTGAGGTAGCTTCTCCTCCTGGAAGTCCGGAACTTCCAACCATCTCAACAAGAATGGCCACCAAGTCAAGGGCCGAAAAGGCACTAGAAAAGCTCCTACTCACATCCAAATATCTAAGGGATGGTGTCCTCTTAGGATCCAAGGTGGATTATAAGTTACATCTGATCACCAACATTGAGGTCCAGCCATGGGCCAAACTACAGGGCATAGTCAGAACAATGTTCACCCAGGGTTCCGCCGGAGATAGTATGGCGAAGAATGTGGCTGCCTCTGACATCATCAAAGCTGCCTGCTTCCCTTACTCTGTGTAGGCCCTAGAGTTGATCCTAACTTTGGCCAAATATTAAAACACCACCATCTAGGTTGTTATACTTGTTGCTCCCCTTCCAATGGGCTACCCAACGCCCCTATTATCTCTCGATGCTGCCACTCTGGCTTCGGGACTGGGAATCCCCCAGTTTTCTAATTCTATTGTCATCTCCCATGCCACATCACTAAAATAGTTCAATAATGTGCAACAGCCTACCGGGAAGCACCTCAATACCCACTAGCTGAAGAATCCAAGGAAGGACTACAAGAAGATGAGGTTGGAGATCCCTTGCACAGATTTCAAAGAAAGCATACAGGCGGGGATCATCTTTCTATGCTGGGTCTTTGGGGAATCTCATGCCCTAGATTTCTCAGCATGGATGTATTACTTTTTGTATGACATCACCACCAAGGGGAAAATTTTTGATTGGGCAACCATTGTTGCCAATCATATAGATTTTCAGTTGAACAATGTCAGCAAGACATCAAAGTTCTACATGACTTCGTATGTTTAATGGGAACTGACACAACAAAGACCTAGAATTTGAGGTTTAGTTATAGTGGGCATCCTTGGGAACGGGCCCGGCCAGAGTGCTCCATGGGACCATTTTCCCCAAATTCAATGGGAAGCCAGCTTCCCCAATTTTTGCCAAGTAAATGATACCTTCGTTTACTATAACATTTTGATACCATCTCAGGATGTCGATTATCGGCTATCAAAGGAGGCTATGGCCTTGGTGAGTACATATGGGAATTATTTTATTCAATTTCATCAACATTCTTATATTTGGGTGACCAAATTCTCTAGCAATCCCTACCTATTACCCAAGCATTGCGGGGATATGATTATTTTGATGGAATTTTGCATGAAAATCTTGGAACTCCATGCACTTTATGGAGTGAAGAAAGTTACCTCCATCCTGTTCCTGATCATTTGCAATAATTATTCTTTCAACCTTGCAACATCCAAAGAGGCTAATAATGAGCTAAAGAGTCTGGGGCTGGCTGAGTTCTACCTAGCAAGGAACAATTTTGACCCACTCAGAAAAATAAACACAACATTACCCTGGGCATCCACAGCCCACGAGCCTCACTTGGAGGATTTTTGGGCAGATTTCCAAGATGATTTTGATGTCCGGGGCCAAAAGTATGAGAGGATGACCAAAGGGATGATGAAGCACCTCGAACTTTAGACCTTTCCAAAGGATTTTTCAGATAGTCGGTCCTTGGAGGACCCATCATACAAATTAGATGGGATCGATAAGTTGGCTCTCCCTTTGATAGATTGGGACACCCCATAAATATTGACAATTGAGGATGTCACCCAAGGCATTGTGTAATGCAGTCATGAATATTTTACACATGTATGCAAGAAAAGTACCTGCCAGGGTGCAATTTTGCGGGGGTCCACTTCAGCCTCTGGACTGGCTGGACAAAGAAGAGATAAGGGGAAGGTGAAGGAGAGCACCCCATCCCTGACCCCACCATCAGTTCCACCCACTATCATGGAACAACTCCACACCCAGCTTGAGTCATCTAGGTAGCTAGGCAAAACAATGAGAACAAGGCTTTCTCTCGGTCTTCCAGTTACTTTGGTGGGATCTACCCTCCCTTCAGGCTCACCATCACTTGCAACACTAATGAGCTAGGTGGTAAACACAGAGGAGGAAAGTGCATCTATCATGGATGTTAGGGTCCCACTGCAAACAAGGAGAAAGAATATGAGGATAGATAACCCTCCACCAAGCATAGATGTAAGCCCTGGGCAATCGGGAAACATTTCTATGGAGCTTATCCCTTCTAGCCCTGAAGTAGAGGATCAGCCTAAGGCCTCCCCTCCCCATGACAATTTTGACAACATCTTCTAGACCGATGATCTGGTAAATCTGCAGGAAGATGTTGTGAGGGCAGTAGAAGAGATCACCGCGCAAGAGGCAGAAAAAATCCCCGGGGAGGGAGAAAGGCAAGAAAAGGAAATTGCCTCGGAATAAGAGGTTCAAGAGAAGGAGAAAGAACAAGAGAAAGAATAAGAATTGGTAAATATACCAAGTATTGAGGAAACACTGGTCCCAGGGACCGAGACAGAGGGAAGGAAAGCACAAGATAAGCAGTGGACAATGGCTGGGGAAAACAGACCTTCAGGAAAAATCGTACCCCCAGTTGTCACTCTCCAAACTCCTCTAGTTACTCTAGGTGATTAGTTACCCCAAAATATGACATTCAACAAGGTGGTCTTTGTGACACAACCATCAAATCCAGGCCAGACACCTTTTCCCCCTCCAAAATATGTGCCATCGGAGGAGAATGTCTTGATAGATAATACCGAAGAAATTCAGAAACAACAGGATATGGGGGAGAACCCCAAAAACATGGATATAGATACCACAGGTGCCGGGGAAGGCATGGTCCCCAACACTATAGATGAAAATTCCACCAAGGTGGGAGAAATAGGGAATCCCGAGAGTGGAGAAAAGGAGTCCATAGAGACTATAGATGTCGAAGAAGTGCGGAAAACCCCTGAGGAAAATAATGGTATCAAGAACCTAGCCATAAGATCACCCCCACCACCACAGTAGTTGGTAGAGTCAAAAGAGGAAGGCCCCGATAGTAGCAAGAGCTCCCCTGTCTCTGACAAAAATGATGGCCCAAAACCAAGAGGCTCAGAAGCCTAAGAAGGCCCAAAGCCTCCATACCGTTCAGACCAGTCTGGGAGGAAGTACCATCATAGTAGTAGTGATGCCTTCCCCAGATGCAGAAGTGGCAGCAGTTAGAGGTGAAGAATATACAATCACAGAAGTTCCTCTGGGGAGAAGAGACAAACAGGGAGAGTTGAACCTATTAAAAGAGGCTAGTCGGGAAATTGAGGCCTGATATGACAAACAAGACTAGAAAATAAAGGAGGAAAAATAAGAAAATGCCAATCTCCTTAGGCTTCTCATAGAGTTGACGCAGCCATTGGCTCCAATTCCTCTGGAGGCTTCTACATCCAGAATACCACTTTTGCAGGGTGATATAGATGCGCTAAGAATGATGAAAAATAAAGTGCAAGCTGTCGATGAATGGGTGACTGAGCAGGTGGGATCCGTAAGGTGCTTCGTGATAGCCACACTCCCAGACCTCCATCAGGCCACTAACATCTTGGGCCTGGTGAACAGTACCATTTCCTAGTGGGAGGGAGAGATTGAAAAATACAAAGAATGGATAAGTGAATTAGAGGAAATAATGAACATCAGAGAAGATATCATCACAGAAATGAGAATTTTTGGAGAAGAACATTTTGGGTTCCTCTGGGTCCAACACTCCAGACTTGGTCTCAAAATTGAGACAAGCAAGCAACTGGTAGCGGCCTTAAAGGGTAAAGTCCCAGAAATTGAAAATTCTTTAAATTTATATGCGGCATTTGTTATAAGGGTTTCGACAGTCGATCCCTTCAGCACCGTGACATGCGCTGTGGTGGATTTTTTTGTGAGCAAATTTGATGAAATAATGGATTCACGATTCTAGACTCCTAGAGATTTTGATGTAGTGAAGATGTTGCATCCCTCCCGCATGATGCTCTGGGCCCATGATGCAACAAAGGTGGGTGTAGAGTTTAAAGAGGGTGCCTAGGATGTGGGCGAACAATTGGAGGTGGCCAGAGATCACCAAAATTGTATAAAAGAGATAGATGAAGATGGAATCCTCCAGATTTTGGAGGCATTCAAAAGAGTATAAGGAAATAAATTCCTCCGGTCTTTGGAGATTTTCGCCAACAAGGCGGAGTTTTGCAAATTTGTTATTCTTTGAGCGTAAGCTCCTGAACTCTAGAATTTTGGGTCCAAGTTTTGTATTCATCCACAACGATCTGCGTCAAGGTTCCCTGGAGCCGACCGATCACTGTCAAGCAATTAATAAGAATCAGAATATAGGTGATCCATATAAGAACGTGTCAGTCAGACGAGATGGTTTTGACAGATGGTTATCCTGAGGTGCCACTCCCGCATTAACTACCTGGTGCACATCGAAGATAGGGAGCCACAATTTTCATTTATGAGACATGTATCCTAGGTTACCAGGACAAGAAAATTTCTTTTGTAACTACCTTGACTCTCTTCTCTAGGCTGATTCTTCTAGATTTATCCTCTTATCTTCTTCTTTTGTCTTTTCAGACCTTTGTACATCTTGAGGTGATTTTAAGTGGTGCAGGTAGTACCGACCACGGATAGTGTATTATATTTGGCAAATGTACAAGTAGATTAGGTTAAGTTTTAGGTTAATTTTGTGTATAAATAAGAAGTCCGACGCCATAACAAGGGTTGGCGAAATTGATGATTTTGTAGTCCAACAAGTAATAGGAGCATACCATTTTCAAGTTCTTGACAGTTAACATTTTACTCTTAGTTGTTCTCACGAGCTCAATGATCAGTTGTTCTCAATAGCTTAGAATGCTCCCCTGGAGCCATGAATGTACTCGCCAGTGACGCTGGAACATTTTTGAGTTAATGAAAGAAGGAGGAACATCTTATGGCCATGTATTATGTTGTTATGATCTCTAAAGTTAGCAAACATCTTTTGTGCAATATGTTTTCTTATGTCCTTTGCTCCTATTTTTTAGTTTAGATTAATGATCTTATCTCCCCTTGCTACTGAATGCATGTGAATCGCTGGTTCGTTGCGTATTTGGTATTTAGTGTAGTTTTCTTGCATTGAAGCATTGTTTGATGTTTGAATATTTATTGCATAACTATAGGTAGAGATATACGTCTAACCTTGATCTATCTTTTAAGTTTTCTTTGATAATCCAAATGCTTGCAGGAAACCCCATCCCTTTTGAAATCCCTGAGAAGATGAGTAAAAACCTGCTATCCCCTTAAACAACAGCCTCCTTCCCCAATTAGCTCCCCCACACCATCGAGACCTGACTACCAGGGCTAGGAGGCTAGGAGAATTCATTCTCTGGTAAACCTCATCAGGCGGAGTTGGTCAGTACCCCGATACTCGGTGACAACTTACCTCTGTTGGCGGAGCCGGTCACAAAGTTCCGTTAACAAGATCTCCATAGCAACAAAAACCTGCAACACAATAATAAGGAAAGTGAGTTGATTATTGAACTTAGTAAGGTGCCTTCTTTTTCCCTAAAATCACTCTTTGTTCCTCTTTTTCCTCACATACCAAAAATTTTCATTGGTTAAGACAGGACAAAAATGGTAAAAAAACAATATTAAAAGAATCTATATAACTAGCAAGAATCTCAGACCAAGAAAACCTAGAGTTACCAAGATAATTAGTAGGATGATGAAACATCAAAAGCCAAATAGAAATGTCATATTTACAATCAAAGAAGACATGCTCAGAAGTATTAGGCATGTTACAAGTTATTGTAGACAATCCACAAGACTGTTTATTATCATTTAGAGTTACACAATTTAATTTTCAAGCCTTACTAGACCAAGTATAGACATCTACCAGTGCGTGCTAAAAGTGACCTTCTTAATTAGAAATACACTTCAACATAGTCATTATACTTCAGTTGCATATAGGAATGAATATGGATTCAAACATCCTGCATGTCTGAAAGAGTTGACCTGTTGCCTTCTAGAAGGCCGGAGTATGAGCTTTCTCTTAGATCATTGCAAGTTGAGTGACTACACACTAACCTAAATGAAGGATTTAGAGATATATGCTGAAAGTAAAATGGTGATTAATCTAAATGATTATGCAATTTGTTGTTCATCGAAATCTGATTAAGATTCATTTTAGAAGCACCAAATTGAAATATGAGAGATTCAGTTTTAATCCCAAAACAAAGTGTGCTCTAAGTTAGATTGTTTGCATGCTTTGAAAGTAATAAACAACAATACTAAATAAATGAAAGATAAAATGCTAGAAATCTAAGATGAAAATGCAGTATAATAAATTTAATTAAAAATTAGGATCCTTTGTGAAGGAAAATAGTTTCTCTTTTATAGAATTCTCTCTCGAATCGACGGTCGAGATCGAACAAAAAGAGTGGCTCAGATTCAATTGAAGAAGCACAATCCATGTGCAAGTGGTTCGATTGGTCAAGAGAGTCAGTTGACTGAACTGACTGATCAATTGTTTTGGAAACTTCCATATTCATTTTTCAGTTAACTGAAATGTTTCCAAAATGATAAATAGATGAGAATCAGTTAACTGAGTGGAACTTGATTGTTTCCCAAAATGATAAATCAGTTAACTAGATTTGATGATGTCATATGCATTTTTAATAAATTAATTGATTTTGAATGCCCATTTATGTTTTTTTATAATTAATTTAATTTCTTTTTTATTTAATTGACAATTTAGTAATTTTTATTTAATTAATATATCAGAATATCAATTAAATAATTAACATAAGATCTATTTGCCAATGTAATGTGATTTTAGGAATTAATTAATTAATCAAGTAAGATGATTGATTAGGACCTAGGGTTTAGGTCAAATCAGTTTGAATTTGATGAATTTTCTGTTTGATTTAGGACTTAGGGTAATCAAGATTAGGGTTTCTTGATTAATTACTGAGATTAGGGGTCTAGGGTTTAGATGCCCATTTTTAGGTGATTATATTTTCTCCTCTTTGAATTGATGTGCGATCAGCTCATTGATTCAAAGAATTTGTTAGAAACAAAACCCAGAACAATTTGATTTGAAGTGATGAAACCATTCTTTTGAAGAAGAAGACCGACTTCGAGCTTGATTGGACGAAGATCGATCAAAAGATATAAACAGAATGCTCAGTTTGATTTGAAGCGATGAAACTGAACATCTGTCAAGAACTCTTGAACCTTTTTGATTGGTTTGAACGAATAACCAGTTTGATTCGAAGCGATGAAACTGATTACCGTTAAGAGATTTGATTAGCAAGAAAATTGACTTGATTTGAAGCGATGAAGCCAATTTGATCAATGTATCTGGTTTCAATAATGAATAGCTTGTATAAGACCAATCTTGTCTGGTTTTGAGTGTATTCACCACTGTATAAGATCATTGATTAGGTTGCCTTTGATTTAAGATGATCTCAACTTGATTTGATACAATGAAGCTGAGATGCCCCAAGCGATGGGGTTTTGATTGAGGGTGTGATCACTGGAATGTTGATGTCCTGATCCTGCCCCCTCGAGAGCGAAATCAAAATATGGCTAGGAGCCCTAGTGATGAGAAGACATTTGATTGATTAGACAATTTAGGAAGAAACTGATATGATTAGAAAGAGGTCCCACATGGTTAGAACAAAAGATGTACTTGATGAGATGTCTTTTTTGACCGAGATTGACCAAAAGTAAGATACATGGATTGATTAGAAGAAAAGCATGAGAGATTTCAATTGGTTGTGTAAGCGGTCAGTTTTAGATTTTGATTTTGACCCTGAAAATAGAATCAGGACAATTGACTTAGCAAGGGGTGTCATGACCACTTGATGATGAGAATATTGATCGATTAGAATCTCAGATCCTTCACATTGGATAGAGATAAAGTTATTATGTTGATTTCATCATTATGGAGATGCAGATGCAAGACTAACATGAATGCAACCTAAGGCGTAGTCATTGAGCTTTAGCTATGAAATTTTTCATCATTGAGCATTTTTTGAACATCAGAGTCGATACAATCCTTACTGGTGCCACTGTGACCATAAGAATATGAATATGAATTTCATCGGATAAGATATGGGAAACTAACATAAGCATCGAGGCACAAAAGTTGAGATGACCTGAATGTCATTTCTAGTTGATGTTGCATGAGTACACCAGTATCGAGGCATTCAAAGCCAAGATAACCATGAGTGTGCACTTGTAAACAAATAGATAAATAACAAACAAGGAGATAGTATCGACCTCACCTTGGCATACAAATAAACAAGATTGAGGGATGAGAGGATTTTCTGCCTTAATGCAGAAGCTCTTACCACATACACCTAGTTTATTTGACGTTGCTGGATCATCGAGACCACACCAACAAGTTGTAGACAAAGAAAATATTAACGAAATCAATGAAAATAGACAACATATAAATAGAAGTTCAACATACTTCAGCCAGTTTCAAAGTTTTTGGATGTGTTTATGTATGAGGTGTTGAGAAACACCGTTCTGCTTGTGAGTTCTTTGTATTTAATTGATATCGATCTGTTGTTTACGTTTTCGATATCCAATGTGTGTTAAGAAACACAAATGCATCCAAAAATAGTGTTAAGAAACACTGTTGATTGTGGTGTTGAGAAACACTTGTTTGCATCAGTAGCGAGTTGTCCTTTAGAAATGACAAGATTAATGACTCTGGTGTAAGCCAAAGATGCGATCAAATTTGGGGACCCATGCCCCTAGTAGAAAATGATGATAATTGACTTAACTCATGCTACAAGGACAAAGCTGATTTGATTTCCCCCAGGTTATGACTCTGGATCGGTTTCAATCCAGGAGGGTTCTGAGAAGAACCAAAGTGTCACGAAAGTGACTGAAAGATATGCACAAACTGAAGCAAAGGATTGCCAAGATTTAGCATTGATAGATGGAGTGTTGAGGTACAAGAGGCACTTGTTTACCAGGTTTTCACCTACTTGGTAGAGATTATATTTAGTAGAAATTGACTTGATTTGAAATGATGAAGCCAATTTGATCAATGTATCTGGTTTTAGAAATGAATAACTCATATAAGACCGATCTGTCTGGTTTCGAGTGTATCCATCACTGTATAAGACAATTGATTGGGTTGCTCTTGATTTATGATAATCTCAACTTGATGTGATGTGATGAAGCTGAGATGCCCCAAGCAATGTGGTCTTTCTTGATGGTGTGATCATTGAAAACCTAGTAAGCATGCCTGTGTTGCCATCCTTTTTCTCAATTTCAATTTTTTTTGTATTTTTGATGCATCAAGGCGCCTATTGCTAGGTTTTCACCAAGATGATCATTTTTTCAGGACTTTTTCCAATTTTTTAGATTTTTTAGAGATTAACCGATCTCAAGCAAGATCACATTAGTTTGCCCCCAATGTCTAGCAAGGTAGAGGTCATTACAGATGGATTAGAAAGCTGATGGATGAGGTGAAAAGACAATGATGGATGAAGATGTTGAATGCAACCCTCAAAGGAAGTCTCCTTAAGATTACCCAAGCTAGGGAAAAAGAATAATATAGCAATGCAGGCTCATGGAGCGGTGCTGGATAGCATATAAGATAACAACCTGATGTCATGAAAAGCATGTGATCCAAAAGAGTGGACATGTTAAGAGACATTTTTGAGAAACAATTTTGCATTTTTTTCGTTTTTCATTTAGATCAAGACCAAGGGGTCAATGTTGGATATGTGGGCGCCAAAAATGTGCATGCTAAAAGTGACCTTCTTAATTAGAAGTACACTTCAACATAGTCATTATACTTTAGTTGCATACATGAATGAATATGGATTCATTCATCCTGCATGTCTGAAAGAGTTGACCTGTTGCCTTCTAGAAGGCCGGAGTATGAGCTTGCTCTTAGATCATTGCAAGCTCAGTGACTATACACTAACCTAAATGAAGGATTTAGTGCTATATGCTGAAAGTAAAATGCTAATTAATCTAAATGATTATGCAATTTGTTGTTCATCCAAAGCTGATTAAGATTCATTTTAGAAGCACCAAATTGAAATATGAGAGATTCAGTTTTAAGCCCAAAACAAAGTGTGCTCTAAGTTAGATTGTTTGCATGCTTTGAAAGTAGTAAACAACAATACTAAATAAATGAAAGCTAAAATGCTAGAAAGCTAAGATGAAAATGTAGTATAATAAATTTAATTAAAAATTAGGATCCTTTGTGAAGGAAAAGAGTTTCTCTTTTATAGAATTCTCTCTCGAATCGACGATCGAGTTTGAACAAAAAGAGTGTCTCAGATTTGATTGAAGAAGCACAATCCATGTGCAAGTGATTCGATTGGTCGAGAGAGTCAGTTGACTAAACTGACTAATCAGTTGTTTTGGAAACTTCCATATTCAGTTTTCAGTTAACTAAAATGTTTCCAATATGATAAATAGATGAGAATCAGTTAACTGAGTGGAACTGGATTGTTTCCCAAAATGATAAATCAGTTAACTAGATTTGATGATGTCATATACATTTTTAATAAATTAATTGATTTTGAATGCACATTTATGTTTTTTTATAATTAATTTAATTCCTTTTTTATTTAATTGACAATTTAGTAATTTTTATTTAATTAATATATCAGAATATCAATTAAATAATTATCATAAGATATATTTGCCAATGTCATGTGATTTTAGAAATTAATTAATTAATCAAGTAAGATGATCGATTAGGACCTAGGGTTTAGGTCAGATCAGTTTGAATTTGATGAATTGCTTGTTTGATTTAGGACTTAGGGTAATCAAGATTAGGGTTTCTTGATTAATTGATGAGATTAGGGGTCTAGGGTTTAGATACCCATTTTTAGGTGATTACACTACCGAGCCAACCAACATAAGATGAAGCAAGTTGACCGAGACAACATTAAGTTTAGAACCATCTTGCTAAATGTTTTTATCCATTAGATCTTCATCATTGGATAAATTTCTTGGAAAATTGACTCTTAGAGCATTAAAAGTCACGGTATAAGTTTTCTAATGAGGAAGGTAACCCATTCTTAGTACTCTGCTTCTAATAATAACCCAATTTTCCATTGACCAGAATATCATGAATTTTACTAACCCGAAGGCAAGCCCAACCTTTAGTAGAACACCCTTGTTGCAATTCCAAGGGTTTACTATTTAGCATTGTATTCTACCACATGTATCTATTTCCAACATTAGTATTGAGGATTGTTTGACATTGTTGTCCTATTCAAAACCTAATGTCTGACTTAAGCCCAAGATTTCTATAGTGAAGAGAAAACCTTCCAACCATAAACCTTAACCTCAAACTACCCAAAGAGAATTTTATGCATGTGTAGACATCCATAGACCCATCCCTTTTTAGGTTTTGATAACAATGAGTTATTTCTTGCTAGCACTTTCCAATGTTCATCTATCTGCGAAGCTTTGAAAATCCATTTAGAAGGCAACGCAATACCTTGATCTTTCAAATCTTTAAGTCCTAAAACCCCTTGATGTTTAGGTAAGAAACACCAATTTCATGCAACATTGTGTCTCTTTCTATTTCCTTTACCTGTAGACCAAATAAACTCCCTCAGAATAGTATCTGGGGGAACTATGACTTCCCACATATTATGCTCATCTTGTTTGGAGACATGTTCTTTGGTTTGGTAATTTTCCTTTTATTCCTATAATTATGGAGCAGTTGTGATTCTTCATTGTTCAAGTTGTTTCTTCCTTCGAGGAAGAAGTGAGCAGATGTAATAAATTATTTATACACTAAGATAACTACCTTTATAAGAATCATAAATCCGTTCTTTGGAATCTCCAAAGCAACAAAAACCTAAAACATAATAATCAGGAAAGTAAGTTCATTGTTGAACTTAGTAAGGTGCCTCCTTTTTCCCTAAAAACACTCTTTGTTCCTCTTTTTCCACAAATTTAAATAAAAATCTATTTAAGACAAGCCAAAAAAGGTTTACAGAAACATTAAAAGAATCTATATAACCAAAAATAATCCCAGACCAAGAAAAACTAGAGTTATCAAGCTAATTAATAGGATGAGCAAACATTAAGGACCAAATGACAATGACATATTTAAAATCAAAGAAAAGATGCTCAAAATTCTTGAGCATGTTACAAAAATCCATAGTTCTAGTCGACAATCCACAAGACCGTAAATTTATCATTTAGAGTTAGACTAGTTTAATTTTCAAGCCTTTTTCAACCAAGTATAGATATCTACCAAGCCAATTGACACAAGATGAAGCACCGAGAGCATGGTATGAAAGACTACACTCCTATCTTATCAATATTGGATTTATTAGAACAAGTGATAACATCAATTTGTATTTGAAAGGAGGAAATGATGATAAGACTCTTATTGCTAAAACTTTTGTTGATGATATTATATTTGGAGGAAATGATAACCTATGCATATCATTTGTTGATGAAATGAGGAAAGAATTTGAAATGTCAATGTGTGGAGAGATCAATTTTTTTCTTGGCTTGAAAATTATACAATAGGCTGAAGGTATCTAGATTACTCAATCCAAATACATCAAGGAAGTATTGAAGACATTCAGAATGGAAGAATCAAAACCAGTTGGAACACCTATGGTGACAAGATGCAAATTGAAAAAAGAAGATAAGACACTTGAAGTAAATCAGACATTGTACAGATCTATGATTGGAAAGTTGATGTATGTTGTACACACAAGACTAGACATTGCACACACATTTGGAATTGTAGCAAGATTTTCTTCTAATCCCAGAGAATCACATATGACTGTTGTAAATTTTTTTTTAGATACTTCAAAAACAATGAAGATTATGGATTATGGTACAAAAGAGAAGGCAAATTTGAACTAAAAGTTTACAGAAATGCTGATTGGGCTGGGAACATTGATGATAGAAAGAGAACTACTGGTGAGCATTCTTTATAGGAGAAAGATTAGTTACTTGGATATGTAAAAAGCAAGGATGCATATCTCAGTCAAATGCAGAAGAAAAATATGTTGCTGCTACTGCAAACTATTTGAACATTGCATGTATAAAACAACTTTTGAAAGGCATGAATGAAGAGATCACTGACCCTGTGATAGTTTACTGTGATAATACTAGTGCAATAAATATTTCAAAGAACCCTGTGATGCATGCAAAGACAAAGCATATAGCTATCAAATATCACTACTTGAGGGAACAAGTACAAGAGAAACAAGTTATACTGGAATATGTACAATCAAAAGAACAACTTGCAGACATATTCACTAAACCCTTACCAAAGGATACATTTGAGTACTTGAGGAGTAGACTAGGGGTTCGTCCCTTGTCTATCGATCACAGTGTACATAGGGCACAAAATTCCTGAATGTGATTTTTTGGGTCAGAATGACCGAGCTATACCTATCAAATTTGGGGATTTCTACTCCACATGGAAATGGAGGTAAGTGAAAATCCTTATCGAAAGGAAATTGACAAATGGTGTCCATAGAGAATTTTGTCATTGGTTTCTCCTTTTCCTATTTCATCGCTTGTATTTCCATTTGTAGAGCTTGGATTTGTTTGGTTAACATCGTCATAGGAGTTTCCTCCTCTTTAGCAATGATATCTTCCACTCTATAATGAGAGGGAAGTTGGGCTCCTTGTTGAGCTAGTTCTAAATAGTATTTCTCTTTGTCTTTGTTCATGATAACCTTCATTACTTTGAGGAATGCTTGGCCTTGTAGACATTTGTTAAATTCTTCTTCAAAGTCTTCAGGATCATTAAACTCTTGTGGAATTTCAGCATCATGATTGTTTTCACCAGACATTGTTGATTTTGGTAGTCTGTTACCGAGAAAAAATGACTCGTGGGTAGTGTTTAGTTGCTCCTCAAACAAAGGGTTTTCTATAAGAGGAGGAAACTATTCTTCTGTGTAGAGTGTTCTAAAAGAACTCCTAGTCCGTACCAACATTAACCAATTTATTCTTCTAACTAGTGCTGAGGTGATATCTAAAGTGTTGACTAAGTCCAAGACCTAAAAAGACAAAGAGATAATGTCCAACTGTGAGGGAGATAGCAAGGACTCCGATCTTGTGTCAAGGTTAAAGAACCTTCTCTCGCAAATCAAGATAAGGACACCACAGAAAAAGATGATTAAATAACGGGTCACTTGGACTAGCACAACAAAGTTAGACTTCAAAATAGAAAGCAGGCAGGCTATCAACAGATTGCAGTCAAAGAAAAACTAGTGGTAGTGTTGTGAGAACACCGATTTGAGAAAATTTGGACAAAATTAGCACAACAAAATACCAACCCGGACAAAAATTTGACTGATTTTCAAAATTTTGACACTGGATGCAGAGATCCCATATGAGCATGTACAGTGCTCAATAGGAGTAACACATAGGTTCGATATGAGAGTCAGTGACAGACAGTAGAATGACTCAGTCTTGTACGAGCACTGGGTCGATCTGATATGAGTAATGGGTATCTCTGGCATGAGAAACTAGTGATAATGATCCTGACTCGTATGGACCAGGACAAAAACTCGTATGAGAATTGACATTTAACACCTAAAAGTTCTATTTTTGAAGTGTTTGATCATTTTATTATTTTTTTTGGTGTTTCAGTCACGCCAGACAGATCATGAAGATATTATAGAACCAAGCACAACAATCAAACCCTATGCCTAGGTGGCTATAAATGGATAATACTTGTTTGAGTCCTCTTACAATAAAATACTACATTCAAGTCAGACAGTTAGAATATTGGCAGCACTAGCTCCCCTCCACGACACACTTCTCGGGCCTACCAAGCTTTGAATTTCTCAAGATCTATAGATCTTGATAAATTTAATGTCTCACAACACCCATATCAACAAGTAGAAATGATTTTGGCCAATATTCTGAAAAAGGTTTTAGTAAGGGTCTTCGTTTAAGTGTATTCTCTATGTCCACGCAAGCGTGATTGAGGTTTCTAACCCCACATAGCACCTTAATACCAGCAATCATGATACGTGATTGAGACCCACAAGCCCTACTATGTGTTAGGTGAGAGCTGAGTATAAGCTCAAATGCCACTCATCTTTCGAGGCTTTGGTCTCGAGAAAGCGTTTGAATATAGTGAGTTGAAGAAGCTTGGTATTAGCTTGTTCTCACTTGGGTTTCTCTCCAAGGGTGAGTAATTTTCCCCTCTTGGACACGCCCTCTAAAGTTGTAAATCTCAAACGGGAAATGACAATAATGTTTCTGGATTCCAGTTCATCCCTAAAAGGGCGAGAGCATAATCTCCTGACATTATTGCCATTCCTAAAACTCCAAGAAAAAACTCATTTTAAAATGTCTTGCATGTGTGTTCCTAATTAATAAAGAGATAAAAAAAGACACACAAAAACCACTTTGGTTGGCTATCGATAACAACAACCCGTAGGACAAAACATCAGTAGTTTGTGTAGTCTTCTTTCAAAACATCCTGCAAACCACAGTTAAGCTACTAATCAAGACAAATAGACACAAAACAACAACCAAAATAGCTTGTTAACATCAAAAATTCAAAAAAAAAACATGCTATTTCTAAATAAAAAATGCTTGAACTCATACGAGTTACACATCATAACCATCTGAGTATCAGTAAGCTTGCATACGAGTTTTCGGTGAAATGCAGAGAAACTCGTATGATAGTAGCCCAATACTCATACGAGTTTTTGAGAACTCGTACAAGAAAAATTGTCCAAAATCTAAAAAATGATAGAAAATAAAGAAATGAGACAAAATAGAAGTGTCTGCCCCACGGTGGGCGCCAGAAATGTGTGTGTGAATTGTGGTCAAGTACCCACATGCTGCAAACACACACTTCAATAAATCATTGCATGGTTAGGCAATCAAATATGGAATCAATTAAAAAATATAAGCTAAATTAACCGAAACTGACTCATTTCCTTTTAGTAGGCAGGAGTACGAACTTTGCTCTCAGGTCATCACAAATTTTAGTGACTACACCTGTTCTAAACGAAGGATTTAAAAGATATTTGTAAATGATCTAAATGATTTAAGCTAAATGATAATGCAAGATTGTTGTTAATCCAAGCTAATTACACTAGTAGAATTGGCCCCTATTTTTGATGAAAATTGGTCGAATTATCTACCCAGATTGGTCGAAAGACCCACAATTTGCTTTGTCGGTATTTTTCTAGTCAAAAGTTTGACACATCCTAGTTTAAGTCAAAATTTCTACACAAGCTTTGGTTAGAATTGGCATGTTGAAATGTCCATATTATTTGTCGAAACTTTGACCAACTTTCGTTAGAATGTTTAACCGATCTGACCAGGATGTCAAACCCATGACGCATATTTTTGACACACAATGGTCGAAACATACACCGGCCTAAGTTAATGTTTCAACCAATTTTGGTCGAAATGTTTGACCCATCCGACCAGGATGCCAAACCCACGACGCAAAATTTCGACACAGAATGGTCAAAACGTAAACCGGTCCAAGTTAATATTTCGACCAAGGGATGTCAAAATTTTGACCAATATTGAATAAAAAAAAAAACAAATTGCATCTTTGTTCAAAAAGTTCTCAAGAAGTTGCAATGATAATTGCGAAGTTGTCGAATTGATAAGTTTTGCAACTTTTTTATATTTTCTATCAAATGTTGGCTTCCTTGCCTAGATGTGATACAAAATCATGTCAAATGATATTTTGACATGATTTTTTATCACATCTAGGCAAGGAAGCTAGAAATTGATAGAAAATGTAAAAAAATTGCAAAAGTTACCAATTTGACAACTTTGCAACATTGCAACTTGTTGAGAACTTTTTGCACAAAGATGCAATTCGTGTTTTGGCAATTGCCACCAACCAAGAATCATTTGGGCCAATTGGAAAAAGTTATCAATATCTAGAGTAATCACCAACGACATCCTGGTTGGTGATTAGTCTAGATATTTATCTTCAGGTGTATGGTATGTGTCAAGATAATTCACTCCTTATGGTTCTCTATGTTGATGACCTATTGATCACAGGGAGTTCCTCATCCATGATTGTTGCAGCGAAAACTACACTCCGTGACGAGTTTTCGATGATTGACTTGTGCTTTTTGCACTATTTTCTTGAGATTGAGATATCTTTTCCTAATTCCATGATCACCATACACAATCCATATGTGCTCTCAATATTTCACATTGGTTAGTCCAGGCCTACTCCAAGTCCCTTTCTTTCTAGAGTCAATCTTGAGGCTTAGTGTTCTTCACACTTGATTGTCGGTACTTTATAGCAACAACATGTTGGGGATCTCATCTATTTAACTCACAAGAATTGACATTTCAGATGTTGTGGGCATGGTCTCTTGATTCATGTGTGGACCCCATGGTTTTCACTAGAAAGTAGCCAAGAAATTCTCTACTACAATCAAGGTACTCAAAATTTTGGGATTCACTACACAACGAGCATTGATTTTACCTCGGTGGACTACACAAATTCATATTGTGTAAGTAATTCTCTGGATCACAAGTATACTTCAAGTTATAGCTTCTCACTTGGTTCAAGACTTGTTTATTAGAGAGCAAGAAGCAATTTGTTATTGGTTTATCTTCTATTGAAGCCGAGTATTAAAACTGAGGCTATTTGTTTTCAGAATCTTCTCATTGAGTTTGGTATTCAATCTAAACAACCATCAATCATATTTTGAGACAATCAATGTGCTACTCAAATCTCATGTATCCCAATCCATCATCAAAGGACCAAGCATATTGATATCTAGATACACTACATTGGGGATCTCATTCATGGACAAGTCATCAGTATACTATTGCTCAACATCCAAGCAAGTTTCCAATATTTTTACCAAAAGCTTCACGTAAAGAAAGTATTCTTATTTTTTAACTTTGTTGGGGGTGTGGGAGGATTCATCTTGTGGGGGGAATACCTGGTCTTTCCTTACTCTCAAGGTCCATTCTCTCTCCATTTGGAGGGAGAGGGGTCAAAGCTATTCTATGTTTTGTTAGAGAGGCTTCTTCCCTTTGGGGGGAATTTTTAATGTACATGGATCTCTCAACTAGTAATTATTACAAATATTAATT
>MU228529.1:1380293-1404141 GCA_018584345.1 Thuja plicata | reverse complement strand
CCCATCCATAATAATCTTAGATCTACAAAAGCCATATGAATCTTTGTGATATTGCTATTAGGATTCAACTATGTAGTTTTTTGAGTCAAACTCATTGACCTGTGATTCATGAGTAGTGGTTTACATGGACCCATCTCTCATGAGAATGAATGGAACACTTAGCACTCATTGGCTCTAGGTGATTCTTACAGAGGTGAAGCACCGGAAATTCCCGGGAGGTCATCCATCCTAGTACCACTCCAGCTCAAGCGCGCTTAACTACAGAGTTTCCTCCATGGTTAAACCCACTCTACTTGCATCCTCATTTCCAAAACCTTCACCAAGTGTTGTGCCTTATGAAATATTAATTAGAAATCCCCTTAAGCTCATCAATTAATAAGTAGGAGATATTTTCCACAGCAAGTCAAATTGTGATATTGCTATCAAGATTCAACTGTGTTGTTTTTTGAGTCAAACTCATTAACCCGTGATTCATGAGTAGTGGTTCACATGAACCCATTTCTCATGAGAATGAATGGAACACTTAGCACTCATTGGCTCTAGGTGATGCTCATAGAGGTGAAGCACCAGGACTTCCTGAGAGGTCACCCATCCCAGTATGACTCCAACTCGAGTGCACTTAACTACAGAGTTTCCTCCATGGTTAAACCCACTCTTCTTGCATCCTCATTTGCAAAACCTGCACCAAGTGTTGTGCCTTATGAACTATCCATTAGAAATCCCCTTAAGCTCATCAGTTGATAAGCTTAAGGGGCTTTCTAATGGATGGTTCATAAGGTACAACACTTGGTGAAGGTTTTGCAAATGAGGATGCAAGCAGAGTGGGTTTAACCATGGAGGAAACTCCGTAGTTAAGTGCGCTCTAGCTGGAGTGGTACTTGGATGGGTGACCTCCCGGGAAGTCCCAGTGCTTCACCTATGTGAGCATCACCTAGAGCCAATGAGTACGAAGTGTTCCATTCATTCTCATGAGAGATGGGTTTGTGTAAACCACTACTCATGAATCAAAGGTCAATGAGTTTGACTCAAAAAACTACATAGTTGAATCCAAGTAGAATTAAAAAAAATTAATTGGTCAAATTTTTTTTAAAAAAAAATTAGCATTGGTCAAAATTTCGACCATTCAACTAAAGATTTCGATGAAATTGCTATGCTTTCCACCAATGAAATGGTCAAAATTTCAACCACTACCACATTTCATTTCTACCAAAGATTGGTCAAAATTTTGACCATTTGACTAAAGATTTCGACGGGATTGCTATGCTTTCCACCAATGAGATGGTCAAAATTTTGACCAATGCCACGGTTCTTTTCCACCAAAGATTGGTCAAAATTTTGACCATTGCCAACAATGAGATGGTCACAATTTTGACCAATGCCATGGTTATTTTCCACCAAAGATTGGTCAAAATTTTGACCAATGCCATGGTTCATTTCCACCAAACAGTGGTTGAAATTTTGACCATTCCACTAAAGATTTCGACGAGAATGCTATGCTTTCCACCAATGGGATGGTCAAAATTTTGACCAATGCCATGGCTCGTTTCCACCAAAGATTGGTCAAAATTTTGACCATTGGACTAAATATTTCGACGATGATTCTTGTCAAATTAAACAAGAGCTATAGTCGAAAATTTGACCTCTATTTTGGTCACAATTGCGACCAATAATAAAAATGTCAAAAATTTGACAAAAAAAAATGACGAAAGGTTTGGTCGTGAATTCGACCAATTACTATCAAAATTTCGACCAATTTTTGTCGAAATTTGAAGTCAAATTTACTAGTGTGTGTACTGTGTTATCTGATTAAGCATTTACTTTATTGTATTTTGAAGTTAAGGAAGTAAAAATAATTAAAGTTACTGATAACTGAATCACCCCACCCCCACTCTCAGTTATCCTTTGTGACTATTCTAACAATATATATGTCCAATAATGTCATAGATCAAATATGTCTAATAAAGTTAAATTGGCTTCGTGAAAGCCAAATAGATTTAGAACATGTCACTTATACAATATACAAACAATATGTCCAATAATTCCATATTGGCATACAATGATTATCCCTAATCTAGTAATTTTCCAGAAGGGGAAGAAAACAAATCCTGGGTTGTCTTCGATCGTCGCGTCGATGGAGATGCAGTACTCTTCTGAGTGCGCTCACTAGTCCTCCTATCTAGACTGTTCTACAACTTGAGCTGATAAAACAACAAGTATAATCATCCACAACTAATATACATAGGAATTTAATTATACGATGACATAAAATAGAATATTTTCTTACAGCTACCAAATAGTCACTATGTACATCCACTAAAGGGGCACGTTGATGATATGGAGTAATAAGTCCCTACAACAATAATCAAAATAATATTTAAAATACATACATGAATATTATTAAAAATTTCAATACAAACTATTAAAATAAAAATTCTAATTAAGTAATCTCTTTCATACCTCAGTCAATGTGTTAGAACTAGCTATAGCTGTAGCTGCACCATGATTCAAACTATCACGACCAAAAGGAGGAGTCTCTGATGTGAATAAATGAAAATGAAACAAGAATAGTATTATGTAGTTATCAAAAATACCTATAATATTTTACAACCCCACTAATTAATAAATGATACCTTTGTGAAGGTGCCATCGCATCCTTAAATGTGCGGTGTCAATGTCATAGCTCCAACATTAAACTAGTGCACATGTATGGTAATTTATAAGACAACCATTAATATAAGAACAAACCACTGACTTGTTCATTATAATGCATTATTACATATATACCTATGTACTAAATGATGTCATCACAAAGCTAGGTGAAGGAATGTGATCATTTCCATGACAAATTTGACTCTGGATTTGACCATAATTTGTCTACTAATTTAGTTATTCATTCATTTATTAATTAAATATGATCAAGTAAATCAAATTAACATGCAAATAAACATACCTCAATGAAATGTGAATGAGTCCCTTCACTGTCTAATGCCAACGTTGATGGTCTCATAGTGAACTAATGTACATGCACAATAAGTTATGAGACAAACATCCATATAATTATAGAATAATCAAATGTATACTTTAAAAATTATTTTATTCGATACATACTTGTGGAGTTGATGACATAGTATATAAGGGGTCTTGGGGATCATTGCCACTGAAACCAACACTCTTTCCCTAAATTTTCATCATAAACAATAGATACTAATTTAATTTAATTAATTCATTTAAAAATGAAATATGATCGAATAAATTCAATGAACTTGAAAATATTTACCTTTGTATCAATGCCAAATGTTGCATTGAGAAAATCATCAATCATCAGTCCATCATCCTCTTCCTCTCTCTCGACAGTACCAAATGTGCATAGGAATCCACAAGAATGACAATAATGATCCCTCGTAGACTGACCATGGTCACCCTCAACTATAGGAGTGGCACACTGAATGAGAGTCTGTGTTAAAGCACTAATCGTGCCTAGTGTGTCCATCTTCACATGTTCCTTCACATTGGAAGGAATTACTAACATGATCCACCTGTGGCTTGCCACTGAGAAACCTAGGTGTATTAGGGTCACGACGTGCCATAGGTCTATCAAATGATGACCCCCACCTCTACCCCGAGACTCTAGAAAGTCAAAATAATTTGGCGCTTCCTTCAGGACAAACACACAATAGAATTTCCTCAGGAAATAGATAGGAACCTCATGATTGTTACAGGGAGGAGAATCAAAGACCATCCACCATCTATCCCAAAAGTTTATTTTTATGTCCTCATATGATAATTTATTTGCATAATATTGTTTTTGTTCTTCTCTTTTGTCGTGCCATAAATTTAGTTGCTCACTAACTGAACCTACGTGGGTCAAGATTAAATCTAATGATTTTGAAAGTGTTTCCCTTATAAGATTTGTACAAATATAATCTTTTAACCTCCTAATTAAAGATTCTATTTCTATTTTCCCTCATTCTATTTGGTTTATGAAGTTTTCATGTGTTCCAAGAGGAGGTTTCTCGATTGGTGAAGGCGGGTGGGATTTATTTTCTTGGTTATTTTCAACGTCCATTTGTTCATGAGGAGAAGATGGAGGGTTTGGTTGAGGATTTTATGTGGGGAGATCATTCCTTCCTAGCAATTAAAAGAAAATCTAATTTCAAAGTCTGATTAAACATAAAATTTAAGACAAGAAACTTAAAAAATCAAATTTGATTGAAAGCTAAAAATTAAACCTAAATTTCAATACAAATAAGATACATGGTTGTAGAATCACTTACCTCTTCTTTCAGTTTGACCTTGATGATTTTGTGGAGACATTTTTTGCTTTAGTTGGATGGAGAAAAACCCATAATGAATCATGTACGTGCTTCTATCTCTATTTGTTTTGCTAGCTGCGGGTTTGGGCAAACAAAATGAGCCACAAAAGTGGTTTCCCTAAGTTTATAGAAAACCAAATATGGCATGCACCCTATAAGATGAATGACCTATGGTTTAAAATTCCCAATCCATAGGGTGCTTGGGCTGTAGGGCACACACCCTATGCCTTGGATTTCCCAAGCCATAGGGCGTGCACTTTATAGGGCATGTGCCCTATAGGGTGCATGCCCTATGTGCGTATGGGGGACCAAAAAGGTATTTGGCACCTTTTTGGTCCCCCATCTTGGTGCATATACCCATTGATGGATCAAATAAACCATCATGGTCTATCAAATGTATGATTAAACAAGCTCATGACATCATCAGGTCCTTTAAGATTGTGATCACTAAGCATGCTTACCATGAAATTAATTCTTTGGTGGATAGGCTTACTTAGGAAGGGGAAATATTAATTCCCTAATATATATGTGTTGTGTGTGATATGAAAGGACTATGACAAAAGTTGGCAATATCCTCAATAATTGCAATAATGACAACTTGTCACTTTTACCCTAATTATGGCATGAGCATGTGATTTTGCGGAGGCAGAGTACATTTATATAATGTTAGTTCTCGCACTTTGTGGGTGTTCTACATTGTGTTTAATTTGTGTTTCTTGTTATCTCAAAGCTAGATCTGTCTGGGGTTACTACTGTGAATGATAATTCTGAGAGGATGGGAGGTGATCTTCACAGGGATGAACTAGATGATTATAGTAAATGGGCTAAGGAGCCAAAAGTATTGAAGAAGTTGTCAAAAGGAAAGATTATGCCTTCACAGAGTGCCTAAAAGGGTATGATAAGGTCAGAGAAAAGATGGATGTTTAGAAAATCTATGAGTATTGGGAAATGTGTCATTTTTCCTTGTATTGGCACATATTTAAGCTCATAGTTGAGCTCATTTATACTTTAATGAAAATGCCACATTCTAGGTTAAGATTTTACCGCAACATAAAGATCTTGGATGGGGCTCTCAAAAGCTTTCGAAGGGATAATAATAAATGTGAGATGAAAGGAAAGCATGTTTTAGGGTATTATGACATAGAAAAGATTAAAGAGTTGTGGAAGTATGTTCTCACCATCATCATGGACTATTTTATTGTTTATGGGAGGATTACAAGAGTTGACACCTACCACTTTGTTCTCCTGAACAAATTTTGGCACAAAAGAGGGTTTCGCTACCTTACTAGATGTGTTTCTCATTGACGGGTAGCCTCAACAAACATATGAACAAGGTTAGTTCCCCAATTCTTCACAATGGTCTCATTTTACTTATCTATCAACACTGTAAGATTTTGGCGAAGAATGAAAATAATAAGCTACTCTTATTGTTGATGAAGGAGAAACATAAGTTTCATAGTGGGGAAGGGGAAAGCTTGGGTCATCCTGACCTAATGCTAGTGAAATATGTGAAAATTGGTAAGGAATTTGAAAAGAATGAGGATACATGTATGGATATTATTGAGGAGAATGATGAAAGTGGGGATTATTCTAGAAGAAGGGATGAAGAGGAAAGGGAATAGGACTTGGAGAAGGAGAAGGAAGAAGAGTTTGAGGAAGAGCATGATGAGAGGAGTGAAGATGAGGGATATGATATGGAGATTAATGAGTCCACAGAGTAGGAAAATGATATCGAAGTGAATCTTGGTTGTGATAAGCTAGAGGATGATCATAAAAGGGTGCTTAATGTCGAGGAAAATCTATTTTAAAAGTCTGATAATTAGAGATAAAAGACTCTAGAGTTGAATGAGGCTAAGGATCATCCTTCCCCTACGACTACTACAATTTTGGGTGAAGGGTATCACACTGTTAATCTGGTTAATGATAATGAATCCATGGAACATAACAACCAGTAGTCATGAAAGGGATCCCCTACCTTGGTGAATTTTAATTCAAAAAAACCTTACACCTTTGATGATTCTAAATTCCATATGGTTGTCTATGTGTCAAAAATGCTCTCAAGTACAATAGCTGGGTCTTCCAGCAAATCAAGGATTTGGTGACCACTAACCAAGATCCAAATGAAAGGATTAAAAAGATGGATGGAAAGGAAAAAAATAGGATGGGCTAGAGAACATGGAGCAAAAGATCATTGAAAAAACCAAGAAGGTGGATAATAGCACTGATACTCTAAGGAAAACCCTCTTGGCTTACAATGAAGGTATGATAACTATGGCCAAAAGTATGAATTCCCTCGTCAGCTATCTCGAAGGGAATGGACCCTCAAAAGCCATTGTGAATATGGACAAGGACTCTAATGCTAATGATGCCACTCCTCCTTGTCCCGGGAAGCGTACTAGGGTGAGTGTGAAGAAGAAAGAAACTTTTGCTTCCAATGATGTCTCTATTTTGCATGAGACATTGAAGAAAATTCTTAAAATTGGGGAAGAGGCAGGAAAAATTATCCAAGATATGCTATAGGTGGCCTTTGTTTTTTTTTTTTTTTTTTTTAGGCTAGGTGTTTTTGGGGGTGGTCCTGGTTTTTTGGATGGCTTTGTTGAGGGTTGATGTTGGCTTTTTGCTGGGTGTTTTTGTTTTTTGTAGCTGATTCATTTTAGAGATTTAATTCTTATCTTTAGTTCTTTTGTAAAAGGTTACGAGGCCCCTTCAAAACCTGATTTTTCTCTAGTCCAAAACATACCTTTTTTAGAGGTATAAAGTTTTTCAAATATCGTGCAATTAGAAAATAATAAGTTTGAACCAAAAGAAGAATAGTCAGCAAGGGTATAAATTTTAATCATTACATGCGTCCCATTGTAGAAAACATTGTTTATATTTCTCAATTCTCATAGCCACTATACTTTCATTCTCTATAGAAAATACTTGATGGTTCTAGCTATTCTAAAAATCCTAATATTGGAGTCTCAATCATCAATTTCTCCCGCTCTACACCTTTGGTCTCTACAAGGAAAATGGATCTTAAATTAGTTTCTTCACCCACTCTCATTTATTCAATGCTTCAAAGAAGTAATGTTTTTTAACGAATCCACACTATGGAAATTATTTCTTCTTAGGCCATCACTTTTTATTTCATCAATGCTACAAGGTTAGATTGCTCTGATACAAAAACTTGAAAGCACAATTGTCAAACCATTGCTTCATATTTTATAAATTATAGAAATTTATATTCATCTCATTCAATTGTATCATCATACATTTCTTGATCATGGGCTTTATAAAGACTTAAATTCAACAATAAAATTACCAAAAAACCTCTAATGGAAAAGAATATTCCTAGAAACTATGTTCAATTATTTTATGAAACTAATTAATTTATTCTTAAACTAACCCATATATAAATGGCATATGCCAATCGTCAATACACTTCAAAAGTGTTTATTGAAGGAAAAATGGAAAAGATTTAGGAAAGTCAGAGGATTCCTAGTGTCTATGTAGGTTGGTAGAGGCATTACACTTCCAAAATGTCAGAAGTGTAATGGCCCAATAGCTAGCACAATCATGATTTTTTTATGGATGATAGTGCATCTTGCAAACATTTATATGACATGCATATGTATAGATCCTAATTAGACCTAATAGTTGATAAATATGACATACCACATATTAATAGTTACATTTAATATATATCAAGGATAAAAATCATAAATTTCTCAATTATAACTAGACAAGAAAGCATATCTAATGTAAAATTTCATAGTATCAATTGAATGATATTATAGTTATAATTTTGGACTCCTCATGAGTAAATAAGTGTTTAGTGCTTTAAAACAAAATGACAATAACTAGGATTCCCACATCCTTTTCATTTTTTTTCTACATTTCAAATATAAATTTTATGTTACATGCATAATTCTCTCTATATCTTGTTATGTCTAATCAAATGACTTACTATCATCCATTGTTTAAATATAATGAATCAATTATACATTTTAAATAATTTTATATATTTTAGTTGATAATATATTCGTGCCTAAAAAATTACAATAGTTTATATTCAGAGAAAGGTAATTATAGATTTACTTCATTATTTTTAAGTTCAATATTAAACACATTAGAAGACAAATACATTTAAAAAATAATAATAATCTACATGAGTAGTAACCCATTGAGGTTGCAAAACAAAAATAGAGGATTGAAAACTCTTTGCAAGCTCTTTTTAAGATGAAAATAACTTTGCCTTTATTTTTACAATTGATTCCATAAAGGCTTCAACCAAACAAAAGATTAAAAAGGTTATTTGTAAAGATTAACATGAATATATAATTGCTTTTATCATTTCAACTTATCTTTTATTTCTTTTATTTATGTTCTTATGTTCACATGATTTCCTATATAATTATATAGCAATAAATTAACCATTTTTATTATATGTACCTAGAGAATAATATATTATAATATAAGATATTGTATTGTGTTTTTGTTTGTACATCAAACACATATCCTAACAAATTCTTTTTCTAAGTTCATTTTTTAAGCCTACTTACTATTCTAGCAACATATTTTTAAAAATAATATCTACAATAAGTAATTTCTATCCATTTCTTATTTCTCTCATTCCTTTAGTTAACAAAATATATTTATTTTAAAAATGAAATAAATATGAGGAAAATATATTCAATTAGTCTTTTTAAATGAAAATAGTAGAAAACTAAATTACATTTTCCCTAAGTGAAATATTTAGAACCCCATTAATATTTAAAATACTATATTTTGGAGTTATATGATATTTTTATATTTAACATTTAATGCACCCAATACATAAAGAGAAAAAATCTAATGACTACATTAATGATTTCTCTCAAGGATATGATTTACCAATCTACTAAAAAATCTTAAGGGGTGGTTGAAGTAGAGAAATAAGTTAGAGACCAATTTAGTTTAATTGTAGAAAGATATGCATGTATGCAAGAAAATATATAGTCATGAAACATTAACTCAATTTAATCAATTTGAATGGATTTAAAGATCTAACATGATAAACAACTCAAATTGATCAATCAAAATTGTCTCATGTTTCTCTAATTAGAAGGACAATATGAATGCTCTCAGATCTACACAACATTCCTAAAGTGACAACCTCTAAAATGTGAGTGCAAATTAAGCAACATGATATGCAATTATGCTAAGACATCATGGATTATGATGCAATTGAAGATAAATATGCAAGAAAAATGCTAAATAAACTCAAATTACTCTAAGCATTGGTGCAAATTCAACTATAGTATGGATGCAAATGAATGTGGATGCAAAGTGGTGATTTACTCTAGAAAATGCCTCCTATTTATAGAATTCCAAAACTTAGCAGCATGACTTAGATAATGGTTGATTCAACTCATGTTTCACCAAGTGAGTGAGTTGGTGGTTTCAAATATTTGGAGAAAGAGAAAAAGTTGGACGATCAAGCTAGCAAAGGCAATTTTGATGGTGGAGATACAAAAGCCTCTTGAGTGATCCATCTGATTCAAATGCTCTCCCCTCATTGGTTGATTAAGCTTTTGTTCTTTTGTGGTGGGTGTGAATAAATGAATTTATAAGATGATTTAATTGATTTAATTTAGCTATGTCTCCTCTTGAATGGGTTAGATTAAATTCAATTGAAACTATAAAATTAATTGATTAAAATAAATTGTACAATTATTTGATCTTTTTAATTTAATTAATCCAATAGCTTTGATTTCAATTCATTCATGATTTGATCTTCAATTGCTTGATTTTCCTTGCTTTACTGTAGTTTGAATTTTCTTTGACCAATTTAGGGTGTATACAAATGCCCCTGTTTGAATCAATATGTAAAGCAAGTTGGTTCAAAGAATCACTGATGTTTAATTCGCTAATCTCTAACTTTGATTTGATGTTGGATCCATTGATTGATGTCAATTTGATGATTTATATTTGATTAACTCTAATTTGATGTTGGTATTGTTTTCATGATTATGAGAGCTTGATGTGAGTTCCTTATTTTTATTATGTGTGTGATACTGATCTGATTGACGTAGATAATGATGTCATATTTCTTGGGTGAGGATGCAACCTTGATATGAATCCATGATGCAAAATTTAAACAGATTTGATGCCACACTGATGATTTGATCCATTTTATTGAATGATAGGATACTACCCCTGACGATCAAAAAAACTATTATATGAAACCTTTATTTGAATACTTGTTGTTGATATGATTGTCCACTTGGGAAATGAATCAAAATTTGATTGATAAATTTGGACAATTAATGGAATTTTGGATTAGATTATGATTTCAATTTGTTTCCCTATAAAAAATCAATTTAGAATATTCCTCGATTGAATTAGATTACTGATGTATCTCAAATAATAAATTACATGCCTTTTTGATGAATGAGTCACCATTTGTCGATGTGTATTTCAATTTTAGATGATAAGATATGATTCTTCAACCTCATGATCTAGAGGATAAAAAATAGATTGATAGAAAACTCAATTGATTAGATTTAATGGATGATGTTTGATTCTTGACTGATTAAGATTATCGATAAATGATAGACTGATTGATATTGGGTTTGATAGGCCTATGTAGATGTATTTTTGATGCTCCAGTTAGGCTGATGATATTATGATATCGCTTGATGTCAGCCAAAATCACTTGTTTGATGGTGTATTGATTTCAATATGATAAGATAGGTAGGTTGATAGATTGGTTTTCCTTCCTCAAGACCTAGAGTTTGAAAATTTGATGAGCTCAAGATGAGAAAATAGATGATAGGATAAAGGATTTATGTTAGATGAAAAAATAGATGATTTGACTTATTTATATTTGATTGATAGGCTTGGATAGATTTTTAGATGATACAAAACTAGGAAGTGGTAGAAGAGCATGGTCATTCGCTGGTACAATTGCAAATATAGGTACAGGTGATTCATAGAGTTAGGTTTCCCCTAGTTGCTCAGATGTTTATTGATAATATCCTTGATATAGCATTGATCATTTGATGTATAAAAAATTTGATGATGTAGGTTGGTCATGGACTTTGATGATATAACCATGATTAAGTTTTTACCCCCTTTTTGAAAAATCCCATAACAAAGATGCATGCCTTAGAGAAAATCACTTAAACAAAAATGCAAGTCTAATCTAAAAATGAATGCAATATGCAATTATGGCTGTCACTTATCATTGGATTATGCTACTTTTTCATTATTGAGATTTTTGGAACTTGAAGTTTGTACAAGGGTATGTGTAGGATCATGGTATGCCAAACAGGTCCTGAAGTGGCAATGAAAATTCAGAAAATAAGGGTTAGGAAAGTTCACATAAAAATTTGAACAAGTTATCAATCTTATATAAAAAATATTTAAGAAGAGAATCTATAGAAAATTTAATTAAGTTTCTAAGATACTAGCCCTTTTTTGAAAAAAAAAATTCTATATGGTAAAAATTTCAAATTTCAATGTTGTAGTATGAAAATTTCAGGAAAAAGATAAGAAGTAGGTGTATGTCTGACCACCTTAAACACAATCAAATAATAATTTTTTTTTACAAGATTATATATATAAGTAGTAGATTCATGTTCAATGTGACACATATTTGTTTGTAGTTTTTTTCCAAGTAAATAATTAATTATGATTTTTCTATTACAACTTTTTTAGAATATATAAAATCTCGTGTCTGGCCACCTTAACTTAGTCTAAACTTCATCAAATTGAAAATTTTTAATTTTTTTTATTGTAGTAGGTAAATCATAGAATGTGACTCAAGTTTTAGATTTAAAAAATGTTATACCATTTGAAATTTATTATTATTTTTCAATCAGTCTATCAACCAGGACTAAAAAGATAAGAAGTAGGTGTATGTTTGACCACCTTAAACACAATCAAACAATAATTATTTTTTACAAGATTCTAGATATAAGTAGTTGACTCATGTTCGAATGTGACACATATTTTTTTGTAATTTTTTTCCATGTAAATAATTAATTATTATTTTTATTCTAAAACTTTTCCATAATATAAAATCTCTAAAGTCTGACCACCTTAACTTAGTCTAAACTTCATCAAATTGAAATTTTTTCTTTTTTTCTTGTGGTAGGTGAAGAATAGAATGTGAAATATCTTGGATATTTAAAAAATGTTATACCATTTGAAAGTTATAGTTGTTTTTCAATCAGTCTACCAATCAGGACTTCTTTTCACATCGCCACTTTTTGGCATACCATGATCCAACACATACCCACAACTCTCACTAGTTTGACCATGGGAGTATAAAGACTTCTTTCATTGGTTTCAATTTTGCAAGTGGATTTTGGCAATAAGATATGGAAGATTTAAATGGCCAAGGTATCCATTTACGTAAACAAATAGAGATTTGATCCCTTTCATATGCAAATGTCCGTGATGATTCTTTGATGACAATGTCGTTAGAAGAGTTTGCATACTTCTGTGAATCAATCTTACAAGCAGACATACAAAAATGAAGAAAATATCATGCTTCCATAATTGCTTATCTAGTCAAAGAAATCATTGATTTGATAAAAAGATATGATTCAAAAATCAAGTAACACATTGAAATAATTTTTCTTTTGTTGGTGGATCCATATTTTAGATGAACTTCATCCATTTTGATCTTTATTCATCTGTAATCCTAATTAAGTTTCAAACAAATTTGATGGTCGAGGATCAAATGTGTCACATGTTTGGATTCAAGATCAATTTTTTGGGGTGATATTTAAAATTGGATATGGATCAATGGGTTCAATCGTCTTGTTTTATGTTTGATGCAAAGATTTGGGTCAACTAGGTTTGTCTTGATGAGCTCACAGATTTTGAATTGTGCCCCTACTTGGATATAAAAAAGATTTTGGGCTTAGGCAAATTTCAAAACCACAGCGAAAGCTTGGTAAATGCAAATGTAACTCTGAAACTTTATGAAAGATTTTTGAATTTTTTATTTTTAAGAATTTTTTAATTTTTTTAATTTTTAAAAATTTTAAAGATTTTGTGATTTTTTTTTTAAATTTTAATATTTTTTGGAATTTAATACTTTTTTATTTTTTTTATTTTTAAAGTTTTTTAAAAAAAAATAAAGAAAGTGATCACTAATTCTCAAGAAAGATCATATATTTTTTGCCCCCATGTCTAGGAAAGTGTGGTGTATGACAAATGGATGAGGGAACAAATTGAACATGAAAACAATGAAAGAAGTGTATATAGTGTGACCATCAAGGACAATCTCCTTAAGGTAACCCGAGATAAGGAAATGGGAAATCACAATGTAGGCTAATGTGGCAGGTTAAAATTTCATATAGGGTAATGACATAATGTAATGAAAGGCGTGTGCAATCCAAAAGAGTCAACATGTCAAGAGGATTTTGAGAACATTTTTTGGCATTTTACATCCTTTATTTCAATCAAGACCAGAGAGTCATTTTTAATGTGATATAGATATGATAGCAAGATGAGGATAAGGGTCAATGGAAGCCATGAGTGAATAATTTAGGATTATTGTCAAGATGCTTAGAGATAGAAATGGTTGATTGTGATAAGAAAGATCATGATAGGGTAGCATGGATGCAACAAGTGAATAAGCTGATGGAAAGGATAATGATTCAAGATACTTGTTGCTCATGGATATGTTCAACCTTGTCAAGATCAAAAGTGAAATAGGAAATATGGATGCAAGTGAGATAAATGGTAGTATAAGAAAGATGAAGGATATGATGACTAATGTAAGATAAAATGGCTATGAATAGAACTTTCCCCCATCTATAGAGTACATCAAGGTGAATTATGCATGACACCTATTTGCTAGGTTTTCATAATGGTACTTTCCCTAGGATCCGCAAGAAGTTATTTTCACTATAGGACGTATTTATTTCCATTTGTTTTTGTCTCGTTTCAATTTTTTTTTCTCTTTTTGATTTTTTTTTTCTATTTTTGATTCAGAGGGATTCAAGTCTCTTTCCCTTTATATATTACTCCTTTAAAATGTATGTTATGATGACACATGACTATTTAGAGTATGTCAAAAGATGTTGATATGGTGATAGAAACAAGAAGGATATGGAGGATAAGGTAGATGTTGGCTAAGGATTCATGTGATTGGATAAGGGGGATGAAAGGATGGTGAGTTGGTGTTGGGTAATGGATGTGATTTTGGATTATTTTTGTAGGGATAGATGGAAATAGTGGCAAGATCAACTATGGAACACACCTCAAAGGGTGGTCGAATGAAGGAGGAACAATGGATGATGGAGGTGAAGATATATCTAAGGTAGTGGATTTTGGGATATAGGAACCCAAAATAGTCTTGGAAAGTAGAAAATGTTTGGGAGGAGATGGAAGTAAAGCCTTTGAAATCTTGAATGTAAACTTTGATTTCTCTTTTGTGTGAAAGACTTTGAAAATTGACTTGGGAATCGACATAACTCTTGAATTTTTATTTCTTTTGTGATGATTTGGAATGCATTTCTTCAATGGAGTAGTTTGGAACCCACATTTTCTTTGAATTTTCCTTTTCTTGGTGGAACTTTGTAGTCTCTTTTATATTTCCTTTTTCTTGATGTACCTTGCTAGCCTTTCAGATATTTTTTTTTCTTGGTGGGTCTTTGCGGCATTTTAGATATGTCTTTTCTCTTTTCATTCACATGTTGATTAGATTGGACATGTTTATCTTTGTACAAATGTGGATTCTTGGATTTATTATTTTCTTATTTGACATCAAAGTTTCTTCATAAGGTTTTGGGAATAATGGAAGGATATGAATGATATGGAGGCTTTGTATGGAAGAGTGTTTCGACATTCCTTAGGTATGTGTGCCTTCACTGATCTTAATATGGGATAGGGTAAGTGAATGGAGAGCTAGGAATTATAGGAATGGTTGATGGATATAAGGACCAAGAATAGATTTGGAAGATGAAGAATACATATGGTTACATTTGAAATGAGGGAGATAAGGTGTAAAAGGGATATCAACATCTTTGAAATGATACATATTTATGAGGCTCTTATCATCAAGATTTATGTTTATACCAATAGGCTAATAAGTAGATTTCATAGGAGCAAATTTGATAGGAGAAAATTTTAGAGGAGAAACTAAAGCTTGAGGGAATTTATTACCATGAAATGGATTAGGAAGAATGATAGGTTCTTGATGTAGACATTGAGTATTATAGAAAGGAGTTGATGGGATACTTCGATCTTGACAAGGATCTTTGGATGATGTAGTAAGGGTATATTTATCTTTATTTTAAAAAAGAATAATAGAAGATAATGGAAGGGATATCTTGATATTTTTGGGGAGGTGGAAAAGATATAGATCTTGGAAGGAAAATTTGTTATTGAGCTGGAAGGATATCATGTTGGAATAAATAAAAGGGTTCTAGGGGATCATCATGAGATTCTATGGATATTGGACCTTTGTCAAATATTGGATAGGAATAGATAGCATCTTGATATTGATCTTTATAGATACTTGTTTCTTCACACTTTGGATTATCCTCTTGACATGGAGCCACTTCTAAGTACATGGTTGGAGTTTGGATATGCATGGTAATAATTGGACGAATGATGTGGGATCCTTTTCAATAGGTATATTAGGCATTGAAGCAAATGCTAGCTTAGTACCTAGGATCTTTGAAGCATGAAAAATAATTGAAAAATGATGTAGGTTAGCTTGGATCTCTTTTATACGTATCCCTTCAAGGTAAACATTGTCAATCTAAAAAGAATTAGGTTCTTTCCTTGATGGAGATGCTTTGGATAATTTTTCTTCTTTAAAAAGTCAATGAATGGTGGAAGAAGTAGAGGCTATAGGATAACCATATCTAGACATAGGTTCATGAATTAGATTTTTCTTGATAGTAGTATATTTCTCTTCACTACATGACTCATTAGGATTTTTAGTTTCAGTTATATCATCATCTATGAGATCTTGGATTTTATGCTTCAATCCAACACAATTGAATGTTTCATGTTTGTTGTGTCTATTATATGCACCAAAGTTGCTTAAAAATACAAACCTAGATGAAGTGATTTGAGGGAACGTAATGAGATTATTTTTGAGGATTTTTTCCAAAGTTGATTCGTAAGATTGTCCCAAAGGAGTAAATGGTCTATCCAATTGAAATTTAGATATTTTGTGTTGACCAGAGATTTTTGAGATTCAAGATCATGAGGATATGATCTTTCTTTTTCATGTGATGAGGATTGATGAGATAGGACTAATTCCTCTTGATTTTCCCGATCAAAGATTGCATTCTCTTGAGATTGTGAAATATGTTCATAATCAAAGATTAGGTTCCCATTAAGATGTTCTTCATCAAAGATAGTATTCTCATGATGTTCTTCCTAATCAAAGATGAAATTGATGTGAGATTGTGAAGTAACCTTTTTCTTTTTTTAAGAAGATGAAGATATGGATGACTCATGATCATAGAGGAAAGTAAAGATTGACCTTAATGAGGATTTTTTGGATGATATATCATGAAGATTTTGATCAAATATAGGATTATCATGCTTTTAAATGCCTCTTTTTTTGAATAAAAATGAGGGATGTTTAGATCCTGATTAAAGAGAAAAGGACAAATTAACCTTAATAAGTACTATTTGGATGATATATAATTTTCTTTCATGTATTGGATTTGTGATTGCAAAGATTCCATTTTCTTTGTGAGGAATTCCATGAGAATCTCTTCTTCTTTGTTAAATTCATGATTATGATATATGGACCAATTGTTTTCAGCCATGATGTGATTGTCTTGATTTTCTTTTCTAGGTGATTGAGAAGGTGTGATCTCTTGAAGATGGGGTTCTTCTTCCCTATGAAAGGTTTCATCTTATTGTAAAGAAAATTTCATGTAATAGGATATTGTCCAAATTAGCATGAAAATGAGATTAGGACTATTCAAAGCAAGTATTTTTGAAGAAAATGAGAAATTTTGAACAATTTACACAAATATTGAATGATTTTGAAATGTACTACAAGTACCTAAATTTGTTAAATAATTTTAGCGATTGTGAATTTCAGATATATTTTTAATGATTCAGAAAAAAATCTCAAATGGTACTCAGAAATATAACTTTTTCTATTTGGAAGTGACTAGAAATACCCTCTATTTTAGGTTTTTGATGTATAGGCGCTATCAAATGAGGTATGAGAACATTTTTATGGTCCACAAGTGTTGAAAGAATGTGTATAAATGCCACATAATGTTTCATAGGATATGATCTGTTGGGTATAGGTGTTGAACTAGGGAAACTTTTGGCAAATTATTGTCTTTTAAGGATTCCAAGTTGAATTAAGATTTTCAATGGATTTTTCATTCTAATAAAATTGATCATCAAATATATTAAACATAAGTAAAATTATTTTTCAATGCTTAACCTAACACAAAGTGTATTTTCAAGATCAAATCCAAGGCTCTTTTCACAAGAAAACAAGTCCAAACAGGCTACCTAAGTGAACAATTTGGTTCAATGTTTCTCAACAAGGTACTCTTGCTAATATAACCATGATTTGGTTTTGTTTCCAAACAAAAATATCAAATGAGTCATACAATGAACAAGTAGTTGTGCACACATGATTAAGATTTATAACCCTACGAGTCCAAGCATTTGATATTCTTTCCCTCTAAGATTGTCAAATTAAATGAGGTCTTTAAATATAGTGGGTAGAATAGGTTGGATTCACCTAGTTCCCACCTTGGGTCATCCCTCTCATTGACTATGTTAAAGCTCTCCGGAGGGAGGCCCACTAAATCTCAATCATATTCATGAAAGAAATGAAAATTATATGAACAAGTGGGTATATGATTTTCATTACCCTAAGAAGGGTAAGAGCATATCCTTAATACTCTTCACCTCCAAAAAAAATTAACAATGTTCTTTCCCAAGCCTTTTAATCTGTTGGCTAACAGATTTGTTCTCCTTAAATCTTGATGTTTACTTTATAACTCTATGCCCTTGAAAACAAATCCTTAAACAACAGTTGGGTAAGCATTTACTTTGCTTCCCTCTAAATTTTATGAAGGTACAGCTCCCTTTCAAAGATTTTCAATGAGTGGATACTGGCAATTTAAACATACAAGCTTTTAACTAAAAAGCAGGAAAAAGATCTCCCAAATATTCTTGGACAGATGAGGTATATCATTAAAATTTTCAAAAACCTTTAAAGAATCAGAAACTATTTTGCAGAAATAGGTTTAAACTAACTTGATGACCAAGAGACTCAAAATTGTTAAGTATTCATCTACAAAAATCTGGAATTTATAAATCTAAAACTAAATGACTGAAATGGAATAAAACATGCATAGGTCCAATATATAACTCTCTCAAAGTAGGGATATATATATATATATATATATTACTATCTAATTTCTAAAGATCAAAATTTAATTCAGCATGAGCATCCAGGTATAACTAGCTCAAAGTCCAGATATCATCAGTCACTTAAACTATTGAAAAACAAGAAAGAAATTTTGTCCTATTTTAAATTCTATCCCTCCCTCTATTCTATTCTAACCCTTTTAAGAGTTTTAAGCTCCAGCTTATATAGTTCAGCAGTCCGAGAAAGCCTCCCGAAAAAGCCGGCTTCTCGAACACAAACATGGAAAGAAACAGTTCCCAGTTATAACAAAGTTCTCAAAGTAAGATTTTTAAAAGCAGTATAATTTAAGGAAATAAAATTGAATCCGGTTCAGCTTTCATGGGTATCTTCTGACGTGGCTATCTTTACCAGCTTCCACGACCGGAAGACACAGAGCAGTTCCTGTGTAGGCGGGGCGTGCATATTCTTTAGTGCGGCTAACTTGGCGTGCATTGCGTTCTTTTCCCATCGCATCTTCTATATTTTTTCAGCCTGTTTTGGTAGTTGTCCTCAGTTCAATATCAACATAGCTTCGATGTTGGTGGTTCAGGTGAGGTCGTGAACTATTGGAGCATCATTCTCTTTGAAGGCGTTCATTACATCAACGAAAGACTTAACCATCGCATCAACACCCTGATTTCCATCCTCCAATTGTAAGATGCCCGAGGGGTTCACTAATTTTATGTCCTTTAAAGTCTTAGAGTGAATTTCCTGCACTTCTTTTTCCATGGATTTCATCTGAGAAATAGCCGCTTTGAACAATGCGTTCTTCTAGCCAAAGTTTTTCTTTAAGACAAACAACATACAAGGCACAACTAATTTCTTGGGATTTTCAGTTAAAAACTTTTTTACTCCATAATCTTCAATCTCTTACACTCGCATCACACTGTCTGCACATTTTTCTACCTCATTTTCCCATGTTGGGATCAAGGTCTGAATCTCCTCTAAGAGTATTTCACCGTCTGCGTGGGTGCTCATGAACTCTCGTATGAAGGCGCTTCCTTCTGCTATTATACCATCGATCCATGCCTTGATTACTTCTGTCCAAGTTCTTCCTTGTTGTGCCTGTTTGACCAATTTTTGGTTCTCCGCCAAGTTAGGATTAAACCCTTGGTAGGCCTATGCCAAAGTTAGCACACCATCTTCAGCCAGTGACGAGAGAAATTCTGCCATAGTTGAAACTATTTTCTTCAGTTCACGTTTCTCCCTGCCATCTTTCTGTGACTGCCCCAACATATGGTCAGCGGAAAATTTGAAAATGTGATCACGAGAATCCCTGTTCAAAAATCCTAACTCCATTTTTGTTATTTCATAATCTTCAGGTTCAGGATCCTGCGCCTCTTCCATAGGCTTTAATGTGGCAATTTCAACAATAATCTTCCCTGTTGATGGGTTTGTTGTCAACCTCGCGTCACTTTTCATTCTCTTATCATTTCGGGTGTGGGCAGCATACCTTGTGAAAATTTATCTAACTAGAAAAGCAAGCGGTTTGAAACTTTTTCTCTTGCTAATAGATTCAGTGAGCCATGGTGGAATCAAACTAGGCATAATTCGATTATCAAGAGTTTTTACCGGTGTGTTTGCAACCTGGGATAGCTCCTGACTCTGCGTGAGAACCTCTTGAGCCTTCTCTTGATGATCAGGGGTTAATGAGAGGTCTTCTTCGTTGAGCTCAATGACATCATCCAAATAGTCAGGTTCTCTTGAAGCCATCTGGTTCTTCTTTTCTGACCTCATCCTTACCCTCAAACATGGTGCGGTAGGGTGTTTCACTGAAGTTGTTTTCTCCTTCAATGATTTTATTTCACCTGCATTTGGTAACAAAAGAGAAACATTAGCATGAACTTGCTTAAAACTTTTAATAGGTGATCCTGTATCAGGGCATGTGTCTGTAGGGAGTTGAACTCCTTTCCTCTTCACTGTAATCCAACTCTCAGTCTCTTCAAAAATACGGCGGGCTCAGAGCTTAATATCGCTGGATTCTTTCCTCCCCCAATCAATAATTGGGACACTTTCTATTTCTAAACAGGTGGCAGATGGGCATGGAATCTTTGAACTATCCTCTTCCACACTTTTTATATCAAACCTCAATTGCAATAACTTGATCTGAGACACAGTGAGTCTGGTTCGATCCCGCTCCCAGACCATTTTCTCATCACTGAGATTTTCCCATAAAATCCTCAAGATGGTAACTTGGGGAGGGGCATTTGCTCAGCCCTAGAGTCTGCCTGGCAAAACCCTTGCTGTCAAACCCTGTCCTTGGTTCATAAAAGGTCATGTGAAAGTTAAGAAAATTACTCCCAACGATGGATGCATCCAACATACTATTACAAACCAAATTGCCTAGCTTCACCGGAAACAAAGAAATAACTATCTTCAAACCTCCGCCAGTACAAAACAATCAAAAACATACTGAGGCAACTTCAGGGGTTCTTCTTCAAATCCACCCACCTGAATATACGTAAAGCGGGGAAATTGAATGTAGAAACTACCGAATATCTGGACCAATTTCTGAGCATTCTTTGAAATTCTCTGGTTTGGCGTGCCTGCAAGTTTTGGGCATAGTTTCCCCCAAAACACATCGTGTACTTTCTTGTAATCTTCTAAAACTTTATCTTTTCTTAACAATGGGCAATATTCATGAATGAACAAGCTTTCGCTCCAAGGAATTTTCTGAATAGGAGACAAGTTTTGAGTGCAGGCCAAGCAATACATTAAGTATGAGGACATATAGAACCCTTCTCTGGTCATTTGAGTTTTATTGAGTTGCTCCCTAAGGGATATGGCTATAATCTCGGCCCAGTCGATGTGCTGTCTTCCTTCTAGAACAATTTCCACAAAATAGAACATCCATTCGTCAAAGTACAATGCTTGTTCTGAACCCTTTAATCGGTGAAGAAGGATAACAATATCATGTACCCGAGGGTTCATGTGATCTTTAGTAAGGGACTTTGGTAACCGCAACCCACCTTTGTAGTTGGTTTTGGTCCATTTTCTCGCTATATGGCTTCTATTCTTGTCAACATTTTCTCTAAATTGAGCCAAAGACTGGGTAGGGGTGAAGTTAACAAGACCCTCATCAGGTATCTTAAAAACTGCTACAATGGTTCCACAGCTTACTGGTATTAGGGTTTGACCCTCTGCATTTAAAATACACTTTGATTTAACATCATATCTGTTAATGCATTCATGTATTAACTCTGGACAGACGATAGAAGGTGGGAATGCGGCTGCTTCTAGTAAGCCACTGGCTAAAATTTCTACAACAGACTCTTCATCAACATGAGAAGAGAGATTTGAAGTCATGGTGTCAACCGAAACCCCTAACAAATCCGTGTCCACTATGACTGGAGCCCTACATTCTAAGTTCTTTACGTTTCCAAAGAAGTGCATAACAGATTTCATATTTGCACAAGAAAATGAAGAGTTTACCAGCTCATTGCTCAAAATATTGAACTTTAAGCAACAATAAAAAATGAGGAGCAGAGCTCAACAAAGCTACCTCTAAGAGTTGAACCCAACCAAACCACCTTTCCAGCGCCGAGAGTCCGCGAATGCATAATAGGGAAAAATGACTTACAAAGCTTCTTTTATTTGCAGTTTGAAGCGCGGGAGAGATAGCTTCATGTGGGCATTAATTAATCCTTCAATGCCAAGTGACGCAAAAAATGAATGCTTTCAAATCAAAGTGTATCTTCAAGACCTGCTACCTTCTCCAATCATAATTATTTACTCTCAAATCAAATATGTTCCACCCGTGCAAGTGATTTCCTTGATTTCCGTGCACTGACTCAAGAAATAGAATCATGCCACGTCAATCGGCCTGTCTTGTTAGACATCACATCATTAAGAATCTCGCCTGCATTCCTTTCTGAACTACTTTGAACTACTTTGAACCTTGGTTCAAAGGGGTTCAAAGAGGTTCAAAGAGGTTCAACACCTCACAAGAGGGAAATGCCATGTGCTTTCCTGCAGGAACACATCGTTAGTGATAAAAAGACTTGGACCGTTATTGAACTACTTTGAACTACTTTGAACCGGAGTTCAAAGAGGTTCAAGGAGGTTCAAATGACTTGAAAGCTTGAGTGACTGGCTTATAACAGACTGGAATTGAACTTGATGATGCCAAAGGCTTAGATTTGACAGACTCAGATATAAAGGCTTTGGAGGAAACAACAAGGTAGGAAAATGAACGGAGTGAGGCTTTGACTATTATAAACACGTGAACTTATAAAGTTCAAATAAAGGCGACTCTTAACCCCCTAACATTGGCTCTAACTGGGGACTGCAAATTTCCCAATGTGCAAAGAACTTCAGAATACTATTTTCGCAGACTAAACTAAACAAAAGGAAAGGAAAAGAAAAGAGGGGCACCACCAAAACTGAAAACACTGAAAACTAACTAATATGTACAAAGGGAATGGACTCAGACGCCTAGAGCTTGCATAGTTTCAGATCCTACCCATTGTAACTATATGGCAGGCTAACACCATCCAGATATGACATTTTATAAGCGTATGAACCCAGAGCTTTTGAGATAATGAATGGACCTTTCCACAGAGATTCAAACTTCCCATGCGATCCCTTTGATGCTCTTCTTTTGTCCCATAGCAGAACTTCATCGCCCTCCATAAAACCACGGGGTCTAGCTTGCATATCAAAGATCTACTTCACCTTCATCTGATGCTCAGTGATATGGTCTACCATGTTTTCTCTATCTTCCTCTAGCTTGCTTAAATGCATTACATGCCTTTCTAAAGGATCTTTGAAATAGTCATCTTCAATGACTGCTTGGAGTTTTGCCAAGGATAGTTCAAGAGGTAATCAAACATGAGCCCCAATTCCATATACTAGTTCAAAGGGTGACATGCCAATAGATCACTTCAAAGTGGTTCAATCTTCCCACAGTGCCTCATGGAGTTTCTTGTGCCATTCTCGGGGGCTATCATCCATTAATTTTTTCATAATGACTATCAGGTTTTTATTGCTAGATTCTGCCTGGCCATTTCCCTACGGGAAATAATCTGAGGAATGGGCCAATGCCACACCATGCTCATAGAAAAAGGTTGATATCTCTTCTGAAGAAAAATATGTAGCATTATCTGCTACAATTTTGATTGGCACACCGAATCTTACAAAA
>MU228529.1:1324123-1341337 GCA_018584345.1 Thuja plicata | reverse complement strand
ACTTACTAAAAATAGTAAGTTTCCAAAAATAGCAGCTTTGTACAAAATAGCCCTTATTGAATAGAAAAACACATATTTTTGGGTGATGCAAGATTGCCCTTACACCCAGGATGCTCCTGCATCACTAGCAGCTGAGTTAGAAGTTAAGTTGGATGTTATGAAGTTTGTTAAAGATAGTTGGTACACTTCATTTGCATTGATTCTACAACTTCATAAATAGTTTTTGGATAAGTATAGCCTAACCCCACCAGCAATCAGTGACAAAAACAAGGGGGAATCAGGAAAGGAAGAAGCCTATGAGCCGAAGGTAGAATATGTTTTGAAGACATGTATAATATGTAGATAATCTATTAAGTATGGAGTATAATCAAAGGGGGAGTACTATTTGTACTTAGGACTTTTGTGGATGTAAAAGAGATGATAAATGTTTTTGCCACTAAATATCGAAGGGGGAGATTGTTAATCTCTAAGTTTTTGTTGATCAATTAGTGTCCACACTTAGTCATCTATTCAGGCAGTTTTGGTTGGCTACCACTGTGACCAAGCTAAAACAATATAGGCCGAGCTACCTGACAAGTCGTTGTCGTGAAGAAAAAATCATAGATGTCGAGCTATCCAGAAATTTAGTGTTGAGCGCTAGAGACTTAAGTGCCGAGAAAGACGATTTTGCATATATGTCAGATATGACACAAACTTTAAGGTAATATGTTTGGGCTGACTTATGGGTGTTTTTGGGCTGACATATGTGAAGCATTTAATATTCTCTATGGAGTTAATTATGCATTTAATTGTTTTATCCTATGAATGGCATGTAGCCTATCACAAAATTGGAATGCCTAGGAGGCATAAGTTTTATTTTTGATCATTGATCTAGATCTATTTGCTAGATTCGAAGAGTATAATAAGATTGCTTCTTACCCTAATTATGAGTGAGCGATTGTAGAGCATAGAGAGAAGGTTCATACATACATGAGAGATGTGTGAAGGGTTGTTTTTTCAAGAAACATAGATCTAGCAAAGCAGAAGAGCAATGAGTAGCAGAGTATGGACATATCAGATTAGAAGATCAGAAAAGGTATTAAAAGGAGGAGATCCATTATTAGCATCAGAGTGCATATCAAAGGATCATATCTTGAGACATTCTAACAAGTGTATCAGGTGAAATCTCTTAACATAGTGGTTCTAGCAGACCTTTCCAAATCTCTTAGCAGAGTGCTTAATTTACTGTAAGTTGAAATCGTTTGACAAGGTAGATTGTAGTGATCTAAAGCTCTTAACTAGATAGACATTTAACCAGGTAGATTGCATATTGTAATCAAACTCTTGTAGCCCTAACAGGCACACTTTATTGTTGCAGTAGTGAAGAATTTGTGGGTGTCATCCCGGCCCTCATTTTACCTATTTGGTTTTCTGTGTTACCAAAGTCTGTGTATTGTGTTATTCATTTACTGTCACAGATGCTACAAGATTTTAGATTGATTACAAATTTATATGATTGAAGATCAGTTTATTCTGAAGTGATTAAAGTTCAAGATCTTATTCACCCCCCCCTCTCAGTATCTTGTTTTTCCAATATTGTATTTCCAACATCACTTTGCTATGTTTAGCCATCTACAAATATTTTTAAGAAAGATTAAATAAAATATTTTCAAATTTTCAATAAAAAGGTATAGGCACTATATAAACATGCATAGGAGCCAAAAGAAGCTATTGAAGTACTATAGAAACTTGCATAGGAGCCATAAAATCATGCATAGGTGCTAAAACATAATTCATAGGAACTAAAAAATCATGCATAGGTGCTCAAACATCATGCATAGGCACTAAAACACTAAGAAAAAAAAACTCCCCTGGTGTAGGCATTGTTCTTTGACAAGAACCATTATTTAAGGTATAGGCACTGATCTTTGCAGTGTAGGAACTGAACTTTATGGAAGAGGAACCAAACTTTGTGGTGTAGGTTCTCTTACTTGTGGTATAGGCACTGTTATTTTGTGTATAGGTGCCAAAACACCCACAAATCTCAAATCTGCATCCTAAAGCACTCAAATCCAAAGACGATAGTTAGTAGAGGCATCAGGCCCCATGGTCAGTGTCATTTTGTATACAAGAAAATGAATATTCACGAAACATTAACTCAATTTAATCAATTTATAAGGATTTGAAAATATAACATGCTAAACAACTCAAATTGATCAATCAGCCCCATCTCATGTTTCTCTTATTAGAAGGAAAATATGAATGCTGTCATATCTAAAAAGCACTCCTAAAGTGACAACCTCTAAAATAAGAATGCAATTTTGTTAGGATTAATTAATCTTAGAGGGGGGTCAATCAAGATTAAAAACACTCTAAACTTAAACTTAATAAATTATAACTAAACCAGATAATTGTAGAAGTGAAAATAACACAAATGTAAAACAAATAACTCATAACATCATGAATGTTCTTAGGAAAACCCTGGCCAAGGGAAAACCTCAGTGGGGATGATACACACAAATATGCACTAAAAGTATATTGTCCCTATGAGGATACCTAGCCCTGTTAGGAGCTAAATATTAAATTAGTACATTTCCCTATTAGAGGAATAGAAAAACCCCGTTAGATGTATGCAATGAGCTCACTCCTCATACAATCTAAAATATGTCACTATTACAATATATTTCAAAAAGAACATAAACAAACATCTCCTATGCTTAGGTAGTTCCAGTTGTAGCTCGCATCATCATCTATCTAATTTTCATATCACAATGTATCCATTCATCCATTCGCATCTATTCCATACATTCCATCCATCGTCTCTACTTCGTTTCTCAAAAATCTCTTTATATTTATATATATCTTGTCAGCTTCCAAGTACATCACAAAAAGGAACCAACACTTATATAAAAATTAAATACAAGGTCGGCTACTTTACATTACCAAAGTATAGGTAATGCACAATCCAAATCAAACTTAGCATGATTGGATTCCACATCATACTTCCTTAATCATCACAATCTTTCATCTATCCTATATCACTACAACTTTGTCTTTGCATGTCTTCAACATACTATAACTTACTAAGATTGACTCCAAAACATAAGAATCACTAACTGAAGGTCATACATATCCCAATATAGCTTCCCCTAAGCTTGCATGTCCTCATTCACCATATACGATGCTCATTGACCAAAACTGTACTCTTGTACTCTACAAACCTATTTTCTAGACTTACTCAATTTGCAAGCCTTAACCCTATAACTTTGTTTCACACCGAGCGATCATCCATAACAGATGTGTATCCATAAATGACAACCCTCATGTATTCCTAAGCACTTTTGGATGAGCAACTTTCCAACAGTCTCTCCCTTTGGCATTGATGGCAACACTTAATGAGAAATGACTAAGTGTAAATACAAAAAAAAATATTACACTTCTTTATCTCCTTTAAATATTAACTATATTATCTTCTCTATCTGTCCTCTTCATATTTTTCATATCTCCTCTTCTTTTCCTTTGACATTAAAGTCAAAGGTATGTTGGAAAAATAGTCAGCACTCTCCTAGGGATTCATGACAGGGTTTAACTGCCTCATGTAGATTCTATAAGTCTAGTTGTTGTATCAAGCATTAACAAGTTGATCTTTTGGTCCAACGACAATCATACTTGTAAAAATTGGTATTAGAGCTTGGTCACAGGCTCAAATCCTATCGGGTAACGTTGAGGAGGAGTTTTTTGGAAAAATGGCTAGTGCTTCCCTCAGGATTCGTGACATGGTTTAACTGCATCATGTGGATTCTAAAAGTCTAGTGGTTGTATCGGGCATTAATAGGTTGATCTTTTGGTGCAAGAAAAACCACACTTGTAACAACATATACAAAAATGTTGAATATAACATAATTGATACAATTGCTTACCCAAAAATTCTAGACTATCTTAAGAACATCCTATCAGGAACTTTCCAAGATCTTCACTTCCTTTGTCCAAGTATTTGCCTATATCTAACTCACATGAATTAGTCCATTTAGTGCAAAAGAAGATGTCTCTTCTACCTTTAGTTCGGTAGGCATGTTTTGAGTGAGTTCTTCTTCTGTTTTCTCCATGTCGGAAATGTGTATCTTAGCAATTAATAACTTAGGAGTAATTAATCTCTTTAGCATACCAAATCTTCTCATAACTCTCCCTTTCTCTATATCTAATACACTCAAATTTTCCAAAATTTTGTACACTTCTTTGTTTAGCTCCAATACTGTTGGTGAGGAGGTCTCACAAATGTGCATCTTCTTATTTAGGATCACCATATCCTTTTTTATTAAGTCCTCATTGTTATAAATATGTATGATAGGATTTACACAGTAGCTATTTAACTTCATTCAATGTGGCACACAACTCTTCGCTTCAGTAATTGTCTTGACTAGTATCTCCAAGTCATGTGCAATGGACTTGCATACTTCTTCCAACTTCTCTTCTAAGTATTTTTTCTCTTCCTTCACTTGAACGATCATTTCCAAGGACTCATAATGATTTTCAAAGTCATCCAATACTTTTTTCAAGTTCTTTGCATTGTCCTTTCCTTTAGAAGTAAGAGGTACAGGTAGGAGTTTGTTGAAAGTGTCAACTGCTCTTTCCATTACCCTTGACTTTTTCTCTCCTTTCTACTTAGATACCTCTTTTTCTTTTTCAAATTCAATGTAGGATAGTTTCATCAACTCATCCTCATCCATGCTCTCAACATAAGTGCTCAGAGTTCTATTTGGACACTTCTCAACAATAAAAATGAAGAAATAGATACATGTGTTTCTTTCTTAACTTCAACTTTATTTATGATTTCCTTAGGCTCCTGAGCTTCACTCTCTTTGAGCTCTTCCTTCCCTTATTCTTTTAGATCAATGCTTCCTCCAATATCTGCAATATTTTCAGTATTACCTCAAAAGGGTCACTAGCATCATGTGAAGTGTCCAAAAACATAGGCACACCAGTAACAAAAAATATGGTTGCTTCATAGTACAGACAATTTGGCTATCATCTGCCACTTCTGATGAATCAAGTTTTACTTTTTCTACCCTTGATGACTCACCTTTTAGAATAATTTTAGGCTTAGTAGCCTTGGGAGGTGAGGAATTCTTAGGTTCAATCCCCATCATAACCTTGTCTACTTCCTTTTTTGTTTCCTCAATCACTTCATCATACTTTCTCCCCATTATCTTCACCAATCTTGACTTAGTTCTCAACAAAGGTTTTATAGCATTGTGTGTTCATTCCATCTCTTTAACTGAAATATTATGTAACACATATCCTACAGATTGTGTCCTGATTGTTTCATCATCAATTTGGGCCAACTATTTTCTCAACTCTAACTTCTCATAAAGATCCTCGGGTATACTACCTTCAACTTCTAAGAAGTTCTTAAAAAAAATATTTATGACCATGTCCTCAATAAAAAATTGATCACATTCATCATACCTCTCATAGTATCTAATCAATGAGATAATATTTCCCTTCTAATTGATTATCTTCTCTAGTATTTTCATGTCAGGCTTCTAGAGTTGTCTCACTTTATTGCTCTTCTCTTCTTCTTTCTCCTTAATAATATTTGTCATATGTTGCTTCGGTGGAGAGTCCTATTGGGTGGATCTAGAGGTTATCTTGGGAAAATCCTTTGTTTTCTCTTCATGTAATGTCATCTTAGGTGGTGTAGGTGTAGTTCTAGGTACATCAACTACAATGGGAGGTGGTGCAGATAAATTTCACTGTCTCTAGTGGTGGAAGGGCTGCAAGAGACGTTCTCTCCAAACTAGAAAAACCTTGTATCATCTTCTTCCTTACCTCTTTCATCTCCTCCTTTGTAATACCAGCCTTGGATTCTAGATTATCTACCACATTTTCCACTTTCCTCTTCCTTGCAGCTCGAGTATGTTTTTCCCTTATCTTCGCATACTTCTCTTCATAGGTGCCCCATCTTTCTTCAGATGGATCAATTTTTGAGGATACTATGTATTCAACTTGCATAGTAAAAACCTCAGAAATGACTTCATATCCTAGAGGATAGCACCATTTCATTCTAGGTTGAACCGTCTTAAAGAAAACACAATCAATTTTAACCAGGAAACTGTTAAGAATGCGAACACTAAGAGGGGGGGTGAATCAGTGTTCAACAATTAATTATAATTCATCAACTTGAAAATTTGCCCAATAGAATAGAAAAAAATATTTAATAAGCAAAGCACATGAACTATAACACATAACACAAGATATGTTTACGGGGAAACCTTGATCAGAGGAAAACCCTGGTGGGAATTAGTACCCACAAATAATTGAACTAGTCTTATGAACTTGTTAGAGTTCCTTTGCCTTGTTAGGAGCAGTCATTACAATGCTGAGTACAATGAATCTATTAGGAGTCTTATAAACCCTATTAAATGTGGATGGAACACTACCAGAGCTTACTTCTCAATAAGAATAAGGCTACAACCTTCTCATAACAGATACACACAATATTTGAAAGGTGAACTGCTATTTTGACACTATTGTCTGATAACTTCCTTTTGTGCACTTTAACTCTAACCTATGGTAGAGATTTATCTCATAATGATTGAATACATACTTCTCTTCTGTATATATATTCTTCTATACTTCATTTTTTTCTCTCATGAATACAAAAATGCATATCAACTATATATACATGCTTTAATAGACGCGACCAAAACTAAGACTAAGTCAGCCCAAAATCAACATACACAACACTTCCAAATTAATTGGCTTAAGAGTGTTTACATGATTGATAATAACATGACTACAAACATATTAAAATAGGCACATAGCCATTTACAAAGGAAATAAATAAATGCTAAACAAAAATTGTAGTTGGCTCCATGCTTTGTTCTATTGAACTGCTAGTGACAATTAGACTTGCTATAACTTCACCATACTGACATATCTAAACATGTGCATATAGATTTAGCATAAAAATGTATCAAAAATCTTATATCCAAAGGCACATACCATGACTCAATCATACTCACGTGTGTTGGTGCTCTGATCAACGAGTATATCTCTATCTACATTGTCTTCTATACTTAGCCAAATTATGGTCTTCAAAGTTTATGAGCTGATTGTCAAAACTCCATGTGAATTTTTTGCCATAATGACAACACAAAAATATTCATATAAACATAGTAAATTCAAATTTCCAATAAAATTCCCCTTTTTCATTAATGGCAACAAAGGAATGTGGCCAGTTACTAAACTTTGACTTAACACAAAAAACTGTAATTACACTCATATAATCTCCTCATATTGTACATCATATCTTCAACTATATAAATTAATCTCCTTAATACACTATACTCCCCCTTTGACATTAATGACAAATGTGCCAAAAAATAAAAAGTCTCTAAGTACTTACTCAGAGTACACATCTCAATATGCAATCTGAAGGTTTTTGACTTCCTGCTACCAAAACACCTTGGGTGCATCTACAGTCTGAAGATGGGCGCATAATGCATAGGTAAGTTTCTCCACCTTTACTAGATCGATGTAGGGGCCTTGATCATATGTAGCAATAGTTGCATCAATATGCCTAATATTGTGATTCAGTACATCTAAGGAGGGTGCAAGTGCATTTCTTAGTTGTGTTCAATCTTTCCCTTATCTTGGTAATCTCTATCTTGGCATTCTGAATTTTATCTAACTTCCCTTGGTAGATGTTGTTACAAACATTGATCTCTTAAGAAGAGTCTTCAATTTATTTCCTTACTGCTTCAATCAAGATGTATGCTTCCTCAATCTTCTTGATATGTTCTGAAGTGAGTTTATTTTTGTCCATGTAATTAGCTATCAATTTTATACCTTTTGCTACTAACTCTTTCAGAAATTCTTGATCAATCTTTAGTGAATTGAGATCCAATGAGAAATTATTTATTAAATCATCCAAACATTCCTTATTCTACTTGTCTTCTGCAATTTTTGTTGCTGAGTCTACTAGACTTGTAAAATTTTCTTTGAAGCTTGACAAAATACTATTGACTTGTAAAATACTGATTCAAGAAAGAGAAGATTTCTCATTAATTTCTTCTCTTTTTCTTTCTCCATAGACAATACAGTTATCTTGATCATATCTTCTTCTCCCCATGATTCTAGGCTTGTTGTATCAGGGATCAACTTTGACAACAATGAAATAGATGGCTTGGTAGTAGGAGTAAAGATCGCATTCTAACTTACATCCATATATTCACTCTTCACTAGGATCTCAATAGAGGGTGAACCATTAGATTTATCTTCTTTTCCAATTACCTGTCATGAAGTGTCATTAGTTGGGATTTCATCTTCGTACAAAGAGGCTTTATCACTGCATAAATTCTCAGCTTCTTCAGTACTCACAAAAGCTTCTTCAAACTTATTCAAATCATTGTTTGAGGCTGACATAGTTATCTCAACATCATTTATCATAATATTTTCATCTATATCCTTAATTTTATCAGAGGGTGATGAGAATTTAGGCATAGAATCTTGTAGACCTGTAATAGGCACATTAGGGATATCATAATATTTTCCTTGCTTGGAGGGAACTGGAGTAACTTTGGTTATAGGGGAAGTTGAAGGGTACATATGTCTATCTAGAATCACTTTCTCAAATGATTTCTCAGTCTCCTTTTCAACCAACTCATACTCTTTATTCACTATGTGTAGAGTTCTTGTCTTAGATCTCATATGCGGCTTTACCAAATCCAACAGTATCAACTTCTCGTCAAGTGAACAAATAGTGAGGAGGTCATGTAATGTCTTCTCTCTAATCCTCATATCCTCTTCTAAAGCTTTTCTTTTAAACGAGTCAAGTATGTTCCATATTTTATCTGGGATGACTGTCTTAAGTTCCAAAACTAACCTTTTGAACTTAATCATATGTGTGATAATCATAGAATGTATTTATTATTTATCAATCTCTTGATACTTATCATAGAAATTTTCAATTGAATCTAACATGCCTTCATAAATGATTCTAGTCCTCATAATTTCCAAACTAGGTCTAGATCCTACCTCAGGAGGTGCTTGAGTATTCTTTACTTTTCTTCGAGTTGTCCTTGAGGATGGGTGGCTTGTGTAGATTTTCTTCCTTCTTCTGTTCAACTTGCTTGGCATAGAGGGTGGATAGGATTTTAGATCCATTGTAGTTGAGGGAATAGATGTGCTCTCTCCAAACTTATTCCTTTTTTTCTTTTGAATATCATCAGATTTTTCAGTCTTGACTTCTGTGGGTGTTCGCTCAAGTTCTTTACACATTTTAGCTTCCCTAGCTTTATCTAGGTCTTCTTGGGTGACACCATGAATTTTTAGAATATTAGAGGTAATCCTTGATGCTTTCCTTTTATTTTCTGCACTGTAGAGGACATAATCAACTTGTCTTATCTTTTCTCTATATGTACCCCATCTAGGCTCATTTGGATCTTTAGGCGCAGATAGAAGGACTTGCACATATCCTTCCAAAATATTTTCATCTACCTCATAACCAAGTGGATGAATCCATTTAGTTCTAGGCTCAACTGCTTCCATGCATGTAGAATCTATTTCCACCATAAAACATATAGTGTCCTTGTATTTGTCAACTATGTTCTTAGGTATATTGAACCTTTTCTGCATCTTAATTCTTAATGTCTTGATATCCATATCTATATGATCCTTAAGAGTTCTTTCAAATGTAGATTTCAATGAGATCTAAGGAAATGTAGGTTTACTTCGGTCTAGGTAGAGGTTAGAAACCTTACCCACAATTTGGAACTACATGTATATGATTAAAGAACCAAATCTGAATATTTTTATTTTGTCATGTTTTATAGCTCTAATGTTTTCTAACAATTGTGCATGCAAGATCTCACAAAGGTTGTAGTGAGTGTTATCTGTCACTATCTTTATGGCTTCCAGAACTATAGCTGCAAATAAACTGTTTAATCTACTTGCGTTCTGAAATTTGTATCCAAGGATCATAGTAATGAGCTTAATGTCCTTTTCTTCTATGGGATAAATAGTCATGCCATGATTATCACTCCTACACTTACATGCTTTCTCAACTTGTTTCTTGACATCTTTTCCAGTGGGAAGAAGGGGACCATTTTTAGAGAGGCCATTCATCTCATGGATGAGATTAGCTGTAATGAGAACATGGACTTCACCAATCTAAAATAGATCATCTTGAATCCTACTGAGTAAAATCTTAATCCATTCTGATTCATAAAACTCGTGCACATTTGCATACTCAATAATAGGGTTTCTTGAGAGATGTGAGAACTCAATCTTGAATGAAAAATTAGGGCTACTCATAGATGCCATAAGAGACATTATGTTTTGTTTACTTATAGACTCCTTCTTACAGTAAATGTAAGCACTAATATCTTCGACATGCACGACTCCTAACGGAGTCTTGGAAAATGCCCCTTCAACATCATCTAACACTGACTTGAATGGATGACTTTTAAACACATATCTCTTCTTTTCAGTGATGTCAAAGATATTGGAGTTTCCATTACTTACTTGTTGAGCACTAAAATAGGGTTCCAAAGAAATTATGAAATGATGCATCCTCTCTAGGGTTCCGTTACAACTTCAATTCACTTTGTTCATTAAAAAATAGTAATCCTTCAACACTTAGATTCTTAGTTCTCCTGTTCTCTTAAAATGCTCGATCTCAAATGTAGAAGTGAAGATAATATATCTTTTGGTGACTTATAAATTGAATTTATACAATTAATGCTTGTTGTCGTAGCACTGGTTTCAACTGTGAATTCCAATCTTAGTTCTTTCTGTAATAAAAACTATGCACTTTTGCATACTGCATCAATTTGTAACCAAGTAGATAAAACCATAGGCGCATACTCAGAGATGAGTATACTAGCCGCGTAGGTGTTTAGAGCTTGTCTAGCTCCCCCTATGACCATGAGGATGATTTATCCAGAAATGGAAGGTGCTTCCACTATGGATGCATCTACCACTTTTTAAGCACCATCAGCTTTCTTTACTTCAACCCAAATCTTTCTTGAATCTTCTGTAGCTTTCAAAAAATTGACTTCTCTAGATTCTTCAAATAGTGATCCTTAAGACTTATTAGGTCTTTCTTGTCTTTGCACTCTAGATCTGCAAAACCTTGAGATGTGTCCAACCTTGTTACAAGAGTGACAAATGACTGGAGGCTTGTTGATATGAGTTACCATGATACACTATTTATCTATGTGTCCATTGTAATTTCATATCTGAAATGTAATTTTTTGAGAATTTTGTTGTGGTTGATTTCTCTAATTGTACCGAATCTGACTTCTTTGATTTAATCTACAATGTATAGCTCTATGACCAAATTTATTTCATGAATAACAATATCCATTGAAGGGTCTTACCTCTTTATAATCTCTTTCTATATGTCCTTTCTTGTTACAATCATAACAACTTTGGTTAACTAGCTTGCATTCATATTTAGGTGGTTCTTCTTTAGCGTGATTTTCAGTCTTCTAAGCCTCTATAGTTTCTTCTTGTGCTTTCTTTCTTTCTTTATTGCATTGTATTGATTTGAATTTGTGCTTCATTGTATCCAATACTAGGGATATCACCTCTTATCTTCTATGCATAAATCTATGATTGTATTAGATCAGAACTTGTGTGTAATTTTTCAATATGATTCTTGACTTCTGTCAACTCAGATTCTATCTTTTTCTTGATGTTCTCTAACTCCAAGATTTTCAGGTTTGCTTGCATAAGTTCTTCATCTAATTGTTTGTTTTATTTAGTCTTTTCTTCAAGAGCTATTTGGCTCTCAGTTATCAGTTCATTCAATTCTTCAATCTGATCCTTTAGAGACATGTTTTCTTCATTCATCTTTTTGACCATTTTTCCCAAATCATTCGTAGAACAATCTTTCAAATCTTTTCTTAGTTTATTGATGAATACTTGTGAGTCATTGACTTTAAATTTTAGTTCTTCAATTTATTTTTCTGATCTGTCAAGATCTTCAAGATTTTTCTTCAGATGTTTCACTTTTGCTGAATCTATGATCTCCTCAAGCGGTTAAAACTCTCTTAGAGGACAAAAGCTCTGATACCAATTGTTAAGAATTGGAACACTGAGAGGGGGGTGAATCAGTGTTCATTAATTAATTATAATTTAGCAACTTGAAACTTATCCCAATAGAATAGACAAAATATTTAATAAGAAAAGAACATGAACCATAACACATAACACAAGATATGTTTACGGGGAAACCTTGATCAGAGGAAAACCCCGGTGGGAATTAGTACCCAAAAATAATTGCAGTAGTCTTATGAACTTGTTAGAGTTCCTTTTCCCTATTAGGAGAATTCATTACAATACTGAGTACAATGACTCTGTTAGGAGTCTTATAAACCCTATTAAAGGTGGATGGCACACCGCCAGAGCTCACTTCTCAATAAGAAGAAGGCAAAAACCTTCTAATAATAGATACACACAATATCTAAAAGGTGGACTATTGTTATGACATTGCTGTCTAATCAGTTCCTTTTGTGCTCTTTAACTCTAACCTATGGTAGAGATTTATCTCATACTGATTGAATACATAATTCTCTTTTGTCTATATCTTCTTCTATACTTCATGTGTTTCTCTCATGAATACCAAAATGCATGTCAAGTATATATACATGCTTTAATAGACACCACCGAAACTAAGACTGAGTCGGCCCAAAATCAGCATACACAATGCTTCCAAATTGATTGGCTTAAGCGTGTTTACATGAATGATAATAACATGATTAAAAACATATTACAATAGGCGTATATCCATTTAAAAAATAAATTAATACACACTAAAAAAAACTATAGTCGGTTCCATGCTTTGTTTTGCTGAACTGCTAGTGACAACTAGACTTGTTGTAACTTCACCGTACTGACATATTTGAACATGCACATGTAGACTTAGCATAAAAATGTATCCAAAAGCTTATATCCAAAGGTGCATACCATGAATTTATCATACTGACATGTGTTGGTGCTCTGATCAACGGGTATATCTCTGTTTGCACTGTCTTCTATAATTAGCCAAATTATGATCTTCAAATTTTATGAGCTGATTGTCAAAACTTCATTTGACTTTGTTGGCATAATGATAACAAAAAACTAGTCATATAAACATAGTAAAGTCAACTTTTCAATAGAAAATTTTTTTATCCTTCAAATTTCTACCAAAGCCTTAGGTATTCTCATTCTCTCTCTCATCTGCCTCTGTAAATTCTTAATCATACTTAATAGTTCACCATATACCCATGTACTATTTAATCTTCTGTAACTCTATGTAATCTGATTTATAGTGAGTTCATTTTCCTTCCGAGCTCAAGGGTGCATACCAAGAAAGCTATGTAGAATGTGGATGTACATGTGTACCAATAGAGACTCAAACATGAATGCCTTAGACTTATCCTTCATGATATGCTTCACATTCTCTAAAAAACTATTGTGCAAGTACTTCACAATACTTATACCTAACATTTTATTTTACCATCTTTTAGGTCATCATGATTACTCTAGTGGATACCGAGTTAGGTTGGCTGTTGTAGTGTATTTTATATCCAAGAACCATGGCAACTAGTCTAGCATATTGTTGAAATATGTCATTAATGATCATCACTCTCTTATCCCATCGAGAATGCATTAGGGTTTCCACATGTTTCTTTGTGTTCTTCTCCACAACAATAATGACTCTAGAATTGTCTAAACCTATTATTCTATGAATCAAATCATTGTATATCTTCATTGGTTGATCTCAATTCCAAAGGAATTGGTCATGCACTCTTCTTAGAATGATTTTTATCCTTTTCTCTTCATCAAATTTGTAGAGTTTGTCACTTGTATGACACTAAGATTTTCTGGATATGTGAACTCTTCTTTCCATTTTCCATCTGCTCCAATCATGGCCTTCATCTTCTTATAAATCTCAAAGTCTCCTAGAGAATCATACTTACAATGAATGTAAGCCCCAATTTCTTTGACATATAGAAGTCCGTATGGTGTTTGTGAAAACCCACCGTCAAGATCATCTTCAGTGGATTTATACAAATGTTTCATGAATTTGTAGCTTATGCCTTTAGACAACATAAAAAATAAATGGAGTATCCATAACCAAACATTGTAAATAATCTTGAAATACCTCTTCTGTGATGAATCTATTAAAAATTTCTCGTTCCAGTTGCACAATGCACTAGCTTCTCTTCTCTTCTGCTCAAATATATGTTCTTCTTTGGATCTCCTTCTTCAAATTATGATTAGATAAGTTCCTATGATTGTCCTTATATTTTACCGTGTAAAGAAATGACACAGTTGCCCATGAACTCATCTCTGCACATGATCCAATAAAATAGTAATCTGGTAGCTACATGATATGGATCACAAGGATATGTGATCATAGATATATGATTCATAACATCTCTTTGTACTCTCCCTATGCTCGCAAGAGCTTAATATTCATAAGCAAGGGCTAGATAGGTTTTTGATGTTTCTTTCCAATGCTCTCCCTAAGGCCATTCTTGGCCTTCTAGGTTGATGTAACAATTTTAGCATCATGCAAAGAATCAATATCATTTATTGACTATCCCTGAACCTTTTCCTCACTTAGTTCTTTCAGCTTCCATACCTTGTCACTTTTCATATCTCTTACTTTCCTAAAATGAGTGTTAAAGTATTCTACAATACTCTTAACATCACCAGTACTATTATTTGTGTCAATAGGTGGAGGACCACTTCTATTCTTAGTTTTTTGTATTTGCGAAAATTCTTTGTGTCCTATATTTTGACATTTGTAGCATGTAGGAGGTGGTATGTTCTGACTAATCTGCAACTTACAATACTATGTAATGTGCCCAAATTTATTGCATTTGTAACATGTGATATTAGCTTATGTTCCTTCTCTATTGTAATATTTCTTGATTCATGATTGATAAGGCTTCCTGCATTCTACCTTCTTGTGTCCAAATGCATGACAGTTGAAGCAAAAGCCAAAAAAAGGTTGTAAGGAATTTTACCTCTGCAGTCTCTCTTCATGTGTCCAATCTTGTTGCATCCAAAACATCTACCTCTCAAAGGTCTTGTTTGATCTTTAGGCTCTTCAAGAGTAGGTCTTTCTCCATCAGTCTTCACTTTTGATTTTTCTTCCCAAGTCTTTGAACATTCATCTTCATTGAAGCCAACTCTAGTCATGTATCCTTTAGGTTTTTGTCTATCTCTTTGTTCATTAATCTTATCACTACTCATATGAATTTTTTCAATATGTTTCTTAGCTTCAAAATGTTCTCCCTTTATGATTTGATTACATTTCTCTAATTCTAAATACTTTTTCTTGTAGTCATCAAGTTCAATCTACATTTTTCCCATCTGAATATTAGCATATCTTAAGGTTTCTTTAAAATTTTTTTCATCCTTTACCTATTTAATATCTTTTACTATTTCAAAGGAAATAGTTTCAAGATCAAGCTTCAAAGTATCTTTCTCTTATTCAAGTTGTTTTATCTCATTTGAAGTATTGTTGTCTAAATACTCTTTTATCTTATCCATAAGATCTTGTCTCTGACTCCTAGATAGTTCTAGTTGTTCTTGCAGTTTCTTTATGAAACCCTCAACTCTTCTCAATTTGAATATCAAGTCACCATTTTCTTATTTAGCCTTATCAAGGTTTTCAAGTGTTGCTTCAAAGTTTTCTTCCAAACTTTCAGAATCCATCTTGATCTCCCTTAAGATGTTAGACTTTCTCTCCAAGGGAAAATAGAACTGATGCCAATTGTTAGGATTAAGTAATGCTAAGAGGGGGTGAATCAGTATTACAACACTTTAAACTTAAACTTAATAAATTCCAACTTAACCAGATAATTGCATAAATGAAAAGAACATAAATGTAAAACACATAACTCATAACACCGTGAATTATTCTCGAGGAAACCGTGGTCAAGGGAAAACCCCAGTGGAGATGATACCCACAAATATGCACTAAAATTATATTATCCCTGTTAGGAGACCTAGCCCTATTAGGAGTTGAATATTACATTAGTACATTTCCGTGCTAGGAGAATACAAAAGCCCTATTAAAGGTATGCACTGAGCTCACAACTCATACAATCTAAAATATGTCACTATTACAATATAAATCAAAATAAACGTAAACAAGCATATTCTATTCTTAGGTAGTTCTAGTTGTAGCTTGCATCATCATCTATTTGATTCTGATATCACAATGTATCCATTCATCTATTCGCATCTATTCCATACTTTCCATCCATCATCTCTACTTCTCTTCTAAAAAATCTCTTATATATATACATATGTATATATATATGTCTATATATATGTCTATATATATATATACGTATATGTATATATGTATAGGTATAGGTATATGTGTGTGTGTATATATATATACCTATATATATAAATATATATGTATATGTATATATATATATATCGCATATCTTCAACATACTGTAACTTATTGCGATCAAATCCAAAACATAAGAAATCTTTAGTGAAGTTCATACATATCCCAATATAGCTTCCCCTAAGCTCACATATCTTCATTCACCATATACGGTGCTCCTTGACCAAAACTGTAGTCCTCTACATTGAAAACCTATTTTCTAGACTTAGTCAATTTGCAAGCCTTAACCCCAAAACTGCCTTTCACACCAATTGATCATCCATAATAAATGTGTTGCCATAAATGACAAACCTAATGTGTTCCTTAACACTCCTAGATGAGCCACTTTCCAATAATAAGCTACATGATATGCAATTATGCTAAGACATGACAAATTATGATGCAATTAAAGCTAAATATGTAAGAACAATGCTAAAATAAACTCAAAAATACTCTAAGCATGGATACAAAATCAAATATAGTATTGATGCAAATGAAAGTGGATGCAAAGTGGTGTTTTTCTCTAGAAAATACCTTCTATTTATAGAATTCCCAAATTTAAGAGCATGATTTAGCTGAGGTTTGATTCAAATCATGGTTAACCAAGTGAGCGAGTTGGTGGTTTCAAATATTGGGACAAAGAGAAAAAAATGGACGGTCAAGATAGTAAAGGTGATTTGGATGGTGGAGATAGAAAAGCCTCTTGAGTGATCCACATGATTCAAATGCTTAAATATGTTAAATAAGAAATGTGGAATAATAGTTTCAAAAGTTGTTTAAAATTGATATATATATATATATATATATATATATATATATATATA
>MU228529.1:1265546-1319281 GCA_018584345.1 Thuja plicata | reverse complement strand
GCATCTCTGTTGCAAATTTTTGACATAACACATCTTGTCCACTAAATATGATGTCATCTACAAAAATTTCAGCTAATAATGTACCTTTGCTTTGCTCTGTCTTCAAGTACAGGTTGTTGTTATCATTGGTTCTTGAAAATCCAATCTTGATCAGATAATTGTGCAATCTCTCATACCATGCTCTTGGTGCTTGCTTCAATCCATATAGTGCTTTGTGCAATCTACAAACCATATCCCTTTTGTTTGGGTCTACAAAACCATCAGCTTGCTCAATATACACTTCTTCTTCCAAGATTCTGTTGAGAATTGCAGATTTCTCATCCATCTAATTAACTTTGAATCCTTTGTATGTTGCATATGCAAGTAAGGTTTTGACACCTTCCAATCTTGCAACTGGGGTGAAGCTTTCACCATAGTCAATTCCTTCCTCCTGTGCATAACCCTTGCATACCAGTATAGCTTTGTTTCTTGTCACTTCTCCATGTTCATTTAGTTTGTTCCTGAATACCCACTTTGTGCAAATTACATTTTTATCCTTTGGCCTAGGTACAAGTGTCCAAGTTTTGTTCTTCTCAATTTGTTCAATTTCCTCATTCATTGCTTGTTTCCAATCTTCATTTTCTAAAGCATCTTTCACTATTTTGGGCTCAAATTCACATAACAGACATGTGTCCTTTTTAAGCTTACTTCTTGTCATAACAGCAGAATCCTTTGACCCAATGATTTGATCAGAATTGTGGTTCCTTCTCACATATTTTGCTAGAGTAGGCTCAGCCCTTGCTTTGGGTTCATTGTCAGTATTCAGTTTTGGTTGATTCTGTGACTCCGCATCTCCATCAGATAGCTTGGCAACTCCACTTTGTGACTTAGTAGGTGCATGTTGTTGTACATCAATAGTCTCAGGTAGTGAATTAGAATCTTCCTCATCCAAATATATGAATGATCTGTAGCTTTCAGGTTCTTGTGTACTTTCAGCTTCATTTCTTTCTGCAAACTCATCAATTCTTACATTTGCACTTTCAAAAATTTTATTAGTATTAGAATTCAAACATTTGTATGCTTTGCTTTTTGTTGAGTAACCAAGGAATATGCCTTCTTCTCCTTTAGCATCTAGTTTTCTATTTCTGTTGTCTTTCAGTATAAAACATTTACTTCCAAAGACTTTGAAATACTTTACACTAGGTGCATAACCATACCAAAGTTCATAAGGTGTAGCATCTGTACCTTTCTTGACTTGAACTCTATTCAGTGTATCGACTGCAGTACTTACAACTTCTTTCCAATACTTCTGTGCAACATTTTTCTCCATCATTAGTGTTCTTGCATAGTCCATAATAGATCTGTTCCTTCGTTCAGCAATACCATTTTGTGGAGGAGTCCTGGGTGCATACATCTGTCTCTTTATGCCTCGGTCATTGCGAAACCTGTTATACTCATTAGAAATAAACTCTCCACCTCTGTCAGATCTTAAGCATTTCAAACTTTTGCCTGTTTCTTTTTCAAATTTAGCTATGTACCATTTAAATAACTGGAATGCATCAGATTTTTCCTTGAGAAACATTACAGTCATCATCCTTGAATAATTATGAACAAATAGAATAAAGTATCTAGCACCACAATAGCTTCTTTTTCTAATGGGACCATAGTTTTTAGTATGGACCAATTCCAGAATTTGTTCTGATACATGTGTTTTACTCTTGAAACTAGACTTAGTCATCTTTCCTAGTTGACATTGTTTACACATAGCATTCTCAGGTTTCTTTGACTTAGGTAGCCCTCTAACCTTTTTCAGTTTACTTATGATTACCAAGTTATCAAAGTTCACATGACACAACCTCTTATCCCATAACCAAACATCATTGTATTGTGCAAACAAATATGTTTCTTCAGATAAATCTAGATAAAATAAGTTACCTTTAGTCTGATCACCACTTCCAACTAATTCTTCAGTAGAATCATAGATCTTTGCCTTTCTGTGATGGAATTCAATGTTGTAACCAGAATTGTTCAACTGTGCAACACTCAAAAAATTATATTTAAGATCATCAACCCAATACACATCATCACATCTAATTTTGTCAGTCAGGTTAATCAATCCATTACCTTTGACAAGACATGGTGAATCATTACCAAATTTTACATATCCTCCTTTACATTGGTTTAATGTTTCGAACTTATCTTTGTCACTAGTCATATGATGGGAACAACCATTGTCAATGATCTAACGATCATTTTTGCTCATATAAGAGATTAGTGTAGTTTTCTCATCATCATCAGAATCTTCTTTCTTTGCAACATAAACAACTTCTATATCATTGTCATCAGAATTATCAGTGTCATTGTCAGAAGTTTCTTCAGCAATATAACAAGATTTCTTCAAGATCATCACTAGAAGTGTCACTACCACTGTCCACATGTTTCTTTCCTTTCTTAGATTTATTGAGAACCAGCTATGATCTAAAAGCAGAATCAATATCTTGTGGATTATAATTATCATAATTTGACATTTCAAATGCAGTGAGTCTGCCTATCAGATTTTCTAGATTCATATTGTTGTTAGGAGTACATCTCAATTCTTGAATTGCAGAAACTCTAATAGCATATATAAGAAGTAAAGTTCTCAGTACCTTTCTCATTATGGTGTTCTCATCAATTGGTCCATTTTCCCCTCTAATGGCATTTACAACTTCATTTATTCTACCATAGTACTAAATGACATTTTCACCTTCTTGTATTTTCATTTCATCAAACTTACCTCTTAGACTTTTTGATTTAGCTTTCAACACATTTGTGTCTCCACCATAGACAGTTGGAAGTTTTTCCCACATCTCTTTTGTATTTATGCAGTTCTTTATATCATCAAACTCTGAATAACTCAATGAGGAGGCAATCTCCAACATTGTTTGATTGTGCTCTTGCTTTTCTCTTAGTTGTACAGTTGAGAGAGGAGTAGTAGGTGGTACATAGGGATGTTCAATAAGTCACTTAGAATCATCTCCAATACCAGACAAATGTAGTTTCATCAAGCTCTGCCATGAAGGGAAGTTATCTTTGTTTAGCTTGGGAACCTCCTTCTTATACATCTTGATCTTTTTTCTCCAAGTACCTTCAAACTATTTTCAGGAGACCAAAGCTCTTTTACCAATTGTTAGAATGAATTTAGAATAACTAAGAGGGGAAGGGTGAATTAGTTATCCTTAGTTCTAGATGTGGAAAATAAAAACTTTTTGTACTTTAGATCTACTCAGGAGCAGTAGCATATATCAACAACTTTAATCATCCAGTTTACTGTCAATTGAAATTAGCTTGTAGTAATATAACAGTAAAGCAAACCATAAGAATTCACACAAGTTGACACAAGTATTTAACGTGGAAACCCAATATGGGAAAAACCACTAGTAACATGCTACCAAGTTTTCATTCTTCTGAAGTGTTGTCCTATGAGGAGCCAACCCTGTGAAAGGTTACAATAACACACTGCTAGGTGTGACCTAGTAAAAGGATTTAATCACCCTATCAGGAGTGGCCTTGTTAGAGGACTTAGAACATTCCAATCTGAATGTCACCTTGTTAGAGGATTTATACAAATGACTGTTAAGTCAACCTTGTTAAAGGATTTAACTGATACAATGGTAAGAAAGTAATCAACAATTTGTGATCTGGTACATACAACTTACTTTGCAATTTAGATCCAATTACAACTCTGATGTTAACTTACTAGATAGCCTGCATTGTCATTTCAATCTTCTAATCTGCTTGGAAATCTGTCAAGCAATCACACATGTAACACTCTGCCTCTGTCTTTAGCCTTCTCTACTAGATCATGCCAAACAGTAAATCAACTATGCAAACCTTTTGCATACACAAACATTCATCCACACACACCATGAATAACCCCTGAGGTTATCATATACCTCTCTATCTAGGTTAGATAAATCTTTTTCCGCTTAAACAAGATCGTAGATCTTAGGTTAGGTCAGATCGAATGGATCATTCCATCTTTGCATTACATTTACTTCTCCAAAGTAGTCTCTAATTAAATCTTGAAACCATGCATTAATTATGATTACCCATAAATTAAATGACATGGATCAATCTTTAATTAACATTACATATCCCAATAAAATCAACTAAGTCGACCAGAGATCTCAAATCTCATCATTAATCCAATTACTGTAAGTTAGCCAACATCATTGTTTTCACTCGGCAATTTCAATGGTGCTCGACATTGAGCAATTTTTTCTCGTCACAAGCAACTTTACTCGGCATAAGAAACTTTGCTCAGCACAAGCCAAACTTGCTTAGCACATAACAGCCAGAAAAACTATCTTTGAAAGATAAACAACTAATTACTTTGCTAGAGTGCCAACTGATCAAGTACGCTTTGAATTGCCTTAACTCAACCATTCACTTGGTCTTCTTGTTAAATCTTCTTCATCAACAATAGATATGGTACTCAAACAGATAGCAATAGTCTCACCAGTAAAGGTTTGACAGCAATGACAAAATAAACAATTGATTGCATTGTCACTTTCCAACACAAGCATCTTATAAAACTTGATATACTGATTTGGACTCTAACTCTTGGAAAAAATACTTTGACAAACTTTGGAGAAACGACATTGACCCTAAATTAAGTTTTTTTAAGTGGCTAACGCTTCTTGACATGCTCCCTATTAGAAAAGACTCTTCTACTACTGAAATTTGCAACATCTGCAAGATTCTTGAATCCACCAGGCATATCCTTCTTGATTATACTTTTGCTAAAGCATTTTGGGCTATGTTTGGGATTACTTACCCTAAATATCTTAACAGTTTTGAAATCATCAATGGGCATGTTCATGGCTTAAAGAAAGGTACTAACCTGTTATGGAATATTTTATCTTCTAACATCCTCTAGCAAATCTGGAAGTGTAGGAATGAAGAAAAATTTCTTGATACTCCTAGAGTTCTTACTGAGTTTTTCCGTAAACTCACATATTCTAAAATTTCTTCGCAGGTTTCTATCCACATGTTGATTAGTGGGGAGAAGCTGAAAAGGTTCCTGAAGATGGGTCATTCCACCATGTTTGTCTTTGAGATGAAAGATGGACATGAATGAAGGAGGCACATGGAGAATCTCATTATTTTCGATGAGACGGTTAAGAGACTGCATGAGAAATTGAAGAAGAATAAAAATGCCACAGATGTTCGGATTTTCACTCTAGCTCAGATCTAGGCTAGGAAGAACATAGTTTGGATGGAAGGCCCCATAGGGTGGACTGCTTGGGAAGTCACCTATTATGATATTCTACACTAGCTCCTTGTTCTTTTCTTTTCTATGTAGAAGTTGATACTCTTTATCGTTGATATATGATATTTTTTGATACTCTTCGTTGTGAGGCTATGCCTCTCTGTTGAGAGTATCTGTTACTATATTTTGTACAAAACTTTCTGATCTTACTATATATATATATATATATTACTTTATATTTCTCATTAAAAATATATATATTTAGAGATAATTATACTTCCCTAAAGTTATGCCATTTTTAAATTTTATTTGTCAAGTACATAAATCGAAGTCTCTATGTTATAGAATAATAACCTCCACTCAATAAGAAAAAGTGCACCTATCCCATCTTTACATAACCTTACTTAATATTTTTTTATTAAAAACATATATTTTAAATAATTATACTCCCCTAAACTTATGCTTTTTTTTTATTTGCCAAGTCTCTATATTATACTATATGTTATTGAATAATGACCTCCACTCTATAAGATAAAGTGCACATACTTTGGAGTTTATAATGTCAGGCCAGCACATCTAGAATTTGTGACTCACCTAGCCTATCCCTAGGACCTCACAGTCTTTTTAGTAACATAAAGTCGGAAAGGGAAAATAAAAACTATTCTAACAAAGATAGTATGGAAGAGTTAAAGTGATGACAAGTGGAATGCTTAGAACTTAGAAGTGATCTTCGTTCCCATTATGGCATATATTGTCCCCCACAATGATCTATTAATTAACCTTGTGTTGCATTGCATACGGAAGCCAATATTGTTTGTGTCAGTGGTTAGATTAGAAAATGGGAGACAATAGCTTGGATAGCCACACCAGTGCTCCATTTTATATTGATCTGAACAAGTACATAGCGTGCGGAGAGCTAAGAGAAGAAGACAGACTGCTACCCATAGCAAATGTAGGTAACATCATGCGCAAGATCCTTCCTCCAAAGGCCAAACTCTCTAAGGAGGCCAAGGAGACCATGCAAGAATGTGTTTCAGAGTTTGTTAGTTTTGTCACTTCAGAGGCTTCTCACCAGTGTGGGAAGGACAATAGGAAGACACTCACTAGTGAAGATCTGATATGGGCGATGGCTTCTCTTGGCTTGGAAGATTATGCACAGGCTCTAGAAAATTATCTCCAGAGGTACAGAAGAAGTAAGGCGGAAATGAACTTATTCACAAAATCTGGATTCTCAGATCACCCCTCTCCTGAAAACAACGAGAGTGATGCAAGAAAATACCCACAACCTGAGCCAATGGAGGGGCCACGTAGCCACAATAAGCAGTAGTCTAAGGGAAGATCAGGTGGCTATGGCCGTTGCCAAGGAACATCATGATTTACTATATTATATATTTAGTTTCACCAGTATCTTCTATTGGATGTTGGAGGTCTGAAATGGGTTGTAAACTTTTTTATTTTATGGTTTGTAAACTTTTCTATTGTAATTGGTTTTCCGGTTAACATCATCTTGCAAACTACAAGATCCGTTTAGGCAAGGTAAGCCATAGAAGTAGGATATGTTGGAAAATGTATTTAATATTAGCAATGGACCAATTATTAATTTGTGATTTGGAAAGAATTTAAAGACTCTGTACAAGAGTTAGAATACCGAGCGGATAAGCTCAGAGGATCGTGATGGATATTGCAACTGGTGAAAATCTCTCTCTGTTACATGTTCACCCTCTTCAAGGACGGCTTGCATTGTACATTTAAAATATCCCCAAAGACTAAACGAATGTTTATGGATTCATCCATCGTCTGTATTGATCTAGTTACAAGCCGCTCTCTAATCTCCATATTCATAACATTCCAGGTACCATTTTCATGAAGCTTTGGGGATATCTAACATTTTCATTCTTACTGGTAGCATAGATGGAAATTGTAATTTATAATATATAAGGATTAATCACAGAAGGATATAATGGGACAATGGTCATAGAAAGTCTTCGGCATAAGCGTTGCTAACCAATGCAATCTTACTTAAGCATCGACATGACAATTTTCTAAGGAGATTTGTAGCATTTTAAAAAAAAAAAAATGTGGCAGAGTGACTCAATAATTTTTATTGAGAGAAACAAAAGGAAATTACATGTTTGAATAGGGATTAAGCATGTTTGAGATAATCTGTCTATCCATTCTTTTATGTAGAAAGAATTAGAAATGAGGAACCTAAGACCTAAACCTGGATAAGATTACAAAATGTTTTACAATAGACATATTTTATTAGAGCATTTTGGACGCTAATAGAGAAGACCAAAACAAGAGTCATATACTCAGTAAACAGACCTAACAAAGCTAAAAACTAATGATAGAATTGCATGATCTAAGAAACTCAAAAGAGCACCAAATATTTCTTTGTGATTAAAATGAATCCAGTGCTAGAAGAAGTGAAGAGATATGTTAAGAATAATGTAGATAACGAGTGAATAAAATGCTACTTATCATCCACCTCCGCAGGCTCATAATCAAGCCAGTAGGAACTCATGTTGGTCTAAGGAGGAACATGAAAAGTAGGTCAGTCTTCAAGTGCAGCTTTATCCATTTGTTTTTGCAAGAATACTAGTGTATTGAAACCTTTCCAGTGTTATTGACATATTTGGGAAAAAAAAAAAAGTATAAGACAGTACTTGACAATACATAAAAACACAATAATGTGATTGTTAGCAGCTATGTGAATAAGATCAATGAAGCCATCAATTTGACAAAAGAATTATTAGCTCTATAAAAAGACAATATAGTATCAAGAATAAGTAGAGTGAGAAAAATATTGTATATAAGTTATAACCAAACTTTTGAAAATGTGTGGATCATGCAGCATGTCCATAGAAGCTAATAAAGAAAACGAAATAAATTTCATAAATAAAGCATTCACATTTATTTTTAATCATTTTTTGTCAAGCATCTATTGAAGTTTGCAACACAAGCACCTAGGATCAAATCAGAAACAAAAACGCATTCCACAAGCAAGGGTAGTAAAAAGGAATTGTTGTATTCCTCAAAAGAAAAACAAAAAGAAAATAGTATAATATACAAGATGACATGATTGCAGGATGAATTACTATGAATAGATAAATTACTTTTTATAGAAATTAATAGCCCCAAATATATGCAAAAGCTAACTCAAACTAAAACAGTCAACTAGAGTTAGATATGCACAATAAGCAAACTAGAACTTGACTAGACTTTCCTAAATTTAGGCTCAACTAAGTGAACTTAAGCTAGAGCATGGATGTGCAAATATATGCTCAATTATGCATAATAAAAGGTATGAGAATATTCTTGAGCATGTGCATAATTAATTAATACAACATATACAAATAATCCTAAAGTAACAAATATTCATGCTATAACACCCCTCCTTAATCAAAATTTAGGGACATAAAAAAATCAAGCATGAAAACCATGAATGGGTCATGGAAACTAGGGCTAATTAGGTACCCATATACAATGAAAGTATATCAAAGTGAAAAGAGGAGAAAAACCTCATGGGGAAAAACCTCTCTCATAAAGTGAGAGATCTGACTCCATGATGATGGAAATATAGTATGAGGAAAATAAGAGGGATGGGGGGGGGGGGCGGGGTGTTGAATTTTAAAATAAATATGAAAGCATAGATGCACAACACATCAAGAACATATAACACCAAGATTTTTATCATGGAAAACCCGGTCAAGGAAAAACCCACAATGGAGATGAACCCACAAGATATACTCTATTAAAAGTATTTATATCTTGTTATAAGTATGACAATGGGAATGCTTATACATTCAAACACACTGTGTAGACCCCAGTGCTCAAAATAAAATAGAGGCTTACTAACTGGGAAGAGTCACTGACTTACAATACTATGGATTACACCCATCCATAGATCATGAAATAGATAATAGAATCTTCAACATGCCTGAGTAAGTTCCATTAAAGCACAATTACAAAAAAAAATCCACACTCGATCTCTTCATTTAAAAGATATAATAATATTCGCACATCACTATCTTATCCACACACACACACACACACACAATTCAAATAGGAATATAATTATATTTATACATATCATCAACCTTGTAAATATCAACATGGTCGACCAAGCACTCATAACCAACTTACAAAATATAATCAATCTCTACTACAATAATAAATATAGACCAAGGACAACATTGCTTAGACCAAAATATTCATTCTCAAAAATCATAAAAAAATCCATAAATAACACCTGAAACATCTACAATGCGCTTCACCATCAAGTTAGCCAATCACATGAAGAATACTAGCAAAATGACTGACAAATTGCCCATTATTACAATAATAATCAATGTGAACCAACAACACAACAAGAACAAGTGCTTAAAAAATCCAAAAGCATAATAGAATACCACAACAACATGCACATCAACTCAAATTCTTGAATCATCATCAACATTATTATACCACATCTCGAAAACACTAATACTAAAAAAAATCAACTCTGAAAGATAGCTTGGAGATCAAAAAATCATGAACCAATTAAGTTGAGGATACAAACAAATGTCCCAAACATATCACTAGATTTGTGAAGAAAAATATTATATTGCAAAGAAATGCAACTAAAAATACTCTCACTCTATCACCTCTGAACCACACTTAATGATGCAGGGGCATTTGAGGTTCTTGGAAAATCTGTTCTGGTCAGATTTTCAATTTCTTTGGAGCTCAGATGAAGGATGGAGTTATCAGTTGGAGTGCTCGGTAGAAGGTTTCTCAGTCACTCTTGTTGGTTTGGTGGCTGGTCGCTCAGTCTCAGTGGTAGGCTTCTTGGTAACTGTGGTAGGTGCTAGGTAGGAGGTGTCGCCTCACCGACGGGCTCAGTTACTTGTGTTAGTTATGCTTCACTGACGTAACTCCGTTGCTCGCTGTGGCTCAGTGTCACCGATGGGTCTTAGTGTCTATTACTATTGCTTGGTAGTTTTATCAAGTGGGTTTTTGTTTCTCAGTGGTCTGTTTCACCTAATTGGTTGGATTGCTTGATCCATTAGCTGACTTGTTGGCCAACTTATGTATTTAATTTGGGTCACAACATTTATGTGGGATCTCTCTTTGGTGATTATGTGGACCTAGATCTTGTGGATTTAATGACCGTTAAAAGCCGACTGGAGAAGAACACATTGGGTGTTGTGATCTTTGTGCCAACTTATGTTTTTGATTTAGTTATTTTGTAATGCTGACTTGTGGCAAAGTTGTATAAATAATGAGGGCTGGGTAGAGTGTTCAGGATAGATCAGAGGGGTAAGAAGATCTGGTGTAAGGTCTATGAATCTGAATTTGGTGAAAAATACCTTGGAGGGCTACTAGCATTTTGGATTAGGAGGCAAGATGATTTCTTTTTGGCTTGCGAGCACAAGTTTAGATTCTATCTTGGACTTCCTACTAGGTTGTTGTGTGGTGTGTCATAGATCTGGAATAGTTAAGGAGGTGATCCAAAACTTACAAAATATCTCGGTGATAGATCTTAGTGTGATTTCATTATATTTGGCCCTAATTGGGAAGGCCTTACATCCTGGCATGTTGAATGTAATTGAATCTAAAAATGAACATAAAATGATATGAGTTTATATATCCTTTGTTGTTGTGTTTTCGTTGTGTTGTTCTTTTTGTTGGCTGCAAGTTTGGACAATCCTTTCTTGGATCCTCTGAACTGGACTGCATCAAGTGGTATCAGAGTTGGTTCATTTCTTGTGGATCTTAGATTTTTCAAAGATCTTGAAATATGCCTATGATAAGATTGGACCATTGGATTAATGAGTATCTTCTAGTTGAGATCTATGGTGTGATGAAGAAGCTAAAGACTGAGGTCTTGGAAGAGATTAGGGCTAATTTTGTTGAGCTTGATAACCCTAGATCTGTTGGTGTTGTTGAACTTTGGGCAGGGGATCTAATAGCATTACTAATGGAGAAGTTTCACATGTTAGAGGAGAGGATCATGTGTAAACTTGACAAAAGGCTTGAGGAGTTAACTGATCAGCTGGCATAACCGAGTGTGTGTAATCTCTATTGGCATTTTCCAATGAGACAGAGGCTTATTTGGCTGGTGAAAAGACTTGTTTTAGAGGAGTATGGAGAAATTTGATATTGTAGTTGTAGAGGTGGTTGGTTTTCATACTCAGATGGATAGATCTGATATTGAAATTGCAGAGCATCTTGTTGTTGATGATGAGATTGCTGATGAGAAGGAAGAGTTACCTTTATCTAAGAGCATTGATGTTGATTGTTTTGTTGATCAGTATGAGGTTTTGGATGAGACTTGTGAGGATGGTGGACATCTTGATATGTCGTTTGTTGATAAGCGTGAGTTCTTTGATGAGTTTATTGTTGCTGATGGTGATGAATGGTATGAAGAGTTTACATATCTTGTGTTTGGGTCTGTTAGTGGATTAGCTAGGTGGTCTATTTCTGAGCAGAGATTATGAAGATCATATCAAAGAAGGAAGAATGTGCTAGTGTGGAAGTTGTTGTTCTTAAACTTGAGGATGTGGAGACTAATGGTTAAGATGAGGTGGTAGATTTCTTATTTTCTTCTCGAGTCTAAGTATGGGACACATATCTTTTGTTACCCCACGTGTCTGATGCAAGGGCATCTAAGGTTCTTGGGAAATCTGTTCTGGTCAGATTTTTGATTGCTTTGGAGCTCTTTTGAAGGATGGAGTTCTCGGTTGGAGTACTCGGTTGAAAGTTGATCGGTCACTATTTTTTGTTCGATGGTTGATTTCTCATTCTTGGAGATAGGCTTCCTGGTAACTCTGGTGGGTGTTCGGTTGGAGGTGTTGGCTCGCCAATGGACTCGGTTAGTTGTGTTAGTTTTGCTTCACCAATGAAACTCAGTTGCTAAGAGTGGCTCAGTGTCACTGATGGGTCTCATTGTCTCTTACTATTTCTTTCTAGTTTCACTGAGTGGGTGTGTGTTGCTCAGTGGTCTATTTCACTGAATGTGTATGATTTCTTGGATTTTTTGGCTGACTTACTTGCTGACTTGTGATTTTAATTTCGGTGGCAACATTTATGTGTGATCTCTATTTGGAGATTGTGTGGACCTAAATCTAGTATATTTAATGACCGTTGCAAACAAACTGGTGAAGAATATATTGGGTCTTGTGTTATTGGTGCTAACTTGTGTTTTTGATTTATTTCTTTTGTAATGCTCACTTGCAACAAAGTAGTATAAATAATGAGGCTTGGGTAGAGTGTTGGGGGTAGATCAGAGGGGTGAGAAGATCTGATGTAAGGTCTACGGATCTGAATTTTGTGAAAGATGCCTTAGAGGGCTAGTAGATTGTTGGATTAGGAGGTAAGAAGATTTCTTGTGGTCTTGGGAGCACATGTTTAGATTCTATCTTGGAGTTCCTACTAGGTTGTTGCATGGTGTGCCATAGATCAAGGCTAGTTAGGGAGGTGATTTGAAGCTTGTAGAAGATCTCGGTGATAGATCTTAGTGTGATTAATTATATTTGGCTCAAACCAGGAAGGCCTTACAACCCAGGATGTTGAATGTAATTGAATCTGAAAGTGAATATAAATTGATATGAGTTGGTATATCTTGTGTTGTTGTGTTTATGTTGTGTTGTTCTTGTTGTTGGCTGCAAGTTTGGACAATCCTTTCTTGGATCCTTTGAGCTTGACTGCATCACTTAAAAACTAGTGATAATAAAAATAATCATAAATTACACAAATATGAATAACTTTACAAAATGAACTGAACCAACTATATATAGCCCATAACACACTCATATATCCAAAAAATCTAATATTATGTATACAAGCTACAATTAAAACCTAAAATCATTGAACATCACTACAAAACTATCACAAATATATAAATATATTGACATCAATTATAGAACATCAATGGAAACAAACTCCAACCATATATTTTCATATTATTCCAACCCATGAAGCATAAAAGAACATTCTTTAATAGACGAGAAAGATGTCCTAGTTTCCCACAAAAACTCCAAGGATCATATGAATTCTACTTTTTCTTGGAGGAGACTCACTAAATATATGACCTTATCGGAGAGCTATATAGACAATATCTCAGGTATTTAGGAAGTCTCTAATCCAAAGAAGAACTTACCAGAGAATAGTTATTTGATACCCTTATCACGTTTGAGTTGAGAAAATTTGGAAAAGAAAAGAACAAATCTAAGAAAAACTTTAAAGCCACAAAAATAGAGGATTATTCAAAAGAAGATAGTTCAGGTGAGTTGGAAGAAACATTTGTAGGGAAGCTAAAGAAAGGTATTGGAAAATACAAAGTTATGTTACCCCTTAAATGGCTTTTTTTATGAGGAGAGATTGGTTATCTACCAACTAGGTGTCCAGAAAAAGGAAAATGATATAAGTTTAAGAAGTTCAACAAAAAGACCTACTATATTAATTAAAATTCTAGTATATTAGATGATGAATCATATCAAGAGGACTTTTTTTTATTGGTACAACAAGAAAAACCTAGGATTTATATTTCTAATATTTTCTCAAGATTTAATGATAACAAAGAGATGACATTGTTTCCTAGAAGGAATATGATTGAAAAACTGATTAATAGTGGATAGCCAAATCATATGACTGGTGATAAATTTATTTTTTGAAATTTAGGAAATATGATGGAGATCGTGTTAGATTTGGTAATGATAAAAAATCAAAAACTATTGGAATTGGCTCTGTTACTTTTGATACAAAGTACAAAAATGATAGTGTTTACAATGTGAAGGGTTTCTTTCATAATATTTAAAGTGTTGGATGTATGTGTGAAAATGGAAACAATGTTGTATTTTAGGAAGATAGTTGTGAGATCCAAAGGAAGTCTAAACCTATTATTACAGTCAATAGAAGAAAAAGGAGAAAATGTTTATGAAATAGATGGAGGTACATATATTTTCTTAGTATCTTGGACCAAAGCTAGTTGACATTGGCACCAGAGGATGTCATATCATGTATCATGATATGCTAAGGATAAAATCAATCTGTGCAGTAAGAGATTTTCCAAGACTGCAAACTGAACAACATTATCTTTAAAATATGTCAAAAAGGAAAGTAGACAAGGGAGTCATTCAAATGAAAAGATCATTCATCTACCAATCTATTAAACCTTATGTACAAGTTGACCTATGTGGTCCTACCAGAACAATGAACATACAAGGTTAGAAATATTTTATACTTTTTATCGATGATTATTCCAGATTATCTAGGGTTTCACTTTTAAGAGAGAAATCAAAAGAATTTGAAAACTGTAAGATATTTAAAAAATATTTGAGAATTAAGTTGGTAGGAAAATTACATGTTTGAGATCTGATAGAGGATAAAAGTGTACAGTGCTCATGAATTTAACATTTTTTGTCAGAAACATGACATGAAAATTCATTTATCAGTGCCTAGAACACTAAAAAGAATGGTGTAGTGGAAAGGATGAATCAGATAGTTCATGAAGCAACAAAGGCAATGATCAAGGATGTAGGTTTACTAGAGAGAAGCAATATATAAAATATTATATACACTCAACAAAGTTGTTTATAGGAAGAAATATGGAAAAACATCATATGAGTTATGACATGGAAGGGTTCCTATAGTGAAATACTTCAAGACTTTGGGAAGAAATCGTTACTCCTAAAGTGATGGTGTTGTCATTAGTTTTATGCAAAGTCATATCAGTGAATGTAACCGAATGATGGAAGTCAAAATAATGGAGGAGACATAGTCATTAAAGGAAACTGCGAAAACCACCAAGCACTGAGCAAGCTACATATACAAGTCATGCAAAGATAGTTACCGAGCACTCATAAACACTAAGATGTAAGTACAAAGTTACTGAGTAAGAACATGTATCTTACCAAGTATTTCAAAGCCAACATTTCAATTGAATATAAATACATTGTATTTGGACACCAAGTAGGAAGCATTGCACATAGTTCCAGGTAAGTGTTAGTTGACTCATTGGGATTCCAAACGCATGATTTAAAATGATCATGAGGAAGATCCACCAATGAAGTTTCAGAAGGCATGTGACATTGGAGATGTAACCAAAATTTAACCACTTAATATTTACTATTGATTCATGATGCCCTAGATCTGGTTAACCGCCTAAGTCAGAGTAAACTGTGTGAAAAATGTATAAGAGATCAGTTTGAAGAATGAGCAAGTTGTTGATGTTGTTTTGATTGAAGTTGAAGAGTTGATGAAGATATTTCTAAAAGAAGTGAAGGAGACATAAGAATAAGGAAGAAGAGATTATAATACTAAGCTATAGAGTGTAGAATGAGGTAACAAAGTTATTGAGAATAATGAGTCTAGATAACATTTGAATGATGCATTCTTATTAGACATTTTTGTACTAAATTTTGTTGTATTTAGATAAGTACAAATCCCGCTTGTGGGTAGGCCCTAACAGGTCTTTATATTTTGTAAATCCTTTAACCAAGCACATCTCACAGATTAGAGATTGTCAAATCCTTTAACAAGGTAGACTTAATAAGTCTTTTATACTCTTAACAAAATATATTACTGCTAAAAGGGTAAGCTACCAGAAGTAGTTAACATTTTAGGTCTAACAGAGAAAGTTTTATCCTAAAATAGTGAAGGATTGTGGGTGTCATCCAAACCTTAGTTTTTTCCTCTAAAAAAGGATTTTTGGATGACCAAAATAATTGTGTTATGTGTTACAGATTTCATGATTTGAGTTATTTACTTTATGTTCATACTATGCAGTATATTCAACTCAATAATTGATTAGTATGTATGCTTTCAATTTTTAAGGGTACTGATTGAGCCCTCCCCTCTCAATACATAAATTTCCTAAGTTATTCAAACAATTGGTATTAGATCTAGTCTCTTGAGAAAAAATGTTTAACCACCTGAGAGTAAAATCGTATATATGGAAAGTTATATGAAATATAAGAAGATTGATAGTCTTGAGTTTGCACTAGAAAATACACAAGAGGTGATTGAAGATTTGAAAAGAAACTTAGAAAAGTCCTTGAAAGTGAGAAAGAAGTTGTGTAGTGAACTAAAATCCATCCAAGAGCATGCTGATACTCATGAGATAACATTTGAAGGTAGTCTTAGTGATGAAGCTGAATCATCCATTGCAAAACTCATAGAAAAGGACAAGACACTCACTAAGAAATTGAACTTCACAAAGAAAGACCAAGAATAAAAAAGAATAAGGATGAGTGAGATACTCAACTCTAAGGGAGAAGTTGAAGATGCCTTGAGAATAGATGAATAGGATAAAAGAAAGTCTGAGACTAGAATATCCGAGAAAGGACTTCAGAATTAAACACTCAAGTGTGAAGTTGAAAGATTGGCTAGTGAGCTAAAATCTAAAAAAAGAAGGTAATGAGGTACCAAAGAGAAGTGATGAAGCACTGACATCATTGGATACACAGATAAAATGTAAGAAACAACCTAGAGATATAAATAGACTTGGATTAAATAGTGAGAGCACTTTTGAGAAAGGAGAGTCATCTAAAGAAGCTGACAATCAGGACACTTCTGTCCCACCGAAATTAAACAAGGCTAGTTGCTACCACTCTAGGAAACCTCAACATACTGGAAATGTATGCAAAAGTAAAAGGGGCAAGTCATCGAGCTCACCTAATTTTGATGAATATTACTATTATTTCAATAAGTATGGGCACCGAGTATTTGAATGCAAATCAAGAACTGTAAACAACACAAGGAAGTAAAAGTTTGAATGCTACTCTAATAACTTCAACAAGTATGGTCACAAATATGAAGAATGGATATCACCAAGGATAAATGACAAATGGGTACCGAACTGAAAAAAATATGCAAAGTTACCAACAAAGTACATCTATACCATGGGACTACAATAGAAGGATATCATGTTTAGTCTGTGGAAGGTATGGACACATTGCAAAAAATTGCACATTAATAGATGGCACAAACAATAGGAGATCTTGGAGAAACCCTCGAATGACATATTTCCATTAACATAAGCTAGGTCACCTTGCCAAGGACTGCAAGTACAGAGGGAAAGCTCCTACCAATGAAGATACATATGAGAAATAGAAAGTAAATGTTGAAGAGATGAGAGATAAGATGAACAGGACATGGAGAAGAAAGACTATGAATGATGGAACATCACTTGGGATAGTTGAGGGCACCACATCCTACGGATCAGGTGAAACTCACTTTGCCTAATCAGTTAAGAGGTATGCATAGGAACTACAAAACAAATATTTAAACCTTAAATCGGTTCCTAGTACATGTGCAAACATCCATATTAGCACACATAGATGCATTTAGATACATATTGTTGAATTAATGTTTTACATTCTTTCGATGAAAAGAAATGACAAAGGGAATTAGTAAAGTAAGTTGGTAAAGCATTAATTGTTACTTTTATGAACATTGGAGGTAATGTTTACTTAGGGTTCATAGGTTCTCAATAGAACCTGATACAAAGAGATCTCTAACATCAATTCCACCAAGGGTTATATTTATCGAAGATGTGCAAGTATTCATCCACTGCAAGTTGAAGAGATATGTGTAACTGATATTGATGCATCGTTTAAAAAATTATGTCTGAACGAAAAGCTAAAGGAAAACTATATTCATTTGGAAACCAAAGGTTTGACTCATTCCCTTCACTTACCAAGATTCTTTAAAACATTATATATAACAATGGTTCTTAGTGGATTTTATGACCATTTAATGTGGATTTAACAACCAGTGAAGATAATGAAAGATGTTTTACACATTCTAACTATTTACCTGATTGGAGATAAGCCAAAGGCTATAGGACACATTGAGAAGGATAAATTGATTTAATTGACCAAGGAAAAATAGGATTGGATAGATCTGAATACTTCTACTATTGAATACCCTGAGCTAAAATTTGTGTGTAAAACATATCCAACAGAGTGTTTCAATCTTCAAGATTTGACAAAGTACCATGTGGAGCTATAGATTTGGCAAACAAGATTGTGAAAAAGAACATGCTCCGATATTTTTCTAAAACAATTAGAAGATAATTTGAATACCATAAGGAAAGAAAAGGAAAATAATTTTAAGTTTGGATCATTACCGGTATGCATATTTTTCTATTTTCTGAATTTATTCCCATCTATTGGTAGCATTACATGGAGAAATGAGAAGCCTATCATATATAAAATAAATGATTACATCCTAAGCCTAGGTGGAAATATTGACATGATAATGAGTTATTACTTTCTTAAGTTTCAAGCTAAGATGCATAAGAAGTACACGATATCACCCTAATTGGTTGGGAAATATTATGACACTATTTGTTTTGAAGGGGACACCAACGCATGCATTATCAAGTTAGTTTATCCAAGGAGTATCTAGATTTCTCCTATGTGATACGAGATGGAAACAAACATTATATCTCAACAAATTGAGGCTATGTTAGCAAAGCCTGACAAAAAAAGAGCCAAAAGATATGACACTTATGAAGAGGTTAAAGAGAAGAGAAAATAAGAAATATTAATACCTAAAGAACAAAGGAGGATACATAAATGATTGAGAAATTTTGAAAGGATCTTGTAGTTGATGAAGAAGAAGATGAGGTTGGACCCTCTAACACTAACAAAAAGAAACCACTAGCAATGCAAGCCTCACCAATTACTACTACTACTAGATTGAAACAAGGTCCACATCTACACTGAGAGCAAAAAGGAAATCAGAAGCAAAAGAGCCAAAAGATAAAACATATGTGAGAAGTAAGAAAGCTACCATTCAGACAAGGAGAATAATGAAATTGAAAGAAGATAGTGAGACACACACTAAAGATCTAAGAAAATATAAGACTGTAAGAACATGACTATTAAAAATGACTCTAGATGAGGCACTTGAGTTACTTAAGAAGAAAGGAGGAATTTTAGGAATCAAATATATGAAGTATGATGACTAGAATGAAGAAGGTAAAAGAAAGATAGAAGAGGTAGTTTTTTTTCACTTTGCACAAGTTTAAACTTGCACTGACTGAAGTTGTTAATCATCTACCTACTAAAGTTTATAGAAAAATTGATGCTAGATCGAAATATGCATTGAATATTGAGAAAAAAAGAGGGAAAGATCCCTATTTCTAACTCAACCCACAATATTTGTAACTGAGATAGATGAGAAAATGAAGAATTACTCTAATTTATTTATTATTAGGGGTATATCCTTAAATATTGTGTTTCAAGAGTTAGAGAAAATACAAAATGAGACCGATGACCAAAAGAGAAAAACTGTCTCTATATACATGGAAGATAAGACAAGAAAAGATCAAGCTACCAAAGAGAAAGGTAAGGAAAATCCTATTGATCTTACATTGGATAAAGATGAAATATTGATTGAAGATATTACACAGAAGGACCCTCTAACCAAACTTGCCGAAGATGAAAATGTAATGATAGAAAATGAAATAGAGACTAGACAAATAGATACAATTGATTTCTCTGATGCAAAACTATTAGAGGAAGTTCTATAAAAATTCAAAGAGTATTTGGATGTTGAACTAAGCATGTATAATGTTGCAACTGATACTGAGGAGATATGTACCCAACCACCTAAGGAAAAAGAACAATGATGCAGAGTGCACTACAAGAAGACCTAGATGGATTCCCACTTCTTGTTATCACTTCAAACTCCCAATCTAGACACTTTAACTCCAAAAATGTCTTCCTAGGGTGTGTAATGACTTACCTAAGTAGCCCACTCACTTCTTCTATCACAACCTAGCCCACCAAGCTAAGATCCAATTCTCTGCAATATCCCCTTTAGGGACACTTTCCCTAAACCAAGCTTAATATGTGGAAAACTTCACCAAAGGCTTAGAAAAACAAACCTAGGTGATGGAATTTTTTTTTTAGATTCCAAGGGTAGAGAATACACCAATGGATTCAGTCTTGCAGACCCAAGGATGGTCAAACACTAAATGAACTAGAATTCCTTATAGCCCTATCCAGAGGGTTTTTCAAACATAAATTTCAACTGCAGAAGGATCTAACTAATCTAATTAGGTTTCTAGACACAATTTATGGATTTTTTGAAACCCCCCAAAGCCTTAGCACTTCACTCCACTCCTGCACCACAAAACTTTGGAAAAGCTCATAGACCTAATTAGCTAGGTTATGCTTGGATTGCTAAGAAAGTGGTCTAAGGTAGGTTCATAGAAAGAATACAAGGGCTTAGAGGGCTTCCTCTACCCCAAAATAGTCAAGAACCACCATTAGTTCGATCCTCCCAATCATATATTGCAGATGCATGTGACTATACCAAAGAACCAAGCTAATTACACAAAGATAATTAGCCTAGGGCTTTGTCTCAAAATACATAGAACTAAAACTAAGCCTTTAAGCCTTAGGAATATTAAAGAGAATGATCCTAAGTTTTTTTCCCCAAGTGGAGGAGCAGATCTAGTGGTTCAATCCCAAGTTAGGATCATATCTTTGGAGTAGGCCCAGTAAACCTTGGTTTCTCAGATAGTGAAGAAGTAAAATCTCTAACTTCTATGAAACTTCACAAAAAAAACTCAAACCAGCTGGAATGTTGAAGTAACTCAAAGCATCAAAAATTTCTGTAAGTGGATCCACAAGATGGATCTGTACCAGGACGTACACTATCTAAATGACTGAGAAAACTCTTCTATTTCCTTCTCTAAACCTAAAGCTCCATACACAGTAAACTCTAACCTTCCTAGAAGGAATGAGAACATATAATACCATCATCTTTGCATTACATATGTTCCAAGAAGCTGGTGTGTTTTTTTACAGTTGAGTTGTCATTCTTTGAGCAACATTTTGCAAAAGTTGCTCATGCAACATTTTACAAAAAGATAACATTTTGGAAAAATGTGAAAACATTTCTAATTTGAGAAAATACCTACCTTATAAACCTCCAAGGGTGTGGGAGAGGTTCAAAACATTACAAGAGCCTATTCTAAGGCCTTAAAACACAACCTTCTAAATAAACTCAAAAAAACATTAAAAGGGACTAACACGGTCTAACATGGTTTCAGGAACCCATAGGTTTATAACCTACCTTAGGTCCTTCACCTTACATAATAGACCCACACATGCAAAAACTAGGGTGATCCCAAGGATTCACCTTATTAAAAACACTTAAGCAAGAAAATATGAACTTTGGGAGGTTCCCTGTACCATACTCCCCATGGAAAAAGTAGCTCAAGTCTCTTGAGTTGGGAGATCTTCAAGTGGATATCCTGGGTATGTGCAGGATCATGGTATGCCAAACTAGGCCTTAAGTGGCAATGAAAATTCAAAAAATTAGGGTTAGGAAAGTTGACGTAAAAAATTGGACAAGTTATCAATCTTATATAAAAAAATGTGTAAGAAGAGAATCTGTAGAAAAATGAATTTAGTTTCTAAGCTACTATCCCTTCTTTATAAAAAAAAAATTCTATATGGTGAAATTTCAAATTTCAATGCAGTAGTATGCAAATTTCAGGAAAAAGATAAGAAGAAGGTGTATGTCTGACCACCTTAAACACAATCAAATGATAATATTTTTTTAGAATACTCTATATATAAGTAGTAGACTCATGTTCAGATGTGACGCATTTTTTTTGTAATTTTTTTCCAAGTAAATAATTAATTATAATTTTTCTATTACAACTTTTTCAAAATTTAATTTAGTCTAAAATTCATCAAATTTAATTTGTTTTAGATTTTAATTGTAGTAGGAAAAGCATAGAATGTGACTCATGTTTCAGATTTCAAAAATGTTATACCGTTCAAAAGTTATAGCTCTTTTTCAATCAGTCTATCCGTTAGGACTAAAAAGATAAGAAGTAGGCGCATGTATGACCACATTAAACATAATCTAATGATAATATTATTTTACTAGAATCTAGATATAAGTAGCAGATTAGTTTCTGGATGTGACACATATTTTTTTGTAATTTTTTTCTAATTAAATAATTAATTATGATTTTTTTCTACAACTTTTCTAGAATATTAAAACTCTGGTGTCTGACCACCTTAGCTTAGTCTAAAATGCATCAAATTGAATTTTTATTTTTTTTTCTTGTAGTAGGCAAAGCATAGAATGTAACACATGTTTCAGATTTAAAAAATCATATACCATTTGAAAGTTATAGCTATTTTTCAATCAATCTACCAATTAAGACTTCTTTTTCACATCACCACTTTTTGGCATACCATGATCCTGCACATACCCTCCTATCTTCTAAATGTCTTCAGGGGTCACCCAAGTAGCATCTTCAATGGGTTGGGTTTCCATTTGACTAAGTACTCATAGTAAGTTCCTCTCCTAGTTTTCTTGTTCACTATCTTATCTAGGATGCTTTCAGTCTCAGGAGCAGTTGCTAAGGCATGTCCTTGAGTGGTTGGAGTGTAGGAGGCTCTGGATAACCTTTTAGGTCATTAGTACTAATGTCACCTTTGTAAGAATAGATATCTACAACATTGAAAATAGGTGATAAGCCAATGTTAGAAGGTATATCAATCTTATAGGCATTGTTGCCACATTTCTTCAGAATCCTGAAGGGGCCAAGATTTTTCATCATAAGATTTGTGTATTTTTCTTTTGGTAGTCTCTCCTTCTTGAAGTGAATCATCACCAAATCTCCCACTTAAAACTATAAGTTTCTCCTCTTTTTGTCATCCTGTCCTTTGTATTTCCTAGTGGTATGTTGCAATTTTTTCTGCACTTGTTCATGGATGTTCTTCGTCACTTCAGCAAAGTCCTCTCCTAGTGCACTTCTTTTGTCCATATTTTTGATATCTATGAGTTCCAATACCCTTCTAGGGTGAGTGCCATATAAAATCTGAAATGGAGTTAGGCCAGTACTCCTATTGACTGAATCATTGAATGAGAATTCTTCTTGTGCTATAATAGTATCCCAACTGGATCCATGTTCTTTTGTGAGACATCTTAAAAGGTTGCCAAGGTACCTTTTTATGACTTATGTCTACCCATCAGACTATGGGTGATATGTAGATAATAGAGAAAAAAATTATTCCTAGCTTTCTCCATAGTGTTCTACAAAAATGGCCTAAAAACTTACGATCCCTATCTGATATGATTGACAGTGGTAGTCCATGAAGTCTTAAAACTTCTCTGAACAACAATCCTACTATGTGAAATGCATCATGAGTTGTTCTACAAGGGATAAAGTCTGCCATCTTTCAAAATATGTCAAATGCAACATAAATGCTATCAAATCCAGACCTGGTCTTCGGAATACCTATGATAAAGTCCATACTTACTAAATCCCAAGGTTTTGAAGGGATGGGTAAATGAGTTTATAACCCTGTATTGGAGGTGTGTCCTTTGGCTTGTTGGAAAATTGAACAACTCTCCACAAAACTCCTAACATCTATATGCAATTTGGGTGAGTGGTAGAACCTTCTAAAAAGCTCCAATGTTTTATCCACCCCAAAGTGACCAGCTAGGCTTCCACAATGCTTTTCCTTGATAATGTTCTCCCTCACGGATCATTTTGGGACACACAATGAACTACCTTTGAAAAGAAGACCATCTTGCATAATAAACTCTGAGAAATTAGTGTGGTATTTGTCTGTCATCTCAGTGCAAATCTGATAATCCTCTTTGAAGTCTTCATCCATAACATACATATCCTTCATGGCATGAACTCCAACACTTTCCAACTGAATGGTTTGGGTAGTTAGGTGTCTCCTACTAAGAGCATCAACAAATTTGTTTACAATCCATTTCTTATGCTTGATAGAAAATGTATATGACTGTACGAACTCCATCCATTTCACATGTTTGTGATTAAGTTTCTCCTGCCTATTTAGAAAGCTAAGTGCATGGTTATCAGTAAAGACTACAAATTCCTTGGGAAACAAATAATGCCTCCATTTCCTAAGTGATTGAACCATTTCAGACATTTCAAGATCATAAGTAGAGTATTTTTTCTTAGCTTCAATGAGCTTCTCACTGAAAAAGGCAACTGGCCTCCCTTCTTGGCTCAAGACTCCTCCAATGGCTTTATTGCTTGCATCATATTGCACTGTAAACACTTTGTGGAAATATGGTAGGACTAAGATAGGTTTCTCTGCAATATTTTTCTTCAACAACTCAAAGGACTCATTAGCTTCATTAGTCCATGAAAATATGCACTTTCTTCCACCTTTAATGGTGTTGATAATGGGAGCACATATGCCACTAAAATTTCTGATGAATTTTCTATAAAAGCTACATAAACCATGGAAACTCTTTACCTCTGAAGGAGTAGTAGGATGTTGCCAATTGAGAATGGGTTCAACCTTGGAAAGGTCCATCTTGAGATTGTTCTTGGAGATTACAAAACCTAAGAACAAAAGTTCTTCTTGAAGGAATACACACTTCTCTATATTTATCTTCAATTGTTCCTCATGTTGTTTTCTCATTACCATGTCCAAATGCTTGAGGTGCTCTTATCTGCTCCTACTAAAGATCAAAATGTCATCAAGGTATACAAAAACAAATTTGTTAAGAACAGGCTTCAATACTTCATTCATTAGTCTCATTAAAGTGCTTGGAGCATTTGAGAGACCAAAAGTCCTTACAAGATATTCATAGAGGCCTTCTATGGTTTTGAATTCTATCTTCCATTCATCTCCACCTCTGATTCTTATCTAATGGTAACCAATATTGAGGTCTATCTTGGAGTAATAACTTGCACCCCCTAAACAGTCCATTAAATTGTCTATTCTAGGCATAGGAAACCTATATATGATATTTATCCTATTGATGGCTCTAGAATCTATATATAGTGTCCATGTGTCTTGTTTCTTGGGTGCGAGGACTGCAGGGATAGCACAAGGACTTACAATTTTCCTAATGAGACCTTTTGAAAATAATTCTTCAATATTCTTTTCTATCTCTTGGTTTTGTTCAGGGGTCATCATATATGCTGCTTTGTTTGGAAGAGTGGCCTCTGGTATGAAGTCTATACAGTGACTCACTTCCCTTTTAGGTGGCAAATATTCGGGTGTACTCTCAGCTATGATACCCTTATCCTGGTCCAATAGTGCTTTGACCTCTTTGGGGCCTATATCTCTAGTAGGGGCCTTGACCTTTGGTTTTTTTACTGATATATTTTTAGGACTCACTACTAATGCATAACAAGGTGTATCCCTCTCTTTTAGTACCTTCATGAATTCTTTCTCTCCTACATGTAAGACACTGCTAGTAACATGTTTTTCATTTTCACAGTCAGGGAGTAGATTCATCACATACTCAACACCATCCTTAACTATCTAGTATAAAAATTAGACTTTCCATTATGCTTAGAATCCACATTAAAATTCCAAGGTCTACCTAATAAAAAATGGCATGCATCCATCTTTGTGATATCACATAGAACTTTGTCTGTATACTCCCCTATCTTGAAATCTTCCCAAACTTTTTCATTGATGATAGTTTTTTTATGTTTTGTCAACCAAGAAACCTTATAAGGGAAAGGATGAGGGATTACATATAGCTTTAACTTAGTGACTAAATTCCTTGATGCGATATTATCCGTGGATCTAGAATAAACAATAAATTTGCATACCTTATTGTTCACCTTGCATCTTGTTCTGAACAATGAGTTTCTTTGAGGTGGTTTTGCAGTAGTAGGTACTCTTAGGAGTGTCCTTTGCATCATGAGGCATTATCTTTGTTCTAGATTTGTAGGTCTTGAAGTTGCAGAATGATAGCAGGATACACTTTGACTGTCATCTTCTTGGGTGATTTGTACTCTTCTATCCCCTCCTTGTCTACTGGTACCACTCTTTTTAGGACATCTAAAGGACTGATGTCCAATTTGATTACAAGTAAAACATTTCCTTGTGAAGAAACTAGGTCCCCTTCACCAAATCTCCCTCTTCTATTTGATCTCTTGCCTCTGAAGTTGCCTCTATTATTGTGCTCTTCTTCTGACTCATGGTTACTAAACTCCCCTTAAATTCTTTGGAATGGATCTCTTCCTGTGAAATTATTCCCTCTACCTCTGTTATTTTTTTCTCCTCTCCTCTTCTATTTTTTTCAATTTTTAGTGCCATTTGAAAACACTTATGTACTGATTCAAGGTTGAATAAGCTCATTTCATCTTGAATACTGTATTTTAGTCCATTTAGGTACCTTGAAAGCTTGTGTTTCTCACTCTCCGGGACTTTGGCCTTCAAGGTCATTTAATGAAACTCTTCAGTATATCCACTCACATCAACGTCCTTCTGCCTTAGATTTTTCAACTTTTTATAGAGGGTGATCTCGTAGTCCTCTGGCACAAACTTCTTCTTGACTTCTACCAACATCCTTTTCCATGTTGAGATAGGGTTCCTCTCTTCCTCTATTCATTCATTTTGTAGAAAATTCCACCAACTTAAGGTAGGGCCTTTCATTTTGGATTTTTCAACTTTAACCTTATGATTTTCAGAGATATTGTCACATTCAAAATAATTCTCCAAAGCTTCTATCTAATGCATACATTCTTCAGGATTCATTTTCCCACAAAACATGGGAATGCCTGATTGTTGATCCCTTCTTCCAACTCTCTCAAGAGCTTCAATGAATTTGGCTTGCTCTGCTAGTATGTTCTTTGTTTTGTCATGCTCTGTATCTTCTTCTTCTTCAGAATCTTCTCCCTCCTCCTTCTCTGTTTGGAGGTCCTTCACCTTCTTTATCTCCTCCTCCATATTCTTTTTCTTGGCTACTAGTTCTCTGACAATTTTAGCCAACTCAAAATTTTTGATTCTAGTATGAATTTCCTCTCCTTGAGGATCTTATTTTCTATCACCCATTCTTCAATTCTTCCAAGGTCTTAGTAGGCTCTGATACCACCTCATGCAAAGTGCAGTTCAAGAAGACCTAGATGGGTTCCCACTTCTTTTTATCACTTTAAACTCCCAATCCAGATAGTCTAACTCCACAAATGTCTTCCTAGGGTGTGTAATGACTTACCTAAGTATCCCACTCACTTCTTCTATCACAAATTATCCGTCCAAGCTAAGATCCAATTCTGTGCAATATCCCCATTAGGGACACTTTCCCTAAACCAAGCTCAATATGTGGAAACATTCACCAGAGGCTTACAACAACAAACCTAGGTGATTGAAGGAATTTTTTAGACCCCAAGGGTAGATAATCCATCAATGGATTCAGTCTTGCAGACCCAAGGATGGTAAAAAACTAAATGACCTAGAATTCCTTATAGCCCTATCCAGAGGGTTTTTTAAACATAACATTCAACTGGAGAAGGATCTAACTGATTTGATTAGGTTTCTAGACACACTATACAGATTTTTGAAACCCCCCAAAGCCTTATCACTTCACTCCACTTGTGCACCACTAAACTCTTGCAAAGATCACATACCTAATTAGCTAGGTTAGGCTTGGATTGCTAAGAAAGTGGTCTAAGGTGGGTTCATAGAATGAATACAAGGGATTATATGGCTTCCTCTACCAAAAATAGTCTATAACCACCATTAGTTAGATCCTCCCAATCATATATTGCACATGCATGTGACTGTACCAAAGAACCAGGCTAATTACATAGAGATAATTAGCCTAGGGCTTTGTCTCAAAATACATAGAACTAAAACTGAGCCTCTAAGCCTTAGGAATCTTAAAGAGCATGATCCTAACTTGTTTTCCCAAAGTGGCGGAGCAAGGAAAATCTCTAAATTCTATGAAACTTCACAAAAACAACTCAAAACAACTCGAATGTTGAAGTAACTCAATGAATTTCAAAGTTCTATAAGTGGATCCACAAGAGGAATCTGTACCAAGTCATACACTATCTAAATGACTCAGAAAACTTGTTTATTTCCTTCTCTGAACATCAATCTTCATACACAGTAAACTATAACCTTCCTAAAAGGCATGAGAACATATAATACCATCATCTTGGCATTACAAATGATCCAAGAAGTTTGTGTGGTCAATTACAGTTGACTTGTCATGTCAAGCAACATTTTGCAAAAAGACAAATTTTTGGGAAAACTTGACAAAATTTATAATTTGAGAAAATTCCAACCTTACCAACCTCCAAAGGTGTGTGAGAGGTTCAAAAAATGAGCAGAGCCTATTCTAAGACCTTAAAACACAACCTTCTAACTAAACTCAAAAAAACACTAAAAGGGACTAACATGGTTTCAAGAATCCATAGGTTTATTAATTACCTTAGGGTCCTTCACCTTACATAATAGACCCACACATGCACACACTATGGTGATCCCAAGGATTCACCTTTTTAAAAACCCTTAAGCAAGAAAATATGAACTTTAGGAGGTTCCCTACACCAAACAAGGAGGAATCAAGGAGCCTAAGGCCACCCAGTCGAACACAGAATAGTGCATTGAGGCACCTTCTACTAAGAACACCACACCACAACAAGAGAAATTCAATGAGCTTCCAAAGGATCAAAGAAAGAAAAAGAACAAGAAAAAATAGACAGATGAAAACAAAGAAGAGAAGACCGAAAAAAATCAAGTTGAAAAGAAAGAGGTGTCACCAACAATTAAAGGTAAAGACAAGAAAGCATAAATGAAAGATGAAAGTATATTTGATGCTACATAGATCACTTATGATGCATTAAAATTGTCTACTTATGAAAGTATGTTGATTAAGAAGAAGAAGAAGAAGAAACAAGAGGAAACATGTAGATATGCGCCAACCGATCATATTACCTAAAGTAGACCTATCTACTATGGATCTTGATGATATGAAAGAGTATGCAGAATTTGTGATACTTAAGGAACTCCAAAATAAATAATTTCATAAGAGAAGAGAAACCACTGTATTGGAAGATGTCAAAGAAGTACTATAGGTGATTGTATCAGATTCTACTATAAATGAGGAGACAATTATTATTAATCAAGTAGTAGATTTAATTGAAAAATTGCAAGAACTGAACAAAGACACAATCAAATGCATGATGGAAATTCCTCAGAAGAGCATGGAACAAAAACTATTAGAATAAATTTTGAAGAACATTGCACTAGACAAGGTATCTCTTTGTGAAGAATGTAATGAAATATATAACAAGTTGTCTAATATTCCCTTGTTAATTCTGAAATTTGTTCCATTTCACTATTCATCAAGGATATCAAAGAAAAAGAGTAATCATTTGAACAAGAGTTGACCGAGCAGCTAAAGAACATATCAACAAAGCCTGGATCTCTATAAGTATATCACTAAATGTTCAAATAGGTAATGGGAAGGTAGTAAGAGATAAGAAACAAAGAATAAAAACTAATGGTGAAACTCATTGAGTTGCAAGAAACTCTTATTCCCCACTTCAAGCCAATGTAGAATCATTTTAAGAAAGCCAAAGATTTAGTTGCTTCTCCCGATTGTAGGTTATTTAATACTATTACTCATATGTCATTTGATGTTACTACACAAATTGTTGTTATCAAAACAAAAAATGATACATGGGAGGAATCTCTAGTTCTATTTTTGGGATATGGATGTCTGATTCACAATAGAGTCACAACAAAGTCATTCCTGTAGAATCCTCGCCAATCATTTTAAGGACTTTTCCTTTGGTACACATTCATCTAAGTTGTTTTTGTCAAGGTTTTGATAGAATAAATACACATCGAGCACACACTAGGATATTTAGCAAAGGAATGTCAATTTAGAAATCTTGTGAAGTGACTTTACCATGGCTGATATCTATGTTCACTCTATTGCTATAAAGGTTTGGAAAGTTTGTTTTTTGGTGAATAAATGCCTTAATAATTTATCCTTTTTTCAAGGCTATTTGTTTTGGTTCCACAACACACACCCCATTTTGGCCACCTGGCCCAATGGGAACCCCCTCTTTTTGCATTTTTTTTGTTGGTTGGACACTTTTGAGTGGCCTGGTTAGGCATCTAGAAAGTTAGATTACAAGCCCCTGTTCCCCCAATAGTTTGATGATGGTTAGGTCACTTATTAGTTTTCCATCCTTCCCCTTCCCCTTCTTTTTTTTCTTTAGTTTGGATTTTATTTTGTTCCTTTTTTTTGCTTTGGAATTAGTTTCTTTTTTATTCTTTTCAGAGTTTCACATTGTCGGGGTTCTCATAACCCCAACAACTCTAAAAATGTGACTGTTCATTTGTTTTCTTTGTGTTTCTAGGGGTTTTTCTTTAGATTCCTCTTGTATGTTTGGAGTATCAGCATTCCTCAAACCTTGACACCTCCGACACCTCCTAAGCCCTACCTCCCTTTGCCTAAGGCATTATGTAGGTAGTTGAGGGTTATGGAGTCATTGCACTCTAAAATTTTGACACCTTGATGATTTTATGTCGATGAAAAATATATAGGGGTTGTATAAAAGTGAGTTAAGTACTTAGATCCTTCATTCTATGACCTGCTATTTTTTACATTTACCGCTTTCAATATTCGTCAACCGTTTTTTTTTTATTGTATTCATTTAGCTTAATCAACCTGCAAACATTTTCCTTTTCCTTTTCATCCATCTACATCACGAAGGCTTTGAATTCCCATTCTCTTTGAGGTGGGGATCATTTTTTCTTCTCTTTGTCTTGCCCATTTTAAGGTTTTTGAAGTTTTCTAGGTTTTCATTCTTTTTTTTTATTTTTTAGGGATTTGTTTTTGTTTGTTTTAGGCTGTCTAGGTTTTTAGAGGTGTTTTTAGCAATTTGTCTTCGGTGAAGCCCTAGATATTTGAGCTTTTCATCTCAAAGATTCAAAGTTTCCAAGTGTACACCTAAATCCCCCTTTAGTTTTTTGAGACCATTCACCTTGGTGTGTTCTATTGTCTTTCCACCATAAAACACCAAAAGGGTAAAAGGAGTTAGATGCGCAAATTCCTATTCATATAGCTTACTCCATGCTTTCTATCCCTCTAGGATGTTTGAGTCTTCCAACTCAAAAACCTTGAAAAGGGGTTGCAAGGTCTGAAAATATGATCCCTTGCAATGGTAAATCATCTAAATAGCCATTTTTTATAGTTTCATAGTACAATAAGTATTTTTGGACTATGAATCCCTACAGCTTTGATAAATAGAGTGAGGGTGTTTTTTCTTAGTTTTAACTAGGTTTTAGTAAGATTTAGGTTTTTCTTTGTTCTTTTTTACAGTTAGATTTTATTTTCTTGCATCTCAAATTAATTGCTTTAGATTACTTTCTTATTTTCAATAAACATTGCTGACAAGCATTCTCTATGAATGTATAAATGATTATGTCCACCATGAAGTACAAATAGAAAGGTTACCACACTACCAAAAAGATGGGTGTTCTCCACAGTGAGATCATAGACAAAAATGAGACACATGGATTGAATTCCTTCTTCAAGAAAGTTGCAGAACCTTCCAGCTAATCATCTAATTGAACAACTATGGTCCTCTCAGGGTTGGCGAAAGTTTTAGGGAATCTAGTGTCCATTATTGCACCTGACCTAGTTATGGATCTAGCATAGAACTATGTACTAGATGAGATAGTGGTGAACAATAAAAATAGAGATGTAGTCATGGACATCTGACCTAACATAATAGAAGAGGTGTTCCACATTCCCATTGCAGATAGTTACTACCTCATTTTGAGAGAGTGGGGATATAGATACTTTAATGAAACCCCATACATTTATGACCTCATAAATAATATTATCTAATGAATCCTAGGAAGGAAGAAAAGCTCGAGAAAATGGATATGCATAGAGGATATTTTATTGATGAAATGAGGAATTGTATTACTTTATTGAGAAGGGTCTTGGGACTACCACGCGCTAGGCAACTGGACCCTTGGATAGTGTTTTTCATTTAAAAGATCAGAAGTAGGAGGGTCAGGATGGATTAGGGAACAATCATCAGGACAATCTAGATCAAAAACTACATGCAGAAAAGGTCAACCCCAGATTATGTATGACCTCCTACATTGTTTATTTAATGGTTGTAAGAGGAGAGTACCCAAGGTTGTACAAGAAGGCATCTCTATGAGATGTTAAGCCTATCCTTACATAGTATATCCTCAACTAGTGACGATGGAAAAACTCAAGGTGGACAACATAGAATATAGAATGTTAAATGATGCCTTGATATTTGCAATCACCAGGTCCATTAAAGGTGATTATGCAAAGAGACTTTCAGAGGAGCCTACTGCTAAAATCAAAATGCTTGCACCATATTACATCTAGTTCTATACATTCACTTTCATCAGGGTGGTAGGATGTACCCTTAATATGATGAATTTTTCCTGATATCCCTCTAACAGAGTCATACTTATGGAGATCAACCAACAGATAGTAGATGCATATGAGAAAATTCTTAAGTAGAAGAAACATTGTTGTGACTTTCCTATATATATTGGAGCCTACCTTGTCCAAGATATAAAAATTTTTAAATTTATTTTTTTGGAGTGGGATGAGTTCTTCCTAGAGGAATAAAAGTGCATTAGGCCTAGGTTTGATATGATGGAAACCTTAAGGAAGATAAACGGGGCCTTCTACAAACATGAGCCTCATCTTGACAACCATTGGATGAACTACATAGATGACAATAAATTCCACATCAAGGATTACTACAGGATGTCATTAGGGCTATAACACCATATTATTCAAGCGTGCATACCTCCAAGAAGCTAGGACAACAATTTACAATACATATTTGACCCTTTATACAATAAGGATAAAGCATATAATCAGGCCATCTTGAATGTTGAAGTGGATAAATTAAAAAATGATGATATTAAATTCAAGGCAAGACATGTTGTGGAACTAACAAAGAAATTGATACACAAGACATTCAAGATGGACCTAGTCCCAATGAAGCACAAGATGAATCCTCCTGAAAAGTTTGAAAATAAAAAAGGGTTCAAGGTAAGTGTCCCTATTTTCAAAGAGGTCACTCTTTTTGATCCTAGTGAAACTTATGGGCATATTAGCAAGAAAAATATATGTTCTTGGGAAAATAGTGTAGGATGTAGGAAGGAAAAAGATAAAAATTATTCATATGTTTCTCCCCCTTGTACCCAAGAACCTTATATCACTTCTCCTCTAGGGACTCCATCCACATCTGGAAGGACCAAGATTCCTCCTTTCACCATCCATTTATCTAGTTCACCTATGTCTCAACTAGGAGAGGTATATCATACGAGAAAGAGGAAGCCTTCTAGGTCACCCACTATGTAGGCCTTTCTTCAAGAAGAAGAGATAGAGGAAGAGGATGTCCCTCTAGTACGTAGAACTCAAGAGGATACCAAAAATGCAAAGAAGAAATAGTTAGAGAATGTCACCCAACCTTAAGGTCAAAAGGTGACAGTTGATCTGGAGACAAGTAATGAAGTGGAGGCAGAACCTGGGGATGTCATGGGATCTATTGAGTTTAATTTTTTACATTTTTATAATATCCTAGGGTTTAAGTAATCATTAAAGGATAGGCCAATGAAGAATGTAGCTACAAGTATTGATACCCTAGAGGTCTCATTGCAGTCTATAATTCATGTGTCTCCTCTAGTCTACATTGAAGAAATTCTTACAGAGAGGGTACATGAATAAAAATAACAAACAAAGGTTCCAGTCTATAATCTAGTGAGGAAATATAGATGGATTAAATTGGTCAGTAGAGTGAGCAGGAAGAAAACAAAAATAAAGAAGCAAATATGGCCACCCAACAAGATTTTGAAGAAGGAATGATTGACACTGGAATGAAAATTGAGGATCCTAAGTGTGATTAATTAGTACGGGTTGAAAAGAAACCACAAGTACATCTGTATTTTACTCCACCACACTCATATTGTGAGGAATTACATGGAGAAGCTAAGAAAAAGCAACAACAACAATAGGTTGAGCAAGTTCCAAAATGGAAGCAGAATCCAACAAGTGGATTATGGAAGAAGATGCATAACTTTTATCTTTTGAGAAAAAAAAGAACACTCCTCAGTAGGAAGAACATGAAGAAGAAGAAGAATGTCTACAAGTGGAAGAATGGGGAAGGGAGGAAACTCCGTAAAATTTAGAGTATAGAGAAGCCTTAAAAAATAAAATACAAAAAAGAAGAGGAAAGTGAAAGGGACAAAATTGGAACTTCCATAATGGATGTATCTCCATATGAGCCACTTATAGATGTATCGAGCCCCAATTTTATTGAAAGAGTAGTCAAACCTACAAAGAGGACAAAAAAATATGTAGAGGATATTGACCTATCCCAATTTTCTCAACCATTTCATATAGGAGAACCCAACTGGAAGGTGAAAAGGATGCCTTATGTAAGAAGATTTAGGAGTGGAAAATGGAATACTCAAGTGGAAGTACCTCCTCCTAATGTTAGTGAAAATGAAGTCATAGTTAATGACTATGTTATGGAGGAAGTATATTTGGGAGAATCCATTAGAGAAGGTGGAAAGGATTTTGTAGGCCAAGTAATTATCCAATTGTTCAAATATTTATAGGAGGACAATACTGAGATTCAAGGTCTACATAAAAAAAAATCGTCAAGGAAAATATTTCTCAAATAATTGGTCTCATTGACCAAGATAATCCTTATGCATCATTGTAGGTGGTGCTTTAAAAAGGAGTAGCCCCTAAATCAGTAGGAGTTCCTATCTCTTTTATAAAGGCATGTGCAAATTAAAAAGACGAGTTCAAAAGATTTGGCATTGAGACATTTCAAATTTTTTTGAAGCATTTTAGAGTAATAGTTATACAATTCAATGGACTCATAATTTTGTAGATGGAGAGCATGGGATTTTGAATTTTATAAAATTGTGGTAGGAAGAGGTAAAGGACTTAAATAAAATAAAGAAATAAAGTTTACAAGTTTTGGTAAAAATATATAAAGGCTTATAATTAGATAAGTTTGATGTGTGGGTAAGGACCATCAGTTTTTCTATTAAAGAATATCATAAAGGTCTGAAAAATATTGAGAAGAGGATCAAAGACGTAGTTTTGTGTGTAGAAGAGATGGATAATTTCTTTGATGGAATCGACTTGCAAATATATCAAACAAAAGAAAGATCAAGATAAGTTATATTCCATGAAGAATATTGTTGAGCAATTCATGGGGATTGTAGCAGCAATAAATACTAAGGAGGATATATAGAAAATGTTCTATGTAAAGGAAGACATGATGGAAATAATAAATCACATGGAGGAGATAAAAAGGTTTGGTTCTCAACTCACATCCTTCCATAAAAGGAAACTATATCATTTAAAGTTCATGAATCTTCCAAATTTTGGTGAAGTTGATGAAGTGGCTAAAATGTTTTAAGATTATCATCTGGGTGTGTTTCCTTCATAGTATATTGGCTCAAGAATTCTCATTGGCATGTTGGCCTTTATTTATTTCCAAAGGAATTTGGGCATCCAAACTTTGGAGGTCTTCTTAACCCCGAAAATACTTGGAATCATGTTTATTTTGAGAAATCAGGTTTCTGGAGGCGTAAATCACATGTTATAGGTAATTTAAGAGTATACAAGTGTTCTCAATCAGTTACCTGCTACATTATCCCTTCATTTCATTAATTTTGTGTGTTAGAAACACAGTGGGAGTATAAAACAAACGCATTTTTTATATATATAAAAAATGGTGGAAATGCAGTCTTTCCTTACGTATCTAGATCCACTTGTAGCTCATTTTTGCATGAATTCAATGTAATTATGGATGGAAATACATGTCAAAAAATTAAATATAGTTTTAGGATTAATTTATTGTAATTAAACTAGAGACTTATTTGTATTTCATCATTTTTACATGGCTAGAAACCCTAGTTACGGGACTCATAGCTTATGCGTGCAATTTTTATATAAATCCATTTTGGAGAATGTAATAGGGTCAGATCTTTTGAAATAGAAAATTAATACAATTAGTGTGGCATTCATTGTATGTTTTAGCTATCATCTATGCAAATTTTATGAATTTATTTTCAGAATTCAACAACCAACTATGTTTCTTTTTTTGTTCTAGTGGATTGTTAAATTCGTGTTTATTATTATTGAATCTACTAATCATGGTGAATATTGGGAGAAGATATTTTTATTTTTTATTGAGGATAGATTTGTCTCACGTGTGCACATATATGAATGGCTTTGGGATTTAATGAATTTTGAGAAAAATTCTATGTTACTAAATCCCATCGATGATTGCATCCACTAAACATGAACTCTGAGTTTCTATAATTTATATCTTCTCCATTTATTTTATCATCTCTGACATTTAATATGTGATTTTAATAATTTATATTTGATGTCCATTAGGAATTTATTTCCAATAATTTGCTTGAAATCTCTTTTTAGTGCTTTGATATTTTTGGAAAATTGGCTAAGTGTAGAATTCATCTCAAATGTCAATTTAAAATTGCATTTATAAGAGTTTCATCCATTTAGAAAATAAAATACATAAAAGTGTTTGAATATCCATTGATAATCAAACCATAAAATATCTCCCTATGACCATTCATATTTATTGTCGATTCAACTTCCCAAGTGGTTGTACCACGACAATGGATAACCTTGGGAGTAACTTCACTACTCTTTCAAGAGGGGAATTTTTATCACTTATTCCTAAATTTTACTCTGTCTAAATACAACTCTTAGTAGAATTGACATAACATAATTTTATAGACTATTTCTCCCTTCTCTCTCTATTTCATCTATCTCTCCTGGACCACCTAGTGCAATATGTTTTTTGTATCTTGTGTCATCCATGATTGTCTTGATTTCTCCTCGATGTTTCCATGGGAAAACACACTTTTTTATTGAATCAGATGATCTAGTATTATCTTATCTTTGATGTGTTCTCTTTCTCTTTCTAGGTGACCACTTGTGCTCTTGCAATAAATTTCTAAGAGTGATGATAGTAGTTGAGACATTTTCTCAAGTGAGGTCTGTTCAACTGGTCAACTTGGAATCTTAGTAATCTATAGACATTGGTTGTTTTTTTCTATATCCTTATATATGGATGTATGAATTATTATCCTTGGTTTGGGGGCTTATGTCCTTTCACCAAGCTATGTCTTATCTCTTTGCAAATTTCACATCAAATTCATATTTCTCTCTTTCTTTCTGCTACTTTACTATGAGCATGAGGTGGAATCATACTCTTTCTAAAGTGCAGGATAAATGCATCATCATAAAAATAAATCACCCTTATTTGGTGCTCATTTTTAGTGTCATTTTAGCATCTATGGGTTCCCACATTGATTTCACGTCCTTCTAGCCATTTTGCATTCTTCTAATAAAAATTATTTGTTCAAGACTCGAGGATGGCTCTAACCTCTATCCATGATTTCCCATTTTCCATCCATTCACATTATTCATCTTCCATCTAGGTCCTTTACATGTATTTTTGGATATGAGTATTTACCCTAATTTCTAGGGGGCTATGGTTTTCAACACCCCCCTTTAGCATACACCCCTTAGTGCAAGGCTAAATTTATAAAATGTACCTAGAAGAGGTTGACATAAGTCGGCCTTATCCTACAACATTTATTTTTAATTGACTCCAAGCCCAATGAAGAGTTTTTTTCTCCTAGGTGCTTAATCAGGGTAGGCCTTGCAAAATATGAGCCCTAAAATATGTATAAAAGGAGGCCTATCCCTCTCATTTTTACATTCATGAGGCCATCCCTCTCATTTTTACATCCCTATCTCATTGTTTTCTTAAACAATCCTTAGTTCATTTTGTTGTGTGTAAGTCTTTAAGGCATTTTGGATGTTTTCTTTTAGGTCACCTTTAACATAGTACAAAGCACAATAGGGTTTGGTCTATAGAGTTGTAGGACCTTTTTGTAAGTTGCAATTAAAGGCTAGAGAGTTGTAAAGCCTCCTGATTTGTAAAAATGGGTTGATGATGTCAACATGATGTCAGTAGGGTCTAGGATAGGTTAGAACTGTGTTTCAACCATGGTTAGAATTTTTGCTAAGGTTTGGTGCACATTGAAACTCATTTAGTTGGTTTTGAAAGAAATTGTCAAAAAGATGAAAAAGTTGCATTTTGCAACTTTGCAACTTAAAATGTTTCTCGGAAAACACTACCATGTTTTTACAACCCAATGAAAAAGAGCCCTAAGAGGAAAATAATTATCTAACCACCCTACATAAGACATGGATTTACCAAGATGCAAGGTTGGACACCCTATATACACACAATGATTTGAAGAAATCAAGATTTTGTGTTTGTTTGTGGGCAATTTTTTAGTTATTTGGTAGCATTAGGTAGTTAATGGACTGAATCTTACACTATAACTCATGCATGTTTTAGAGTAGGTGTTTTATCAGTTCTATGTGCCATTAGATAGGTGTTCAGATTTGGTTTTGTATTCTTTTGTAATAAGTTTGATTTGACATTGTCATTGGTTCAATCCAAGCAGTGTAGAAAGATGGAGATCTAGTTCACTTTCCCATAGTCCATTTGGTACAGCCTCTTGAGAATAGTGAGTAGACTCCATGTAAATATAGTGTGTAGGAGCTTGGGCCCTCAATTACAGAGGAATGATATTAAAATTCTTGCCTCAGGCGTGCCATTTGAAAGCCTGGCTAGGGAATACTTAGTTGCGTACAACACAATTTTTATAGGTGAATAGCTAGAGAAAAAATTCCTTTTGGGAATTGAATTTAGGAGTATTTCCATGCTTTGGAAAGAAGGATAGGGTTTCACAAATCCAATGGATGGTCTAATTGATTCCATCTTGGTCAGGAGACAATGAAGACCTTAAAAACCCCTAAAACTATTCATTTTGAGTTAGGGTACAGTACGGAAGGTGTTGAGCTCAAGACCCCATAAATCTTTGAGGGGTTGGAAAATGTTCCAAGAATAAAAATAAAAGTTGAAGGGTTTGTTTTGAAGGGTTGGGATAAAATCCGTATTCTCCCAGAGTAGGAGACCTAATAGGGCTACTATCCTATTAGGTGTGTTTTGTGAAAGATTAAAGAAATAGACTATATGGTTGAACTAGGTGGGGCTCCTAACATCCCTAGTTGAGTAGATTAATTTTTTTCAAGATACCTCCACACCTATGAAAGATTAACTGATACATATGTAGGTTACAAGCCTATAAGGTTATGTAAAGGCAAGATTTTGAAGAGCTAGAATTTACAAAGTGTAGACTTGGTGCAGTGAATCTTTCTTTTTAGTTGCATTGGCCAGAGTAACCATGGGATAAAATTACTTGAGGGTCCTATAGATTCCAAGGAGTGTGGTGAAGACACCTTAAAAGTCTCTTGTGAAGACTAGGAGCATGAATAAGTGATTGATTCGTCCAGCCTCCCTAACAGATTGGTATCAGAGCCCCAAAAGATTTGGAATTTCCTAGTGCATGTTAGATTATCAGTCTAGTGGGTCGACAATAATGGTCACTAATGTGGAATTGGCCAAGTAGGTTGATGACCAGAAGGAAGATAATGATCTATTAAGGGAAAGAATAGCACAAGATGAAAAAGCATTGAGTGAAGTGAAGACCAACACTAATGAAGTTAGTGATAAGTTGGAAGGGAAAGAAGCTAAGGGTAAAGAGGTTCTAGAAGAAGATAAATTCTCTAAGCCTGACCCTCAATTGCAGGAAGAACCATTATTGAAGGCTTTGAAATCTATGAGAGGAAAATCTCTTGAAGGGATACAAGTATTCAGTGGAAAGATGGAGGTAGATCTAGTCATGGACTGGGTAGAAGGCATGGAGAATCACATTGAATTTGATGGAGTCACAAAATCTCAGAAGGTCAAGGTGGAAAATTCAAGACTTAGAGGCTGTGTATTGACATGGTGGAAGTTCATTTAGGCAGAAAGGGAGAAAGAAGGAAAGAAACCGATTTCCACTTTGAAAGGAATGGTTGTCAAAGTGAAAGAGGCATACATACCAGATTATTATGAAATCCAATCACACAAGAAAAGGCATAGTTTAAGACAAAAGGATCTAGATGTGAATTCCTACAATGAGGAATTTCAAAATATTTGTATGAGATCTAATGTGTCTGAAGAGGAGAGTCTTAAGGTGGCTAGATACCTAAATAGCTTGAAATGGAGTATTCAAGAAGAGATGACTATTCTAAGTCCCAAATATGTACAACAATTTTATGAGGTGGCTATAAAGATTGAAGGCAAGAGTAGGAGAAAACATGATCAAAATTTCAAGGGTAGTGGAAGAGGAAAACACTAGAGAGGTCACAGAGGTGGATACCAAGGTAGAGGGACTGAACAAAGAGTCCACGGAGAGTCTAAACTTGTAGAGAATGGAAGTGAAACAACTTCTAGAGGAGGCTATGGAATAGGTAGAGTAACTCAAGGGAGATCTAATAGAGGAAGAGGTAAAAGAAGAACTAACTCTAACTTTTGTAGCATGAAATGCTATAGTTGTGGACAAATGGGTAATCGGTGCCTAGACAAAGCAACCTCTTCAAACAATGGCAAGAGAATAGAATATGCTCAAGAAGACACATCGAGTGTCAAGTCAGTAGAGATTATCCATATAAAATCCTATATGGGGAAAAATCTCATGTTTAGAAGAGTTCTAATCAGACAACTAGTTAAAGAAGAACCAAAGAAAAGGAGAGCCTTATTTAGGATAAGGTGCAAAATACTTGGTAAAGTGTGAAAAGTTATTGTGGATTTTGGTTCCATGAATAACATAGTCTCAGAAGAGGTAGTGAAGAAGATTAAATTGGAAAAGATACCCCATACTAATCCATACAAGGTGACATGGATGAATAAAGGACAAAGTGTCCTTGTGAGTGAGCAAACATGGGTTGAGTTCTCCATTAATGGATAAAAAGGCAAGTTGATCTTTGATGTGTTGCCTATGGATGAATTCCATCTCCTATTGGGAATACCATGGAAATATGACAAAGGATCCATCTATGATGGGAAGGAGAACACCATCTCATTCAAGAGGGATGGTAGGACATTCAAGATAAAGTCACTATTATATGAAGAAGAAACATAGTCAAAGACCCCTAGTGTCTTACTAAGAAGTGGAAAAGAGTTCCTTAATTCTCTTCAACAACAATGAGGTGAAGGCTATGCTATAGTTGTTGTACCCAAGGAAGAATAAAATGTTACTCCAACATGTATACAAGAGGAAGTCAAAAACTTATTTTGAAAGTTCAAGGACATAAACAGTGATGGAACACCAGAAACACTAACTGCTAAAAGGACTATCAGTCATCATATAGATTTCATAATAGCGCTTCATTTCCAACAAAGTATCCTACAAGCTCACACCAGAGCAGAATCAAGAAGTGGCTAGACAAGTGCAGGAGCTACTAGACCAAGGAGTAATCAAGAAGAGAATCAGTCTATGGGTTGTACCTGTGGTCTTGGCATCCAAGAAAGGTGGTAAGTGGAGACTTTGAATGGACTCTAGGGCTATCAATATAATTACTATTAGATAGAAATTCCCTATACCTAGAATTGAATATTTGATAGTCTGTCTTGGAGGGGAGAAGTGTTTCACTAAGTTGGATCTCAAAAGTGGATATCACCAGATTAGTATAAAAGTTGGAGATGAATGGAAGATATATTTTAAAAGCACTGAAGGGTTGTATGAGTGAAGAGTTATGCCATTTGGGCTTTCAAATTCCCTTGGAATATTTACGAGGCTTATGAATGAGGTGCTTAAGGATTACACTTGAAGATTTTTGGTGGTGTATCTAGATGATATAATCATCTTCAGAAAAATACTAGATGAACACTTGGAACACTTGAAGATTGTACTCAAAAGGTTACAGGAGGAGAAGTTGTACATCAATATAGAGAAGTGTGAGTTATTCAAGAAAGAGCTTATGTATTTGGGGTTTGTAGTATCTAAAGGTTCATTTAAAATGGTCCCAAGAAAGGTGGGGGCTATCTTGAATTGGCCAAGTCCAACCAAAGGGATAGAGGTAAGGAGCTTTCATGGGTTAGCTCAGTTTTATAGAAAAATTATAAGGAATTTCAGTGGAATTTGTGCACCAGTGCTAGAAACCATTAAAGGAGGGTTAATGACCAAGTTAAAATGCACACTTGAAGTAGGGGATTCCTTTTAAAAGTTGAAGGAAGAAGTGACTACCAAACCTATCCTTTTGTTACCTAGTTTTGATAAGTTATTCACAAAGAGTGTTATGCAAGTGGAGTGGCAGTAGGAGGAGTGTTGAGCTAAGATGATAGGTGTATATAATATTTATTGAAAAGATCAATGAAGCAAAGAAGTACTTTTCTTATGATTTGGAGTTATATTCTCTAGTGAAGTCACTTAGGAAATGGAGGCATTATCTCCTTCCTAAGGAGTTTGTAGTGTTCAGAGACAATCAGGCACTAATTTACATTAACACATAAGACAAATTGATTAATACACACTTGGAGTGGATGGAATATCTACAAGCCTTTACATTTACTATCAAGCACAAGAAAGGATAGTTGGATAAGGTGTAAGATACACTAACTAGGAGGATGTTGATAGTTCAAGAAATTCAACTTCAAAGTATTGGCATAGAGAGTTTCAAGGACCTCTATGGAGATGATGAAGACTTTTCTTAACCATATAAGGTATTTTTTTATTTCCAAAATAATTTTCACAGTCAGTTTGTAGAATATACTCTTCAAACTGGACTCTTGTTTAAGGGAAACTAGTTGTTTGTCCCTAAGGGTTCAATGAGAGAAAACCTCATTCAGGAGGAGCATAATGGTAGCTTAAGTGGGAATTTTGGCATCAACAAAACCATGGAGTTAGTACAAAAGTTTTATCATTGGCCCAAGTTGCCAACAGATGTTAGAAGATATGTTGAACGATGTGTGGTTTGCATGAAAGCTAAAGGTGGAGCTAGCAATGCAGGTTTGTATTAACCTTTACCTATTCCCAATAAACCTTGGTAGTGCATTAGTACCCCTTGGATTTTATTGTAGGTCTCCCTAAGACAAATTCAGGGTTGGATAGTGTTTATGTGGTGGTAGATAGATTTGGTAAAATGAGTCATTCCATTCCCTATACGACAACCCATTATGCCAGTTATATTGCTCATCTCTTCTTCAAAGATATTGTGAGGATACATGGACTACCACTAAGCATTGTATCAGATATGGATGTCAAGTTTATAAATCATTTTTGGAACACTCTACGAAGTAGATTGGGTACAAATTTGTCTTTAGGATCAACTTACCATCTACAAATAGATGGTCAAAATGAGGTGATTAACAAAGTGTTAGGTAATTTTCTTAGATGCCTAACTAAGGAATATGGCAGACATGGGATCTAGTGATTCCGCAAGATGAGTATACCTATAATGATAGTGTAAATCAGACTAAAGGAAGAAGACCTTTTGATATGGTGTATGGGATGCATTCAAGGGGAGTGTGTGAACTCAAAGATTTGGGAGCTATAGAGTATATGAGTGGCAATGCAGAGGATTTCTCTCAAACAATTATGGAGATACAAGAACAAGTTAAGAAGACTATTACAGAGGCTACCAACAATTTGAAAGATAAAGTGGACGTGTCAAGAAGATATGTATAATTTTTAGTAGGATAATATGTCACAGTTCATCTAAAAAAGTCAAGGTTATAGAAAGGAATGTAGACTAAGATACAGTTGAAAAGAGTGTGACCACGTACGGTGTTAGCCAAATATGGTTAGAATGCTTACAAGCTGGAGCTTCCCTCAGATTTGAGAATTTCACCAGTGTTCAATAAGGAAGACTTGATGAAGTTTAAGGGACAATTGTCAAATATGAACTAGACCATCAAGGAGATATTGGAAGATGTCAGTACTAAGGTTTTCCCTCCCAAACCCAAGCTTCAAGTAGAGAGGATCTTAGAATCCATGGTGAAGAAGTCAAATAGACACAAGGTATACATGGAGCATGTGGTACAGTGGAAGGATAAACTAGAATTTGAAGCTACATGGGTGGAGGAAGGTAACTTCAAGAAATTAGGCATTGACCTGCCTCTAATTTCTCCTCATGTTCCTTGAAAGTTGTGGAGAGGGGGAGAATGGTGCAGGAGCACCCATGGGTTGCTTAAAAAATCCTAGTTCATTTTTTTTTGTGTAAGTCTTTAAGGCATTTTGGATGTTTTCTTTAAGGTCATTTTGACCATAGTAGAGAGTACAATAAGGTTTGGTCTATAAAGTTTTAGGACCTTTTTGTAAGTTTCAATTAGGGGCTATAAAATTGTAAAGCCTCCTAATTTGCACAAATGGGTTGATGATGTCAGCATGATGTCAGTGGGGTCTAGGTTGGGTTAGAAGCCTCAACCATTGTTATAGCTTTTGGTAAGGTTCGGTGAGCTTTAAAACTCATTTAGTTGGGTTTGCAAGACATTATCAAAAGGATGTAAAAGTTGCATTTTGCAACTTTGCAACTTTGAAATGTTGCTCGGACAACATTGTCATGTTTTTACAACGTAATAAAAATATCCCTAAGAGGAAACTAACTACCTAACCACCCTATATAATACATGAATTGACCTAGATTCAAGGCTAGACACCCTTTGTATGGACTGATATGAAGAAATCAAGATTTTGTGTTTGTTTGTGTGCAATTTTTGTTATTTTGTAATAGTAGTTAGTTATTAGATTGAAGATTGCACTGTAACTCATGCATGGATTAGAGTATTATTTTTATCCATTTAGTGTGCCATTAGATAGGTGTTTTGATTTGGTTTTGTGTTCTTTTGTAAATATGTTTCATTTGGCACTATCACTAGTTCAATCCATGCAGTGTGCAAAGATGGAGATCTAGTTCACTTTCCCACTGTCCATTTGGTACAGCCTCTTCAGAAAATTGATTAGACTCGATGGATATTTATTGTGTCGTATATTGGGCCTTCAAATGAATAGGAATGAATTTTAAAGTCTTGCCTTAGGCGAGCTAGTGGAGAGCCTGACTAGGGAAGACCAAGTTGCAAAGAGCACAACTTACAGAGGTGAATAGCTAGAGACAAAATTCCTTTAGAGATTGAATTTAGGATTCTTTCCATGCTTTGGTATGAAGGAGAAGGTCGTACCAATCCAATGGATGGTATAATTAATTCCATCTTGGTCATGAGCCAGTGAAGACTTTAAAACCCCTAAAACCACTCATTTTGAGTTAGGGTACAGTACAGAAGGTGGTGACCCCAAGATCCCAAAAATCATTGAGGGGTTTGCAAATGTTCCAAGAATCCCAAGAAAAGTTGTAGGGTTCCTTTGGAAGAGTTGGGAGGAAATCCCTATTTTCTAAGAGTAGGAGACCTAATACAGCTACTAGCTAATTAGGCCTGTTTTGCAAAAGATTGAAGAAATTGAGTATACGATTGAGCTAGGTGGGGCTCCTAAATCCCCTAGTTGAGTAGAATAACATGTTTTAAGATACCTCCACACCTATGCAAGCTTAACTAATTCATATGTAGGTTACAAGCATATAAGGTTGTGTAAAGGCAAGGGTTTGAAGATCTAGAATGCACCAAGTGTAGACTTGGTTGAGTGAATATTTCTTGTTACATTGTTTGGATAGAGTAACCAGGATATAAACCTTGGTTGAGGGAAATATAGGTGCCAAAGAGTGTGGTAAAGACACCCTAAAGTCTCTTGTGAAGACTAGGAGCATGAATCAGTGACTGATTCATCCAACCTCCTTAACAGGAAGCCATCAATAATTTTAAGTCTTCTTCTTCTTATGTTTCTTCCTCAATCCAACATTGTGGCAAACTAAAAAATTCCCCATTCAAGGGTTCAGTTTCATGATTTCCTATTGTATTTTTGTGGAGTCCAAGCTATTACTTCAATGCTTGTGATTATATCCAAAGAGGCATTGCATCATTGAGTTGTATAGGGTATTTATGTTTTAGATCTATCTTACATTTCATATTTCCTTATGGAATCTCAATTTAATTTCAAGGTTAATCCTTATACAAGGGCCTGACCAAGAAAAGCCCCTATTGAAATAAAATTCCCCTTTCTTTCTTGTGTCCAGGAACAGGTGGCATAGTCTTGGATCCATATTATCAATGTTTCAAAACCAGTGAAAAATCCTCTTCAGATTTCATAAGTTTTTGTGCCTCGAGTAATAGGTTGACTTTTTGGGACTAAGAGGATTTAAGTCAGCGTTTTCCTTCAGATATGAGATTTTCATAGTTGGGAATTACAGGTCTCAGAGTGCCAAATCGAGAATGGTTTCTTATTCTAAAAGTTCTAAGATAGTCATTTCTAGATTTGAAGTTTGTTCCTCCTCTCCTAGCTTTAAGGTGAGTTAATTCTTCTTCTTTTCATCTTGCATTTAATTTTATGCATTAGTTCTGATATCACATCCTGTTAGTAGTTAGTTTATTTATCATAGCAATAGTGTATTTCATATATTTATATATCATAATTACACTCTATTCCATAAGGAATACCCAAATCAATCTTTTACCTAGATCTTGCATTTGCGACCCTTTATCCTTTTTACGTTGTGCTAATCAGATTGGTTTAAGGGTGGGTTTGTATTCCAATGCACAATAACTTTGGTGAGTGATCTACATCCTAGCATTTTTCACCATTTTTTTATTGTACAAGATCTTGAGTTTTTTACTCTAGAATTTCTCACTAAATGGCTCAAGAAAAATTAAAGAGTCGAAACAATGGTGAAAATATTCTGAATAAGTATTAGTGTTTAGATATAGTATATTATTGTGTTCTAAATGTGGATGCTTGCGAAAGGGATCCCACTAATAATATTTCTCCAAGTGTTAGATAGGCTTTCTTTCTTTTTCAAGAGAAAAACATGAGGCTAATTTCAAACAATAGACATTTAATTTTTTTAGGGTATTGTGAGATGTATTAAAAATACTTATATGGGCAATGTTGGAATAGTTATATATTGCATGAAGTGGGTTCATGAGAAGGATTTTAACCTAGTTATAATATTTGATTGATGAGAAAAGGATGTGATACTAAAATTAGTGAAGCGTTTCATTAATATTTTTTTTTTCTGGGAGTGTTAGGTACAATATTAACAAGTCTTTTGGTGGGAAGCATGTGCAAGGGGAAGACTTCTAGTATTTAAAATTTACCATGAGTATAAAACTGTTGTACTTCTAGGTGGATTTTATTGATCATTGCAATTTTAGCCAAGGATAATGCAAAATGTTGAAGAATGGAATATGAATTTATGAATTTCCTAGTAGGTTGTACAGGTTTCTTGACTATTGAGCATTCAGGCTAGAATTTCTCAATGGAAGATTGAAAGAAAATAAATAAGGAAACAAAGGTGAAAATAACCTTTTAAAGTACTAGTTCTCACGTTTAGTAATTGCTCGTGTTCTAAATGTACATGCTTTGTACATGGATACCTTCATTACTATGGCTCTAGGTGTTAGACCATCATTTTCTTTTGAACAAATTTGACTCTCTCAATCATTAGAAGCATTAATGGAATAATCTCTTAGATGAAAAGAAAAATAAGCAAGCAACAATATTATGTTTTACAAACCACATCCCTTACCCCACTACTCCCTTACCAAATGAACCATAATTTTCAAAAAAATATTTTATTATAATCAATATGAAAGATACACAATTTATTGAAAATTAAATAAAATTTGACATTCTTGATTATTTCATTTAAACATTATCTCACCCGTATATAAATTAATACATTGATTCAAGTATTCAAATATTTGATTTGATGCTTTACAAAGGTGATTAAACATCCTATATAGTTATAATTATAATTGAACATATCAAAACATTGAACATCCAACATGTGCACCAAGAGGCATTCTATTGTAGGAATATAACTCCGTAGGTTAGAGAATAATGATTTGTAATCAACGTAAAAGGTGTACGAATTCGTAGTGCAACATGTTAGAGCGGCATACCCGAAATTTGGTAGCCGTTTAGCCTATTTTTAGGACGTCCCATAATTTTTATACCAGCAAGATAGTATGTATGAATTATAGTGATGACAAATCGAATGAGCTGAACTTAATGGCGCGTTCTCTTTCCCATTAGAGCATATACTTTGGCCCACAATGATCTACTGTTTAAGCTTCTATTGGATTGCTTCAGGAAAACAAATTGTTTGTGTCAGACGTTTGATTAAAAAATGCGAGACAATAAAAGCAGTAGTCCTCCATCTGATTGATCTGAGCTTTTGCTCTGTAATTGTTTTCATTGCAAGCATCAACTTGAAAACAAAAGGCGTGTTTTAGGCAAGCTAGGGAATAGAATTAGGGCATGGAGAAAGATGTATTTAATACTAGTCTGTGACTAATATACCCTTTCTTTTTTATTGCCGAAAACTTTGGTAAGAGAGAAGTAAATAAAAAATAGTCTCCAGGTCTAATAATACATAGTCGTACACTGAACCTCTGCTGTCAATCCATGTGCGAAGGAATTCTCATGTTTTGGTTATTGAATCATTTTGTTTTATATGTTTTTAAATCATTTTTTGGGATATAGGTCGTACACAAAAGTAGGCAGCGTGCAGGTCAGAGAACATTTACTTTATATCTCAATGAGACGGGGGCATCCTGTACAGGCTTATCCTTGTTTTATGCTGTTCGATAGCTTGGTTTTTTTGCAGTTTCATTGAGAAAGGAAAAAAGATCTTCAGGCTAATTAATTAAATAAATATAACTAGCTATAAATATATTTGAGATTATTACGAGGAAGTATTGATGGAGTAGAAAATTCAATACGTTATTTCATAAATAGTATTTAATCAAGAGAGAATGTTTCGTCCTACGATCAAGAGAGAAAGTATTTTAAGTCTTCCTAGTTGTGTATTGCCATATTCATAGTTCTAGATAGTGTTCATGGCTATTAACTTGTTTAGTGCCTCCAACATCAACTTCTAGTGTTTTCTAGCTATTCTCTCTTAAATCTTTGAAACAAAGATTTATAGGCAATGACATAGTTTTCTACAGGTTCAAGATTTTATTGTTAAGATTTCGTTATTCAAAAATATCTTTGTTGGTACAATCTTCAAGTAATGTTATGTTTTAATAACATTTATTGATGGTAGCAATTGTGAATGACAACACTGTGGACATAGTTCTAAAGGTTCAAGATTTTATTGCTAAGATTTGGTTATTCAAAAATATCTTTGTAGGTACAATCCTCAAGTAATGTTATATTTCAATAACATTTATAGATGGTAGGAATTGTGAATTACGACATTGTGGTCTAAGCTACAAATGAAGGACAAGCAAAGATCGGTGCGGGTGATGGAGCATGAAGGCTAGGTTCTAATGAAGGTAGAGATGGAAAACAAGGGGACGATTAGAAGGATGTTTGATCTTGTGGGGACCCAAATGTAGTTGAATCCTAGTTGTTATGGCCCTGCTCAAGTATTTTCTACTCACATGGAGTCCTCTAATAATTGGGAAAGTTTGAATTGTTGTGGTATGCCTCTAGCCATTGTGGGTGTTTTCTTGAATGCACCTAATATACCTACCGAGAGTTTGGAACCTAAATGGGGGTTTCCAAGTAGTCTCATATGAGAGATATCTCTATACCTCTCCCCTTTATAAAGATTTCTTGCAGGTGGGGTGTTTAGTGAGATTGTTTTTTATTAAAAAGTAGCCAAAACGAGAGGGCTAACCTAGAACAACAAACAAAGCTAGCAGAAGAAGTGCCAGACTATGTGGGATTGTGTCTAGTGGGATTGTTTATAAGGTTGATGAAGATGAGTTTGTATAGCCTTAGGGTATTTCTTGGAGTGATGATGATAATTTTCTATAGGAGGTTTTCCTTTCAGCCTATCTAGATTTGGTTACTAGGACTCACTTGTGTGAGAAAGAGAAGAATGTCACACTCTTGGATGAGGAAGAATATCTTCCTCCTCATTCCGCTACATCTAGTAACCCTCCTTTGGAAAGAAATATATTAATAGAATATGTAGTATATTATGACGATGAAATCCTTATGGATGTCTTCAAAGAAGCTCAGTTGAAGTCTCTTCTATTAAAGTATACTTTTGAGCACATGGTATTGAATGATGGAAAGTTTTTCAGGCTAAGAGAGGGGTTTATTTCTCCCTCTTAGGGTGATAGGAACTCCACTATGATTCTCATGCTTGTAGATCTACCAAAACTATTTCTATGGGTTGTTTGGATAAAGAAGAGTATATGTCTAATATTGTTGATGATAGTGTTTATTTTACTCCCCATATTTGCATTGATAATATTTCTTGGATCATTGTTTCTCCTCTAAGGTTTGAGGTAGTGATTGAGTATTCTTCCCATATTTTTGATAGAATAATTCTAGAAATGCTAGTTTTGATGTGACAATAGATTAGGTTTTGCACAACACTATGTCTGGGTCTAATTTGTGGATGGAGGTTTTTGTCCACTCTCTCCCTACTATTGCTCCACCTATGGTTGTTCCTAGAGCATCCACTAAGAGTGTACAGGATGAGAAGGTCAAATGGTATTATATTGACTATATTTCTAAATATATTCCAATCATATTTTTGAAGTCCTTTATTAGGAGATTTTATGGCAATCATCCACAAAGAATCATTAACAAGATGAGTGTTGTAGAGTTAGGTCCTCTCTTGTAATGTTTAATGTCAATGAAAAATAGTATTTTAAAAAAAAAAATTATTTTTTTGATCTATAGGATCAGATTGGGATATTATCATATTGTCCTTGGTTTATGCAACAAAATGGTTTGTGTTTTCAAAGGTGGACTCCTAAAAACATTTGATCTATTGCAATGCTAAGATGGAGAGTGAATCAACTTACATTAAATTTTTATTTTTTATTGATATTTCATCAAACTAAATTATGTACAAAAGTAAATAAATAATATGGAACGAGAAACACACCTAACATTAGAATTTTGTATGGAAAATACAAAGAAAGTAAAACAATGTTGAGAATGAGACCCAGTATGTAAAGAAATAATTTAAATTAGCTTAGGCAAGAGGCTAAGGAGCTCACTAATTGTAATTTTGATTTGTAGATTAGGCCATACTCCCTTAGGGAAAGATAAAATTACTAGTATATCACTATAGATCACTTCTTCAAGTCAATGTACAATATTACTAATTACAATGGATTATATTGAATGAATTGAGTACAAGTGCATATTTCTATATTCTTGATTTATACTATGATGTTTATACCTTTTCCACTAATTTTATCTGTATGACAATGCACCATCACTCGCTCAGACTTCACAATATATCATGTTATATCATACAAACCGCTTTCATATGTCTCCAAAGGACATCTACCAATATATATAAGCTAAAACATAAAATATCATCCCTTAGATCAACCTAATGAGATATAGCATTTAAAGCATTAATGTTTGGCTCCAAAATATATCTCCAATTCATGTAGATGTAAAAATAATTTTGTAAATAGTCAAATTGAGCTTGTAAATCCTTTGAAAATTCAAAATATTCACCATAAAAATACACACTAACACAAGGATCAAAACATCTTGAGTCATCCATGAACGATGAAGCTATAAATACATGTCAGCTAAACAAACACAAAAGAAAGTTTAGATGTCCAAAATGATTGTAGATTCTTGAAAAATCATCACTTGATTCCCAGATAATAATATCACCAAACCACATCATCAAACACTATTGAAGGCCTATGAATACAAATCATTCCTAAAAATAAGTACAAGTTCTTGTCAAACCGATATATAGAACATCATATATCTTTTTTATGCAGTCATGGAAAGAGTTTCCCCAATGGAGATGATCCAACCATGTATCAAGAATCAACACAGTGGTAACAACCAACACAAAAATAATAATATACAATCAACAAGCTATAAAATATTTTCACATTATCATAGGATTAGGTATTTAAATCACATTGGTCTGCAACTTGTAGATTACAAAATTTTGGCATACATGCCTGATTACAATAGAAATATATACCTTAACCCTAATTCTAGCCATGCAAGGTTACCTCCTAATAACTACCCCAAATAAAGATCAGGAGCCCAAATATATTAATCTTTCACAACTCATAAGTTGGCCTGATCAATTACATTTTCCAAGAATAATAAAACACAATACAACAATATAGGCCAGGACACAAATTATAATGATCTGAATGCCAAGATATATAAATGATACATGATCCAAGAAAGATTTCTACTAAAGATCCAAGAACATTGAGATATGAGTCACCAAGCTTCATTGATTGGGAAAATACATCATGAGATAATAAAACCGTAATTGATAGTTAGAACATGAAGAGCATAAAAATTTAACCATGAGTCCTTAATATTTCAATAACGAAGTATCCAAATGAGGTATGCACCTAGACATAGGTAAAACATTATGTCTAGAATAAAATCCCAAAATTTGTAGCAACTAATGGTCCAAAACCATGGAATACTACCAGAAACACAAAAATTCTAACTAAGAGCAAACTAAAAGGGAATTATTTTTGGGTGACACAAGATTGACAACAACCAAAGGATGCTCTTGCATTAGACACCACTGGTGAGTACAAATTATTCCATAAGAGAAACTTATGAATATTTTACAAGATGATGAACATTAATTAATTGCATATTCTCGATCCAAATATCCTCTTTATCTATAAATTTTTGCCTCTATACTTCTGCTCCATCTTCTTTAAGATTCATAACCTTATTCTACTCTGCACATACTTTGTAAAATATCACATTTGTACAATATTTCTTACCACTAAATCCTCTCCTTCATACAAGTAAATTACTTCTACTACAAGCCTTCATCTAATCATCAACAAAGGTCTTCTACTACTCACAATATGATACCAACTTGTTCTTGAGTCTGCCTTCAAGATCCTTCTTCTAATCCATACCAACCTCTGTATTCTTCTTCTCTAAATAATAACTCTTTACCATACTCAAATTCCTTTCACTTCTCCCCTCTGTCTCCTTCAAGAGAACCAAAATGAAATTCTATCCATCCTTCTATATTATGACCAAATTTCTTCTACAATCATGAATAGCTCCCCTATCAAATTTTTAGGGTCTATCCAACAGAGCATGAGATGTACTCATAGAAACCACATCACATAACAACTCATCACTATAGCGTCTAATGCTATAGTTTACCAAATACTCCTCTTAAACCTCAAGCATATGTTCATATGAAAACCAACTCATCCCATAAGGACAAGCATGTTTAAGACTCTTACAGCCAAGCTTCTACACCATTACATCTGATACTAGATTCCTGGTTCTACCACCATCCATGACAACTTACAAGATTTACTTCCTAATTTGCAAATAATCCTATAGAAATTCCTCCTTTCTAAAGGCTCAAATTATTTCCTATTCAACATGAATCTCGTAATTATATGATATTATCTGAGAGGAACCTCCTTACAGCAGTATGGTGAGAATGCACGAAATAACAAAATATAGAGCAATAGAAGAACTCAGAATGAATATATTGATCGCGGGCCACTTCGAGGGGGTAACCTCCTTTGAGCAAGCTCAATACAATAAATTCGTTGGTGTCCAGCAAAGCCCTCAACATACTCTTATATACTAAGTACGATCTAGAAAAGTAATACTACCTATGCATGTGGGATAATAAAATATACTCACGGGACGACTTACAAAGCATATGCGTCCAACAACACTACACTAAAAAA
>MU228529.1:1226124-1262742 GCA_018584345.1 Thuja plicata | reverse complement strand
GAAAAGTAATACTACCTATGCATGTGGGATAATAAAATATACTCACGGGATGACTTACAAAGCATATGCGTCCAACAACACTACACTAACAAAATAAACAGAAGGAACACACAGGTTCCTAACATTATCCTATCTTAGTTTCTTCCATACCTTTCACAAGTTCGTTAGTATCCTCCTCCTCATGTGCCAAAAGATTCTATCTACCCAAGTTCTGACTAGATACTTCAAAACATTGTAAATCTCTATTTCATATGCCATCACATTTGAAAAAAATACTTTTGAATTCCTTTCTACCACTCCCTCTCCTAAGTGTCCCATGTTCATGTTCTAGCTCAATGGTTTGCTTCTCTTTTTCATTTCTATTTTCTTTCTTTTCCTTCTCTCTCGGGTTAGCCTGTCTCCTTTTAAACTTATCTTCTTCCCTCAATGCATAATAATAAGAATCCTCTAGTGTAGAAATCCACAACATACTCAGCTCATCTTGAATTTTAAATCTCAAACCATTAATATACCTAGGAACCTTCTCTTTCGATACCTCTCAATGTCTAGATTTGATAGTCATCTTATAGAATTATTCGGTGTATCCCTTCACATTCATATATTTATGCTTCATGTTCTATAATTTATTGAACAATTATAACTCATAATCCTCAGGAATTAATTTAGCCTTTAATATAGAAACCATCATGCTTGATCTAATGATTTTTATTTCACTAGGTTACTCTCTATCTATTTATAATTCTTTCCACAATAAGGCAGCATGACTCTTTAACTTAGACTATGCTAACCTAACCCTCTGTGGATCTCTTATATCTTCTAGGTTAAAGTAATCTTATAGTTCACCAATCCAAGCTATCAAATCCTCATGATGCAAATAACCGGTGAAAGAAGAAACATTTATTCTATGAATTTAACTTACTTGTTCCATAGCCCTCAATAATTGTTTCTTCATCAGTATGGATCTCAGTATCTATGGTCTCAAGATCTTTGAAAATTTCTTCATATTCCTCTCGAGTATTTAGATTCCTTTGAAATCCAATCAATATATTATGGATCAGAGTCCTCCCCTCATTTATAAAGCCCTTCATCATTTTTCTAGCCATCTAGGGTTCATTCTTCTAGGTGGAATCTTTCAAATCCTTAGTTACGACTGCCTCAACTTTGGAAATATTCTTAGAAGGTGCTAATTTTGTCTCACTCAGTGATATATCAAACACACATGCAATCTCCCTCCAAATCGGTGATTAGTTCAGCCTTGATATGTCTTCCATAGTCTAAATAAGTTCTCAACCAACAATAATCTCCTCAGTGATCCCCTCGTGGCATTCCTCTGCAATTGGGAGTCAGATCCACACTTTTCCACCTCACAAAAGATTCAACCTGGGCTTTGTAAGATTAGGAACTCGATCTTCTAACATAGGAACATCAATCATTCTTTGATACCACTTGGTTCAGCCTTAGCCATAGATTCCCCAATAGAGATGGTCCAACAATGTGGTAAGATTCAACACAATAAAAAAATGAACATAGAAACAATAGTAGATAATCAACATGCAATAACAGATCTTCTCATTATCATTGAATTAGGTACTTATATCACATTGGCCCGCAACATGTGAATTACAAAATTTTAGAATACATACCTAATTAAACCAGAAATCCATAACCTAATCCTAATTCTAACCATTTAAGGCTACCTCCTAAGATCCTCCCCAAACAAAGATGAGGAGCTTCAATATATAGAGCCTTTGCAGCTCATAAGTCAGCCATATCAATTACATTTTCTAAGAATAAGAAAATGTAAAACAACAATATAGGTTGGTGCAGGAGCACCCACTCCTTATAAAAGTTATGAAGGATAGCATGATGGAGTTAAGAGAATGTTGATATTTTAATTTTTCAATTTTAGTAATAAGGATTCCCCAATTTATAATTTAATGTCATGGAGTGGTCTATTATAATCCACCATGCACATATGAGCCAAGGGGCAATAGTTTTTTTCCTTCAAGATTTTAGATTCCTTCTAGGATTTTTTTTCATGTTTCCAAATAAGTTGGAAAAGACCCATGTCATGAAGGGTCTAGTTGTTAGGAGAATGCAACTTTTGTAAATGTTGTCAAAAATGCAATTTTGCATTTTGACAACTTTTCCTGTCAAATGTACATTTTCATTACCAACGGCTTTAACTTCAAAATTTTGGTGAGGAATAGTAGGGGATGGAGATATATATCCAAAATAATTCATTTTGAAGAGGTAAGGATGACTGTATGGAGAGTGAAGAATTGGATGTAATACAAACAATTCAGATTTCCTCCAGAATGTGTGTTTTCTCTATGGTATAGACATGTACAGAATCATGGTGGTCTCAGATTGATTTGTGAATTTTTTTCATATCCATATATTTTATTTAAATTTGATTTGAGGATTTGAAGTGTTATAGAATAAAATTTATTCATTTTCTTATTGCACCAGGTTGGTCTCTGGGATTCTCAGAAACCCTCCAAAATAAGGTTTTGTGATTCAAATGACCATAACTTGTTTGTCCACAATAAAAAAATTAATGATCTTCTATGTAATACAAGTTAGGCCCATGTATTTTAAGTTTCCAAAAGGTTTTATTGTGGAAGTGTACGGATCAAATCAATAATTGATGCTATAGGTGGACATTTAGATGTGGTCACCTATAATCTGATTGAAGATATTGATTTTTTGATAAATGGGAGTCGAACCAAAGGTTGTCCCTTTGTATTTGGAGATTATTTGGATGTGACTTGAATTTAAGATTTTTTTTGGAGAAACAACAAGTGTCGATGGTGGTTCCTTTGTAAAACTTGGCCTAATTACCCCATTAGGTCTATGGTCTTTTGCATAGTTGAGTCCATTATGGTGAGATTTAGAAGAAACCAATTTAGAAGATTTTGGAGATCACAAAAGAGCATCAGAAACTAGAATTTTTTTTGTGGTTGTTTGCGGAAATTCAGGGTTGTTCCCTAAAAACAAGTAGGATAGGGCTACTTGCCTTATTAGGATATTATGAAGCAAGTATGAACAAAAAAGTTGTATAACCTATTATGTTGCATGGTTTGGGTTGTTTGAGCCACTTTGGGACTAAATCAATTAGGATTGAATCATTTTAGTTTAGAGGAAACTTGAGGGTGAGTTGATATCAAAAGAGGCCCTTAAATCCTTAGTATCAAGGGAGATGTTGTGAAGGGATAAAAAATTATTGTCATATGTTTTACCGAGATGATTTTGTGGATTTTGTCCTAGGGTGTGGAGTATTTCATATTGATCCCATCCTTAGAGGATAGTAATGTGTTAGGGCATAAGATACCTTAAGTGTGGAAGACTCTTATTTAGTAGTATTAGAGAAAGGGGAAGGAACCCTTGGGAACAAGAAGTTGTATAAGACATGGAAGAAGGGGAAGGAGAAGAAATTTGACAAAGGATGAAAAATATAGAACTTGAAAATATTGTGAGAGAGAAGGTGGTAGAGAATATAAAGTTGAGAGAAGAGACTGATGAAATGAGGGGCCAAATGAGAGGTAGGCGAGGTGAAGACTCGAGAGAAGATTGAGAATGGGATGATGAGAAGATACGAGGGCCTAAAGATGATTAAGTTTGTGTAAACCAAAGACCCCTCCTATATTCCCTAAAGTCCTTGGAGAGAAGGACTATGGATGGGAAGTTAGAAAAGCCAATATTCAGTGGGAGAATGGAACCAGACTTGGTCAATATTTTGATTGACTCCCTCACAAGATTATTTTAATGTGAAGACATTCTGCAACATCAGAAGGTGAAGATAGATAAGTCAAATTGAAAGGATCTGATTTGACATTCTGGAATTTAATATAAGACGAAAGAGAGAAGGAAGGAAAAAATAGAGTGTCTACTTGGAAGAGAATGATGAGTTTGGTGAAAGGAGTATATGTACCAAAATATTGTGAGGTACAACTCCATAGGAGAAGATAAAACTTTAGGAAAAATGATATGGACATAAACATATACACTGAAGAGTTTAGGAAATTGTGCATAAAGTCCAAAACAATGGAGACATAATGAGAGAAGTTGGATAGATACTTGAATGGGATAAAGTTCTCCATTAAAGAAGAGTTGAACCTACACACCCCTGCGACAGTGAAGAAATGTTACCAATTGTCATCCAAAGTAGAGGATAAGTTAAAGAGAAGAGAAGATCAGGATGGTAGAGGAAGAGGTAGACAACAAGGGGAAGAAGTTCTTCAGGGGAAGAGGGAATAGTTTTGATTCTCAAGGTGATTCTAATCAAGAACATCATAGAGGTGAAGGTAACAAAAATTGTTACAATAATAGGGGTAAATTTAGAGGAAGGAGACCTAACGTCAGAGAAATATCATGAGGAAGAGGACCTATCAGATGTTTCAAATTTAATCAAGAAGGGCATGTGGCTAATAGATGTCTAGAGAAGGAAAGTAAAGTTTCATTGGAGAAAGGAGGAAATATCTCGTCCAAGAATCGATCTATCAAAGAAATAGCACATACCAAAGTGTGAATGCACCAAATGCATATGTCTACCCTGAAAGAGAAGAATCCCTAATGATATGAAGATTATTTACTACCATGAATATTCCTAACAAGGAGCTCCCACAAATAAAGTCACTTTTCAAGATAACTTGTAAGCTAGGAGGTAAGGTATGTAAAGTTATGATTATTCTAGTTAAACTCAAAACTGTGTATCTTTAGAGATGATTGAGAAGCTTCAAATTAAAATTTTGTCTCACCATTGTCCATATAAAGTTTCTAGGCTAACCCAAGGTCAAAAAGTTGTTGTGGAGGAGAAGGCTTGTGTGGAGCTCCAAATAGGGTCCTATAAGGATAGATTATTATTTGATGTGGCTATGATGGATTCTTTCCATATCATACTTGGGAGACCATGGAAATATGATATCAGAGTACACCATTACAAATTTAGAAACACCTACTCTATCAACAAAGACCAGAAAGTTATAGAACTATTTCCTTTGATGGAGGATGAAGAAGAGCATAAAGGAAAGGACACTAAGGTGTTGGTGATGGAAGGAAAAGAATTCACGAAGGAAGTTTCTAGAGAGAAAGTTTGTTATGCACTGATCCTTGTTCCAAGAACCTTAGGAGTGGCTAGAGAAGAAGATAACATAACAAAGGAAGAAAGGTTAATAGATCTTGCAGTCAAATAGTTACTAGATTAGTATAAGGGTATCATTTCAGATGGGATACCAAAGTCTCTACCTCATGTCAGAGATATAATTCTCTATATAGACCTCATTCCTGGGTCAACTCTACCAAACAAGGTAGTATACAAGCTCACACCCGAACAAAATGTAGAGATAGCCAGAAAGATTTAAGAGCTACTAGAATCAGGACTAATTTGAAAGAGTTTGATCCCTTGTACAGTGCCCATACTCTTGGCACCTAAAAATGATGGCACTTATATATTATGTACACACTGGAGGGAAATCGACAAAATCACCATAATATATTAATTTCCCATTCTTAGGATTGAGGATTTACTTCAATGTTTAGGGGTGCTAAATATTTTTCAAAAATTGATTTAAAAAGTGGATATCACTAGATTAGGATAAGGCCAATGGATAAATGGAAGGCAACCTTTAAAATAAATCATGGGTTATATGAGTGTAAAGTTATTCCTTTTGGATTTTCCAATTCCCCTAGTACCTTTATGAGACTTATGAATGAAGTCCTAAGGGAGTGTATAGGAAAGTTGTTGATGTTTTTATTTATTTTTTTATCTTGATTACATACTAATATTCAGAATATGAAATGAAGAGCATCTAAATTACTTAGACATGGTCCTAAGGAGACTACATCAAATTTTAATTTATGTAGGAGGAGACCATATATTTGGTCTTTGTCATATCCCACGGTGAGTTGAAAATTGATCAAGAAAAGGTGGATGTTATTATTTCTTATCCTACCACTATAAAAATCAATGATATAAGACATTTTCATGGATTGGAAACTTTTTATAGAAAATTTACTAAAGGACTCTGTCAAGTTTGTGCTCCTACGCTTGAAACAATAAAATGAGGTGAAAAGTGAAAGTTTATTTGGAATAAGGAGGCTGATAAATATTTTGAAACTCTTAGGAGGAAGATTTCTCAACAACCACTACTTTCCCTCTCATATTTTAATATAATCTTTTAGGTAGAGTGTGAGGCTAGCCACATATCCATTGGTGTAGTACTCAGTCAAGAAGGTAAGCATATTGCACTTTTCAGTGAAAAATTGAATGAGACAAAGAGGAAGTATTTCTCATATGACATGGAAATATATTCCCTTGTTCAATCACTAAAGTAATGGAGGCATTATTTGTTTTGAGGAGAATTTAATGTCTTTACTGATAATTAGGCTTTTAGTTTCATTAATAGTCAATAAAAGTTATACCACAGGTACATGAAGTGGGGGGAAACCCTAAAATCATTCACTTTCTCTCTCAAACACAAAAATGGGGTAAATAATAAGGTTATTATTTGTGAATCAAATTAAATTGGAGATAATGGGCATAAAATCTTTGAAGAACATGTATGAATCTGATGAGGACTTTGGAGAGATATATGGGGTATGTACATATTTTGGTGAAAGATACAATATAGAGTTTTCTAAATTTGTGATACAAGATGGATTTATTTTCAAGGTGGGAGAGTTGTGCATCCCCAAATGCTCCATCAAAATGAATATCACTAGGGAGAAGAATTGTGGAGCCATGATAGGACACTTTGGTCTAGGCAAAACACTTGAGTTTGTAAAGAGGAACTAATTTTTGCCAAATATGTTGTAAGAAATCAGAAAGCTTATTGAGTCTTCTGTAATCTATCAAAAATAAAAAGGGAAGTCTATTGATTCTGGCCATGGGAGAGAATAAGAATGGATTTTGTATTAGGTTTTCCTAGGACAAGAAAAGGCTATGACACTGTGTTTGTAGTAGTTGATATATTCAACAAGATGGCTCATTTCTTGCGATGAAAAACTTCTTGTGATGCTTCCTATGTTGTAGACCTAATATTCAAATAAATTGCTAGGATACATGGATTACCTTTGACTACTATATTAGACAGTGATTTCAAATTCATTGGCCATTTTTGGAGAACCCTCTGGAAAAATCTTGGAAATAATTTGGATTTCTTGTCAACTTACCATCCTAAAATAGATGGTCAAACTAAGGTATTAATAGGTCTATTGTTAATTTGTTAAGGCGTGTCACTATACAACATCATGAAAAGTGGGATGTGGTGTTCCCTCAATAATAATTCTCCTATAATGATATGGTGAATAGAAGCTTTGGTAGATCACCTTTTCAGATTGTCTATGATCTACATCCAAGGGTTGTATAAGAATTAAGGGAGTTGTATCAAGGAGATCCTATTAGTGTAAATGGAGAAGTGTTTTCTACAACTATTAAAGAGGTACATGACCAATTGAAGTCACAACTTCAACAATCTAGAGAGAAGTATAAAAAATAAGCTAATAAAAAGAAGAGTGATTATCAGTTTAGTGTTGGGGACTTAGTATGGGCTCATACAAAGAAGGAAATACTTCCGAAGGGAAATTACACAAAGCTCATGCAAAGGAAGATTGGACCCTATCAGGTTCTCAATAAGTGTGGAATAAATGCCTATGAAATCCAACTTTCTCTTGATGGTCAACTAGAAAAGTAAACCTAATTCTAAAGCATTCTATATGAATGTACAATAGATAGAATCTCATGGTGAAAATTCTCAACACCTCTTCTCAAGTGGGCTTGAGATTTCTTCTCTTGGGGAGTATTGTGTAGGATCACCCACCCCTGACCAAAGTGATGAAGGATAGCATGATGTAATTAGGAGTGTGCTGATATTTTCATTTTTCAATGTTTGTAATAAGGATTCCCCAATTCATAACTCAATGTCATGGAATGGTGTATTATAAGCCACCATGGACTTATAAGCCAAAGGGGGTTAGTTGTAGTCTTTAGGGATTTTAGCTTCCTTCTATTAGTACTAATAAATTTCTTTCTTTCCATGGTGTTTTTCTCTCCTTGTTTCTGTTTTTTTCCAGGTCCTAATTGCAAATTTTATAGCCCTTGGTTAATTTTTTCCCTAAACCCTAGGTCTCCCATGTTCCTTATAAAACCTTGTTACTTTTTGGGCCACTTAAGTCACTTAAAACCCATGTTTCTTTATGTTTTCATCACAGGCCATTTCCTAATGTTTCCTAAGTCATGCACGGGGTTCATTTTAATATTTCCTAAGTGCTATAGCCCCGCGGTACTTTATTTCCCCCAAGCGTCGAGCAAGTTCACTCTAATCTAATAGTGGGAACTTTTACATGAACAGAAGAAGAAAGGAAATTAATTATCAAGGAATAATGTGTAGTCCACACCTATCCATCAAATATGTCACCTAAGTGGGGCTGAAATATAAAGCATGATCAGATAGATATTTCAATCCAACAGTTGGCGCATTGCCTCAAGGAAAAGTTACCCAAAGGATACTCATCAAGGCATTGCACCTGATTGACACATTGCATCTGAGATCATGGGTCCACAACTTTGGAAAGGTAAAGATTTGAGCATGTTGTTTTTGATCGAATGATAGGCATAATGCCTTGATGCAGAGATATACAAAGGTTATTCTTCAGGGAATTACGCCTGTGCTATGCATAGTAGATAGAAAGTCCTGGTCAATCTTGAAAGGAAGATAAAGATCATACAGTTTTGTTTTGATCAGTAGGTGGGCATGATGCCTTAAACATAACTTGCACAATGGATGGTCTTCAAGGGATTACACCTAGGTGATGCGTGTCCAGTTTGATGAGGAAAAGTAAAATGTGCCAGATGTTGTTATTTTTAAGGGAATATTAACGATGATGTTTTAAAATTGTTTTCAGAGATTTGATCTTGGTTGTTGATAGTGTTTCCCCATCATGGTGACCGTTGGAACAGTTAAGATTTAAAAATTCAAATGTTTCAAGAGGGTTTCTGGTTGTATGGTAGTTCTTTCTATTCATAGGGGAATATATTTTTATCTAATTGATGGTAGATCTATATTTAATGGTCGAGTAAATCTTTTCACACATGTGGTGATACAAATAAGATTGTTTTTGGATATTTTGAAGAAATATCAATCGTTGGAGAAAATAAGGTCGATGCAAAAAAAACTTCATGCAGGGAGAGATGTCAAATGGATATCTTTTCTAGGCTTTCCCTTTTCTATAATTTCTTTTCTTTTCTCTATTGTAAGGGTTCCAATTTTTTTGTTGCACAAAGAGGTTCCAAAGAGGGTTCCATTTTCCTTTGTTCTGAAAGCAGGTTCCAAGTGTGGTTCCTTTGTAGATATTTTTCCTTTTCTCTATAGATAGAGTGATCTTGATCTCTTTCTAGTTTTAGAGAAGGGCATTCATTTTAATACTTATCTTTATGAATGAAACTTCAGTGTGGTTGTATTGTATCAAGTTGTCTCCATTATGCTTCCTGAATAATAGAGACAAAGGCATCAAGGCTATTTTGGTTTTGTCCATTGTTGATTAGTAATGGAGTCATTTAGAGGATGACTGTGATTTGGGATTTGTTTTAAGATATGTATGAGTTTGAGGTATTAAGGATATCAAAAACTTGTCTTTTAGTGTTATGTTGATTAATGTATTGTCTATTCCAGGGTCTCTTCTAAGCGGAGGGTTAAATACTTTGAATATGTAGTTGCATATTTGAACACACTAGTGGATTCACAAGTAGAACTTTATTGATAGGGTATGTTTAATGTAAGGCATTAGACATATTAGAATGTGTTTGTTTCTCTATTCATAATATTCATTTTGCATTGTTGTTCTTTACTCTCTTTCCCATTAGATAAGGCACTCATCTATGTGGGATCTAGGGTACTACAAGAATCCATTAATCAAAATCATCTAAGAAAATCCTTTCCCTTTGATGTTTGTAGGAAGGAGTTAGAGTAGGTCTTGTTTTCAAACATACTTTATGAATGTAGGATACTGCATAAGATTTGGTGAAAACATTAAGGTACATGTTACCTATAGGTTTGAAATCTATTCCATAGTTATATATTTGCAAGCTATTATTTTTCACAAAGAGTTATGTGTGTACAGATTAGGTATACCTCCCTGAGTGATGTGGATATCAAAGTGTAGAAGGTTTATGATCCTTGTGGAACGTTATTTGTTTTTCTTGGTGAATCATTGTTTGGGCATATAGAGGAATATATCTAAGCCACGTGTATTAAAAGGATCAACAAGAAAAAGATCTAATAGAATTGGAGACTTTGTTGGGGATAAAGAACATAAAGTTTTTTTGGACCTTATTAGAGAAACTCTGGTATAAATAAATCAAATAAAATTTTTAGATGGAGTTAGCCCATCTGAGTTACTAACAAATTTGAAGACTCTATTGGGGAAACAAATGTTAACAAATTCAACATCATTGTCAGCAAGTTTCCTTTTCTGAATCAACCCAAGAGTCAACAACAACATATAGACTCAGTTGAGGATAAGAAAGCTTTGTTCTCTGTTTAGTCAAAATAGATCCCAGAGCCATATGGTTGTTATAGCATCATGTGTTACAAAGAATCATTTCTTTTACTTATAAAGTGAGTCAGGGTTTTTTTTGTTTATCATTGCAAGATTTTCCAAAAGGTTCAAGTTCCTAGAAGATATATTAGCTCACAAGTGGTGAGTGTCAACTCTAGGCTCTCTTAATGTACTAGTGTGCATGATTAGAAAAAGACAAATCAGAAAGGTGGACTTCTAGTGATGATGAAGCAAATGTTTGGGGTCTAATGATAGAGAACATAGTCAAGGGAGGAATCAAAATGAGACCCTATTAGTGGGGTGTGTCATGTTTTTTTCTAGTTTGAAAGAAGGTCAGAGTGGGGTGAAGAGATCTTAGCTTGAATGCAATTTTTTCCTCTACAAAGAGGTGACGACTCTACCAAATATTTTAGGTGATTTGAAGATGAATTAAAATCAAATTTTTTTGTAGATAATACAACACATCTATGTCTCTCATTTTTAGGTTATAAAATTTTTCCTTATTAAGTGATTTAAGCACTAAGAAAAGGAACAAGGTGTGGATAGAGGTTTGCATGCTTCAAGGTTATAATTGCATTTTGAAAAATCAAGTATAAGTATGCTATTGTTCTTCATGATTGTATAAGTTAGATAGAATCTTATGGATCTAGGTGTGGTTCCTAGATCTATAAATTATAGAGCACATCTCGAAGAAATTGATAAGGATATTGCATTTTTAAATCAGAGCATCTAAGAGAAAGCCGTATTTAACAAAAAAAAAAAGGTAGGAGAGAGGAAGAAAGAATCAACATATTTGTTTAATGAAAAGTTTTGTGATGCATATGATGAGCTTCCAATGGGTGTTGAATTTCTAGGAACATCATGTATTGATTTGTTTCTAAAACTTTGTATGACTGAATCAATCAATTGGCCTTCATCCTTGAGGGAAGATGGTATTGAGTATGTGGGGGATTGGATAAACAATATTGAAGATTCTAAATCGAAGGTTGCAAATGATGTTGAGTTAGATAATGCAAACGATGGTTGTGAATTAAGATATGGAGATAAAAGCCAAGATTCTTATGACCTTGTTGATCACACTAACCATGTATTTGATTCAAAATAAAATGTGAGTGAAAAGGACTTATCTCGGATTGTTGTTATTCCTCATTTTTAATGATGAAGAGGTTAGTAAGAAATATTGTTATGTTTCTAATGTAGAAAGGGAAATGATTTCAGATTTAATACCATGTGAGGAATAATTAAAAGGTTATGCATCTGATGGCAATGATACTAGTGTGAAAGTTTCTGATGGCATTGATTCACTATCACCTGAATCATTTTTTTTCAATGACTCTATTGAAGAGGGGGATAAAGATCATGACATGAAGTTGTCATTTCTTGAAGATGATAGTTTTGAACATTGTTCTTGTTCAAAGGTTGAGATTTATTCTCATGTAGAAGGTGGATCTGGTAACATTGATACCAGCTATATGATAGAATATGATTGCTTTACCTTTCAGTTGGATGATAATTTTCTAAGATGTGACATTGAGTTAGAAAAGGATGAATGTTGCATCGGGTTTGATTTCATTATACTTAATGCATGAAACATTAATATGCCACATGATCTCCATTTTAATTATTTGTCTAATTGTCATATGGGCTCTGCTGATGAGTATGTTTATTTAGTTGTATGGTGAGTTAATGGAAAGTGTTAGTAGGCTAGGTTAGGCAGATGAAAGAGATTTGTTTAGCTTGTTTCCATTGCAAAGAGAAAAGGTTTTGTTATTTATAGAGGCAAACTAAATCAAATTTTTTTTAATGGAAGAGGGCCATCAAGCCAGGTTTGATTCCTTCATATTAGGGCACAAATAAAAGGTGCAGATATAATATTGATTCCACTAAAAGGATGTATATTTGTACATATTCTAGTGTTTTTTGTTGTAGGGTTTTATTTTTTGTCCATGGTCTGATTTTCGCAAAGATCTGGAATCTAGTGTTGATCTTGAATTCAACCTTCCTTAGTGAGAGCTATTGGAACTCTCAAATTTTGGATAAAATTGGAAGAAATAAGTTTAAAATTTCTCTAATACAAAAATTTGGTACCCCAAAAAACTTTTGAAAAGGCCTACTTTACATGCAAGTAAAATAAGACCTAGATTTTTATGAGAAACTGCTTGGGGAACGTGTTAATAACCTATCATGGAGCCAATATAGTGCTTTTCAGCTTTCAGAAGTTAGAATTATTATGTTTTTTGAGACAGCTATTTAGAGGTGATAACCTAAATCTGCACTTTGCATATTTACATGTTTTTCTAAGTAACCCAGTTTTGAGGTTTGCATATTAGGCCCAATTGATCTCCATGTCCATTTGCAATTCCTTGTGACTTCGTATGATAATTTTTCCAAAGACAATTGGTTTGTAGTTTATTCTGATTATCTGAATGTAAAATGCAGAATTATAAAGTACCCTACTTTGGGCTCCCATAATTTGTACCCAGTTGAATGTCACAAAGATTGAGTGTTCCCCTATGATATAATCATGGAACTATTCCTTCATGAATATTTGTAGACCATAGAAAAACCATCTAGTCATTTTTTTCAGCCAATTTTAAATAAGATTTATGCATTTTCATTGAATTTGAATTGAGAAAGTTATTAAAGGGAATTTTGAGGGTTAATGTTTGTTGACCAGTTGAATGTCGAAACAATGAATGGAAGGATTGTATTCTAAATGTGAAAGAGAATCTAGTTACAGGTTCTTTGACCATAGGGGTTTCAGATGATGGATTTTTTAAATCAAAATCAAAAGCAATTTATGCAGATTACCAGTGTTGACTAATTTGATTTTGCAGAACAATCATTTTTAGAAGTGCAAATCTTGTAACCAAATAATGTTCATATTGGGTTAGCTGTTGATTTGTACTCCTAGTATGTAGATGAACAAATGTTTTGACTTCTAATATTCTACGAGGTGGTTTGGTATTTCTACAAGGCTTATTTCATATGCACTTTACTCACTTTTTTAGTGTACAAGGTTAGAAGCAGTTTGGAAGTAGTCATTTTGACTATCAGTATCTTAAAATCATGAAGGTGATTTTTAAATCCATTTGGAGTTTGTATTCACATTTTTGAAGTGAGTACATGTTTTAGATTGCATGTTTATAGAAGACCATATGATCATACTTTGAAATCCATTTCCAGGGGCCACTTGTCATTTTTGGGGCAGTTTTGCAGAGGTGTAAAAAGTTATTTCTAATGGTCATGATCTAAATGATTTGTGGTTGAATTTCATTGAAGGACACGTTTGGCTTTATGAGGTTGAGAATGGTTTCCCTCTCGAGTTTGGCAACTTGGATTTCAAAGAATTAATCTCTGCATGTTTTGGCCCGGATAGAGGAAGATGTTGTTGTTTTGTTAATGTTTTAGTTTCTATCTCAATGTCAAGGTACACAAATGCTACAAGTCATCTTGCAATTCCTTTATCATTTTTTGAGTAGTGCCTCAAGGCAATATCAACCACTCTACCGACAATGCATATCCTTGGTTTCAAACTAGTCCCGCTCAACCCTAGGTTGATGGTATCATTTTTTGATATCCATATTTGATTTTCTTACCATGTAATAAGGAGGAAAGGGGATGGGAGTGAAACCAAACGCAAACAAGAGGAAGCTGCAGTATAGTCTTGACTCCATGATCGATGAGCATGGATTTTGTAAGAGGTGAAGCATAAAAATGGTGCATGAATTGTTATTAAAATGCCTCAAAGACATGTGGTCTCTGAGAACCTCTGGGAACGTACATAAAGAATAATTAAAGCATGCAAATTGTTCTTCAAAATGCCTCTAGAAAATGGATCGCGCATGGGAAGATCTTTTTGCGAACATAGTTTTTGGTTATTAATCCCACACACATAGTGGGCTAAAGATATAATATGTTTATGCTAAAATTATTATAGTGTGATATGAAGTAAAAGGAGCATTTGGGAATGCAACACATGGGGTTGATAGTCACTACCCACAACTTGGAGGTAAGCCAAATTTTGGGCCTGTAAGCAAGAAACTTTAAAACATACTTGGAGAATTATCTCACATTGGTAGGGGAATGGAGTTTAGTAGAATTTATATGTAAAATAACCTCACATAGTGATGTGAAGAAAAGAGCCAAGAAGCTTTGGGTGACTATGCTTGGGTAGTGCTTGTTGTTGACCACCTCCGAACTAGGGGTGACTTCGAAAACTAACATTTTTTGGTAGTGCCCGGACAGCTGATGTGGTAGTGGATAGACACAAGTGTGGACATATCACAAGGTGGGGAAAAATCAATAGAAGGAGTGATCACACGATGGAAAAGATGAAAGGAATCTATCAATTAAGGGATCACGACTAGTCGACACATGGCAGGGCCAAAAACGTGGCACGTGAGGTGGAGGATGGCATGGAAACATCATAGTAGATGAATCTTAGATTGGCAAGGATCCCGACATAGAGAAGATCAAAATTAGGTGTAATCCCATGATCCAAAAGATGCGAGAAAGTTACTCACCAAGGGATCGTGACCACCTGACATGTGGCAGTCTGACAGGTGGCGAGCCGAGCTACAAAGTGATGAAGGTAGGTGATGCAGATGCCTAGATGGTGACATGTGGATCTCCATGATGAATAATGAAGTGACAAGTTGCAAAATCTAGTGGTTTCCATGCAAAAAGGATTAAAGTGCTGAAATAAGTATTAAAAGTGCAAAGAATATTGTACAAAATAATAAATTTAGGGAAATAAACATCTTTCTAAACTGGACATATAATTAAAGCCTTAAAATATGCATAGGTATAGTAAATGTAATTAAATGCATAATATCATATTGGAGAAATGTGCATTCACAAGAAGATTTTCTAGGGTTTCAAGATGCAAAAAATAGTGCAGCAAAAGACTCAAGTTTGTTGAGAGGATGATTGCAAATCAGATTTTGGTTTACGAAGAAGGTCATATATTTTGCAGAGGTATTTGGATGGAGAAATGTGTCAGTTAGGGAGGAGTTCTTGTTTCTCTCCTCCATATATGCTTTTCTGTTTCACATTGTAAGGGTTCCAATTTTTCTGGTTCTCGGTTCTAGTTGTTTGCTCCATGAAGGGGTTCCAAGGGGAGATTCCAGAATTCTGAAATGTTTTTGATAAGTTTGTAAATATTTTAGTGTGTTTCTTGGTGTTTTGGGTTAAATATGTAGATAGTATAATTTCAAATGCATACTACCATCAATAATGTAAGACATTATTTATTTTCTCATGAAGTTGTCTCCCTTTTTGTGTTCATTGTTATACAGGTGAATTAAATCAAGGATTTATGATCCTCTCCACTTGATCTTATTGAGTGGGTAATACATATTTTTATTCTTCTTCTAGGAATAATTTAAATAGCTCTGAGAAATTTTTAGTGACATCAAATGCAGGATGTGAATTCTTAAAGAAGAGCTTTGTGACCATGTTGAATAGCTTATTAATGTAAGACATTAATATGCAAATATCTGTAGACAAAATGAGGTGGGCATCTAGAATCTCTCTAAGGTCTCATATACAAATCCATGCACATGATTAGGAACTAGATTTTATAGTTTTTCATCCTTTTATAATTCATATCAAAATCATATACAAATCCCTTTTGTTTCATGTTTATTTATGTGAAAATAAGTTATCTAGTTCTTAGCATAATTAATGCAGGTGGGAGCCAACATAAGATTGATAGATTTTTTTATGCCCATTTATTACAAGGTTATGAACTATCCATAGTTGTGTTTCTACATAGTGGGATTTAGAAAGAGGTCTATTATATATGCAGATATTTTTTATTAGCTACACCTATCAAAGTGTGTGGACCTCAAAGTGAAGAAGGATTGTATGTCCTATTAATGTTGTCTTTTCTTGTCCTTAATCTATAGATGGATTAGATTTTGTGAGTTAGATGAAGATCCCTAGGTCTAGTTCCCATTTCCTATTTTAGGATTGAGGGTTACAAGAAAGAGTACCAACAAAATAGCGACTCTTCTAGGTAATTGAGGTTGTATGGGAATAATTAATTGGGTTGTGAGTTTAGTTTCATCCTTGCCATATTAATTTTTTGTATCCAGTCATTTCAGCCATATCCATTTGAGGAAAGAGTTATCAATGTTTGTAAATCAAAATTTTTTTTGAGATTATAGTTATCGTCCTGTTTGTTTTTGTTGTAAGAGGTTATGAATGTCTTCTTGGTGAGAAGGTGTCTAGTCGCATTGATTTTGTTGGAACTCTAAAATTTATGGATAAATTTTAGAGTGGGTAAGTTAAAATTTCTCTAAGGCACAAGTCACTGCCCTAAAAGTTTTAAAAAGGCCTAATTTGAATACATGTAAAAAGGGACCTGCTGATTTTTATGAGAAACCACTTGGAGAGTGTGTTCAACATCTTTCATAGAGTGATTGTGGTGGGTTTCTAATGTAGAGGGTCTAGAGTTCTAATGTTTACCCTTCTCCAATTTTTTAATCAACTTATTTGAACCATCCAATGGTTTCAACCACCTATGTATCCCTCACAAAGATTGCCCTCCTTGGCCCTGATTTTAACTTTCCTCCTAGGTATATTTGAGATGATGAAGAAACAATGCAAAATCAACTCCAACTAGTCCAACTAGTCCTCCATTTACCTTGTTTTCTCACTAGATTTCCCTCTATAACCATAAACCCTTGCTTAGGATCTTACCCAAACTCATCTAAGGCCCTTTCCTATCTTCTTGATACCTAAAATGTCCATTTGAGATATTTCCAATACTTCTGGTTACCTTAGCAATCAATTTTCTGCTACTACCCTCTAGTAGTCCTAATTAGGCCTAATTGCATTAGGTCTATTTTCAGTGTTTTTGACCAAATACTAACAATTATTCCACACAACCCTATGAAAGATCATATAATTGTGAAATCTATCACCTAGCCCTTCTAGAATCCAAATTTATAGATCTTCAAGACACCCACAACCCTAATTTCTTCAAGGCCCTAGTTTCTAGGCTATCTTTTAAGCCTATGGACCAGTCTCTGCAAAATGCATCCAATTGGTCTTGAAACTTCATACCAACTCCTGAAACCATTTGATCATTAAGGGAGAAGCTCTAAGGCTTCCACTCATTCCACTAAGATGTACATACTAGATAATGGGTGTACTATTTCAACTCAATATTCGCACTGTCCTGGGTCACCTACTCCAAGCAGTCAGCCTAGGGCATCACTCCAAACCTAGGAGTTTAGTTGCAAGGAAAAAAAGGAAAGAAAAAAATTTATGTACAAACACTAACCTATCATTCCAAATGGTTTCATTCATTTTCAACTGTAGATGCTTAGGTTAGAGCCATTTTTGTTCCTGCAACTCTGTAAATGCATATTGCAGACACAGTCACCTAAAACAAAGTTTAACTTTACTATCCGTAAAATTGAGAACAAAATTAAATATGAAAAAGGAAGCTAAAATAAACTCTACATTCCCATAGATTCATATTGTATAATCCAATCCATACACAACCTTACAAGGTTGGAGAAACTCTTTAAATAGAAGGAAAACTCAGAATTTCATCCGTACAGTTTTCTCACGTGTGTGGTATATAGCTAAAACTTCATTAACCTCCAAAATAATTCACCCCATGCTAAAATACCCGATCTTGGGTGGTTACAACCATCCAATCCTTCATTTTCAACTTCTTGCAAAAGTTCCAAAAAGTTGCTTGAGCAACTTTTGAAAGTTGCTAGCATCTTTTGAGCATTTCTTGCTTTTTGAACTTTTTGGTCAACTTGATGCACCTTGAACCATCCTAGGATGCTAGTTAGGAAACTTAGGACCCTAGGGGAGATGATATCCCCTAGTTTGTTAATATTAGTAACTTTTACAACTTTAGACCATTTTGACAACATTTTGCACCTAGGAGGAACTTGTGCTCTTACAAACATAAATGAAGAAGATTGGATCCAAAACTTATGGATCTTATTACAAAACATATCAAAGACCCTTAAAAAACCCTAAACACCATCTAACTAATCTTCAAGCCAAAATGGGAGGTGCTCTACACCAGACTCCCCTGGGACAAAGAACTCAAGTCCCTTGAGTTATGAGGTCTTCAATGGTGACTCCATGCTTCAGTATGTTTGCTTCAGTAATCTAAGTGGATTTAGAATCTGGGAGCCCCTGTCACTTCACAAGATACTCCTTATAAGTACCTTTCTTGGTCTTCTTTATCACCTTGGAGTCCAATACACTATCTAACTATAGAGGTTGAGGAGTAGGAAAATCTCAGACCTAATATTCTTCTCCCAATTCTAAAAGAGTCTATTGACCAGTGTCCGAGGGTAGACCCTTATAGGGATATAGATCAAACATATTAAAAATGGGTGAGATGCCCAAATCAGGAGGCAAATCCACCTCATATGCATTATTACCATACTTATGCAACACCTTGAGTAGTCATATCTTCTTCACTAGTATCTTGGTTGGTTTACCTTTAGTTACTCTCTCCTTCCTAAGGTAGGAAAGTACCAAATCTCCCACCTTGAATTGAAAATCCTCTTATCTACCTTGGTCTTGTACTTGTCAACTTGCTATTGTAAAGTATTCTTAACATGGTCATGAAGCTCTTTCATCTACTCTGCAATGGACTCTCCATTTTCACTCCTACTATAATGTAAAATGAGATCCCTCAACTCCAAGATCCCCCTTGGATTAGCCCCATAAACTATCTCAAATGGGCTCTTACTAGTGCTTCTATTGATGGAATCATTATAGGAATATTTTTCCTATCCTATAATGAGATCCCATGATTGTCCATGCTTCTTAGTCAAGCATCTTGATAGGTTACCTAGGGACCTATTTACTTCCTTAGGTTTACCATCTGAGTGAGGGTGATAGGATGAAGAGAAAGATAAGTTTGTACCTAACATTTTCCAAAGGCTCCTCCAAAAGTGGCCCACAAACTTATTGTCCCTATCATTTACTATTTTTAGTGGTAATCCATGGATTATCACTATGTCTCTAAAGAGTAGACCTGCAATATGTGAAGCATCATTGGTTTTTTTGTAAGGAATGAAGTGTGCAATTTTGCTAAACTTGTCCTTCCTACAACATATAGTTAGTAAACTCCAATTTCAAACCATGTTGAAACTTCTCACATGCTTCAAAAACATCCTTGAAATATTTGTATTTGTTGTAGAGGTCTTTAAGGTCACTCATCCCTACACTCTACAATTGTATCTCCTAAATAGTCAACACTCTCTTACTCAGAGCATCTGCAACTTCGTTGCTAACACCTTTCTTGTGTTTTATGACAAAAGTATATGCTTGAAAATATTCTACCCATTTCAGGTGTCTTCGATTCAACTTCCCTTGCCAATTCAAGAAACTAAGGGCATGATTATCTGTATAAACCACACATTCTTTTGGTAGGAGATAATGTGTCCAATTTTTGAGTTCTTGCACCATTTCATACAACTCCAAATCATAGGTGGAGTACTTTTTCTTGACCTCATTCAACTTCTCTGAGATGAATGTCACAAGGTGCCCCTCTTGGCTCAACACTACCCCAATGGCTAGTTTACTAGATTCACACTCCACCAAAAATAACTAATTGAAGTTAGGGAACCTAAGATTAGGTAATTTTTCTATCTTTTTCTTCAACAATTCAAAGCCTTTATCTGCTACTTCTATCCACTTGAACTGACATTTGATTCCTCCTTTTATAGTGTTTGGTATTGGTGCACACACATGGCTAAAGTTTATCACAAGCTTCCTATAATAAGAGGCTATTCAAAGAAAACTTCTAGCATGTCCTATGAATCTAGGTGTTGGCCATTCCAATATAGACTTGACCTTATCATGATCCATCTTCATACATCCATTAGAAACAAAAAAATCCAAGGTATACTAATTCAGTTTTCAAAAACTCACATTTTTCTTGATTGATCATCAAATTCTCTTTGTCTGGCCTCCTTAAAACCATTTCCAAGTGCTTCATGTGCTCCTCGTTAGACCTGCTAAAGATCCAAATTTCATCTAGATAAACAATTATAAATTTACCTATAAAGTCTAGTACCACTTCATTCATGAGCCTCATGAATGTTCTAGGTGCATTTTTCATGCCAAAGGACATTACTAGCCACTCATACAACCCTTAATTTGTCTTGAAGGTTGTCTTCCACTCATCACTAGGTCTAACTCTGATTTTATGGTAACCTTACCTCAAATCCAGCTTGGAGAAATAGTAAGATCCCCCCAAATTGTCCAACAAATCCTCAATCCAGGGAATGGAAAATATGTATCTAATTTTAATCTTGTTAATAGCTTAGGATTTGGTACACATCCTCCGTTTTCCATCCTTCTTAGGTGAAAGGACAGTTGGCACATCACAAGGACTTAAAATCTTCCTTATAAGCCCTTTCTCTAGAAAATTTATAATTTTTTTAGCAATCTTTGCATTATGACTTGGATTCATTTTATATGTTGTCTTGTTAGGTAGATTATCTCCTCATATTAGGTCTATCTGATGACTCACATCCCTCAGATGTGGAAATGCACTAGGCAATCCATTATCCACCATCTCATGGTACTTCTCCAACAATGTTTGTACCTCTTGTGGCATATTGACCTTCTCCTTAGTCTCTTCTTTTGGTTTCAATATCACTGCACAACAGACCCCTCTCTCCTTCTTCATGAATTTAAGGAACTCTTTCCACTCAAGAGCATCACACTAGTCCCCACATGCTTCTCTTCATTAGGTTCTATCAAAGGATCCATTTGATACTTCTTACCTTGCTTAGTGATTACATAGTTGTTATTTTCCCCATCATGAATGACCTTTACATCCTATTTCCATGGATGTCCTAGAAGGAGATGACATGCATCCATAGGAAACATGTCACATAACACCTTGTCTTTGTACTCCCCTATTTCAAACTCCACCAGAGTTTGTTCATCCACCACTATCTATTGTCCCTTGTTTATCCATGACACCTTGTAGGGAGTAGTGTGTGGTATCCTTCTAATATTTAGTTTTTCCACCATCTTTGTTGAAACTATGTTCTATGTGGAACCCAGGTCTATTATCACCTTGCAGATCTTCCCATGTGACTTACAAGTAGTCTTAAACAAACTCTTTCTTTGAGGTGGCTCTAAAACACTAGGAACTTATAATAAAGTCCTTCTCAACATAACATTTTCTCCATCCAATATTGGCACTGCCTTAGAGATTGGGGAAGTGACACTTTGTATGTCATCTTCTTTCACTAATTGAGTCCTTCTTTCTCCCATGGATGAGGCAGTAGCTTTCTCAGGACATCTACCCATAGTATGACCCACTTGGTTGCAGTTGTAATATCTCCGAGTGAAGATAGAGTTAGTCCTACCTTGTGGCTAAAACCTACCCCTTGGAGGGCATCTTCCTCTATATCCTCCCCTCTAAAATGATCCTCTATACTAATTTCCTCCATTATTGTCTATAGACTAATTTTTTTCAGACCTACTTGGGCTTTGACCTCTTCAAAAGTTACCCCTGCCTCTCAAATCCTCTATTGCCTCAACCTCTTTGTTGGAAATCATTCCTCCTAGCTTTCTCCTCTTATCTCAAAGCTAATTGAAAACATTTATGCATACTGTCAGGGGAAATCATACCAATCTCATCTTGGATTCCTTGCCTCAATCCTTTGAGGTACCTTGCTACCCTTACTACTTCTTCTTCATGTCTCCTTGCTCTTAGGGTTGATTTATTGAATTCCTCAATATAGGCACTGACTATTGTAACACCCCAAAATTGGCATCTTGCAACCCTAACCAATTTTGTTGCATTTATGAATCTTTTCAAACATCAAAGCCCTATTGTACTAGGCAATTATGAGTCTTGACTGACTCTACTTGACCTCACTGTCAAATGCAGAAAATCTTAAATCTACATTAATCACATATTGCATTTAATTCCTAAGTATCAATTGTAATTGGCTAAATAAACCCTATGATTGAATTAATTTAATTACAAAGTCCTAGCACTTTAATTAAATTAAATTCCCCCTTTAGGCTAAAATGCATAAAAAGGAATTAAATAATATTTGATTATTAAAGGCCTGTTAATAGGCCTTGTAGGACTAATCCTAAGCTGAAAAGAAAGAAATTTTGTTGGCAACCACCCGAGGAAGGATGGGTGAAAATCAACTTTGATGGTGCTGCTCGGGGAAACCCGAGGATCTCTGGATGTAGATGTATTGCAAGAGATTGTCAGGGCAATATTCTTGCCTTTATGGCCAAACACTTGAAGGATGATATGAATAATGTGGCTAAATGTACAGTGGAAAAAGATGCTCTAGTCTTAGGAGCCAAATTGGGAATTCATAGAGTTCACCTTGAAGGAGACTCATAAATAATAACCAATGGAATATCAAGAGGGAAAATGGTAGTGTGGCACCTTGACAAACACATACAACAGATTTAGGGCCTCTTACAAGAGTTTGAAGACTTCAAGGAATCCAATGTTTACCGAGAAGGGAAAAAGGTGGCTGATAAACTGGCTAATATGGGGGTGAATGCATATTTTGGGACTCAATTTGAAATACATGAAGACTTTACGAGTCTTCAACTAGATTAGAAGAGGATAATTAACTTAATACCCCACTTAAAACACCAAACTAGATGTACAAAGGAGTATTAATCTGCCATCATGAACGATGAAACTCAAGTTTATTTCATGCCTTAACATGTGACAAATTTTGCACTCATTAATTGATACCCAATGAATGAGTTTCTTCCAAATTGTTCGAATAAGGTAAATTTATTTAGGGGAAGGAGAGCAAATTGCACAGTTTTGAGTGCGGAGGAGAAATGGAGGCCAATTTTACATTGGAGTTTGATAGCCAAATGCAATTTTACGAGGGAAAGATCACGCCAAGGAGATTCAAGAACATCTTTATGTTTGATGATGTGGATTTTTTGGATGGCATTCAACAAATGTTTGGGCTAGAGTATTTGGAATCATATTGGAGGCACCGCTCCAACCTGGATGTGCCCTCACTCTTTGTAGCACTGACACTATCCATGGGAGAGACCAAGGAGGAGGCCATTAGGGTAGTGGAGGTGTGTGTCGACCCACAATGGTTGTTGGGTTTGGAAGAAATTTTTGATAGATCAGTGTTGGGGGAAGGGAAGGAAATAGGGCTTGAGCCATGGAGGCACATTGGAGGTGGGGACACATTGGTTCAGCCTTTGATTGTCTAGTTGGCTTTGAACCCACAAGGGGTGCACATACTATGGGCAGCGAAGGGCTGGAAGCAGATCATTTCATATATGTAGGAGAACATTTGGGAGAAGAGTGAAGGAAAGAAGGGCTTTATGAAATTGATGCCACAAAAGAGTGTAACTGCACCAGACTAGCCTCTGCGACACCAGATAGTAAGGAAGACACAACAAATGGTGGGCACAAGCGGAATGAGAAGCTTGCAAGGTGCTAACCCCTCTAGCATATCAAGAGAAGTGTAGGATGACAACCCCATTCCCAATTTCATGAGGGAGGAGGAAGCACAATGGTTAAAAGAATAGACATGAAGGTTGGGGAAGCTGGTGTTTTTTGCGACAGTGAATATGGTGGATTTTTTTGTCTTTTTGGGTTGGGGTTAATGCCTGTTTGCTTTATAAAAAGGTTTATTTATATAGGTTGTTATGGGGGTAGGGAAGTAGTATGTTTTTAATATCATAGCCAACTGTGAAAATTGGCTTTTGAATGTAATCCCTCTTTTATTATTAATACAAAAAAATGCTACCAATAAAAAAAAAATGATTATTAAATAAATATCCTCATTTCAATAATTCAATTAAATTATTCAAATAATTGAGAAAGTGCATTTGCGAGGTCATATTTTATTTATTTAATCAAATAATCGCTCCAAAATCCTCACTTCAATTCAGAAATGGAAACTTTGAGTTGACTAAAATTCAAAAGTTCAACTAATCAGTTAACTGCTTCCTTCACTCAAAAAGACAATAATTCACTATTTCTCACAAAGTAAACTTGCTAATCTGAACTAGATTTTGAGGTGTTAACGGTTTCTCTCAAAGGAAAAATTCCATTCTAACTGGACTCTCATCCTATAAAAGAGCCCCATTTCTCATTCAAAAAAAAGGAAGGATAATTTATTATTGAAGTATCGAATCACTGCTACATTTTCACTAGTTTTATACATTCAAACTTTATTGTTCTTAGCTTTCACATTTCTAGATTAATATAATTATTGGCTTAATCATGTATATTTTATCTTCTTTCAAGATTTCTTAGATTAATTTCATTTCTATATTAATATCTCATGTTCATTTCTAGAATAAACTAATCTCTCTCATAGATTTGCATTTACACATTAGCTCAAATCCTCCATTCTAGTAATGGTCTATGGTTGTTGGACTATCTTTCAATGAACAGGTATTGGGGAAATTTAACTCTGACTCCTAAAGATTGAGCCTCATTCTGGGGGCAATCTTTTGAAAGGCGATAAGCTATTAGGTTTCTGGGCAATCTAACCCAGATTCCTAGGATTTACATGCTCTTAGTTACCTTCAATACACCAACTTACATAGATTGATACTGGTCGTACTCTATGGGAAACCTTCCTGGTCTAGGGGGCACTGTCCTATTCCTTTTTGAGAATCTCTCTCACATTAGTCACAAGTAATTCTCAATGTGCGTGCCTACTGATGCCTATCTATTACTCAGATTTATCTACTTGAGGATCTCTCTTGCATTAGTCACCAATGGTTCTCACTGTGTATACATGTTGATGCCTAGCTATTACTTATATTTCTCTAGTTGAGAATCTCTCTTGCATGAGTCACCAGTGGTTCTCACTGTGTCTTCCTACTGATGCCTAGCTATTACTTAGATTTCTCTACTTGAGGATCTCTCTCACATCAGTCATTAGTGGTTCTCACTGCATATGTCTATTGATGCGTAGCTAATACTTAGATTTATCTACTTCAAAATCTCTCTTGCATCAGTCACTAGTGGTTTTCACTATGTCTTCCTACTGAGGCCTAGCTATTACTCAGATTTCTCTAGTTGAGAATATCTCTCACGTTAGTCACTAGTGGTTCTCACTGTGTCTCTCTACTACAGCCATACTAACCTGAGTTTAACACAATCAATGTTTATCTACAAATCGACATCAATCCATTGAAGATGGAGTTGTACTCAATATTATATTTATTTCTACTTGGTCATGGAGATCCTTTTCTTTATTTTGTACATATCTTTTAGTAACTTTCATGACACTTTGATTCTTCTGAGAACCCTCCTGCGTTGACACTAATCTAGAGTCATAGTCTGGGGGCAATCAACTTAGATTTATCCTTAGAACATGAGTCAAGTTAGTCATCCATTATTATCTAGGGGTGTGGGTCCCAAATCAAATCTTAGTTATTAGGTATTTGAGCAATCTAACTCAGATCACTCATGATCAAGCTTCATTTTGGAGATGATTCTCAATATCTTAATCTATTAGGTATTTGAGCAAGCTAAATCAGATCCCTAAGGATCAAGCTTCATTCTAGAGATGATTATAGAAATATTAATCTCATTGTTAGGTATTTGAGAAATATAACTCAGATCCCTAAGGATCAAGCTTCGTTCTAGTGATGATTCTCAAAATCTTAATCTATTAGGTATTTGAGAAATCTAACTCAAATACCTGAGAATTAAGCTTTGTTCTGGAGATGATTCTTGACATCTTAATCTATTAGGTATATGAGAAATCTAACTTATATCCCTGAGGATCAAGCTCTGTTCTAGAGATGATTCTCAAAATCTCATCTATTAGGTATTTGAGCAACCTAACTCAAATCCCTGAGGATCAAGCTTCGTTCTGGAGATGATTCTGAAAATCTTAATCTATTGGGTATTTAAGAAATCTAACTTAGATCCCTGAGGATCAAGCTTCATTCTGGAGATGATTCTTGACATCTTAATCTATTAGGTAAATGAGCAATTTAACTCAGATCCCTGGGGATCAAGCTCCATTCTGGAGATGGTTCTCAAAATCTCATGCATTATGTATTTGAGAAATCTAACTTCGATCCTTGAAGATCAAGCTTTGTTCTGGAGATGATTCTTGACATCTTAATTTATTAGGTATATGAGAAATGTAACTTAGATCCCTAAGGATCAAGATCCATTTTGGAGATGATTCTCAAAATCCTAATCTATTACATATTTGAGCAATCTAACTTAGATCCCTAAGGATCAAGCTTCGTTCTAGAGATGATTCTCGACATATTAATCTATTAGGTATATGAGCAATCTAACTTAGATCCTTGAGGATCAAGCTCCACTCTAGAGATGGTTCTCAAAATATCATCTATTAGGTATTTGAGCAATCTAACTCAGATCCCTAAGGATCAAGCTTCATTCTAGAGATGATTCTTGACTTCTTAATCTATTAGGTATATGAGAAATCTAACCCAGATTCCTGAGGATCAAGCTTCATTCTAGAGATGATTCTGAAAATCTCATCTATTAGGTATTTGAGAAATATAACTCATATCCTAGAGGATCAAGATTCGTTATGGAGATGGTTCTCAAAATCACATTATTAGTTATCTGAGCAATCTAACTCAGATCCCTGAGGATCAAGCTTCATTCTGGACATGGTTCTTGAAATATCACTAGGGGCATGGGTCCCCAAATTAGCTCACATCTTTGGACTCCACTTCAGTCAATAATATTTTCATTTTTGAAGGTCAACTCTCTACTAACACAAACAGGTGTTTCACAACACCACAATCAAAAGTGTTTCTTACCGCTATCTTTGGACACATCTATGTTTCTTAACACACATTGGATATTGCCAATGTAAGAAACATCTATCAATAGAAATCAAACACAATGCACTCACAAGCACAACAGTGTTTTTCAACACCCCTATACTCATGAACACATTGAAAAACTTTGAAAATTGATGAAGTATTCTAAACTTCTCTGTGTATGCTGCCTTTTCTCATTGATTTTGTTAATCATTTCTTTGTCTACTTCTTTTTGTGTGGTCTCTATAATCTGACAATGTTAAATAACCAGGTTGCATGTGATAAGAGCTTCTGCATTAAGTTTGGAAAGACTCACATTTTTTGATCCTATTTCTTTGTATGCCAAGGTGAGGTTGGTCCTATCTTCTTGACCGTTATTGCTCTTCTTGTTTACTAGTGTATTCTTACTATATCAAATTGGAACCAATGTTTAGGTCATCTCTGCTTTTGTGCCCCAATGCTTACGTTAGTTTCCCATATCTTATCCGATGAAATTCATATTCATATTCTTATGGTCGTAGTGGCACGAGTAAGGATTGTATCAACTCTGGTGTTCCAAAAATGCTCTATGATTATATCTATCCAATGGGTCCAACAACCATGTCCTAGTAATCACATCTCCCATAGGATTTCACTTTCATTCTAGCATAGGATTGTACTTTCATTCTTGCATAGGATTGCACTTTCATTCTACACTTGCATCACAACAGTGTTTTTATGGTCACTTCATTATGTTCTCCTAGATTTGTATGATGAGGGGTTCTTCTTACGCATTTTGGCTTCATCACGACTACCCAAGTGTTTGATCCTTGCTCTAACTCTTCAAAAGTGGTTAAATCAACCACTCTGACTCCTTTTTTTAGGATCAAAATCAAATTTTGATAGTTCTATATAGCTCAAAATCACACTTAATATTTTTACACAATCAGAAGCATGTGCAGTCAATTTTCTGACATCGCTTTCTTCTCAGAATCATCTCCAATTAACATTCTCTCACATCTTCTAGATTCTTCTGTAATCTATATTGATTTCTTCTTGAACTTTGATTCAACTTCTATATGCAATTTATCACTTTCAATCACCATTATAGTGTGTCATCTTTCCATTTCACTCCTGAGGGGGAAGGATAATTACATCATTGAATCACTTTCAATCTATCTTAATCAATCTAATCTGATTTCAAACTATTAGGTGTTCAATCGATCTAACCCAAATTCTTGAGGATCAAGCTTTATTCTGGAGATGATTCTCAAAATATCATCTATTTGGTATTTGAGCGATCTAACTTAGATCCCTGAGAGTTAAGCTTCATTCTTGAGATAGCTCTCAAAATCTCACTATTAGGTATTGGGGCAATCTAACCCTGACTCCTAAAGATTGAGCCTCATTCTAGGGATAGTCTTTTGAAAGATGATATCTCTATTAGGTATCGAGGAAATCTAACCCGGATTCCTGAGATTCAAGCTTCGTTCTGGATATGACTCTAAAATCTTTATCAATCGATCTTTACATCATCAATTCTCAAAATCAATTTCAAATATTCTACTATTCTACAAGCATTCAGACTATTCTTTGAATCAATGCACCACTTGCACATCAATTCAAAGAGGGAAAAAATGTAACACCCCAAAATTCGCATCTTGCAACCCTAACCAATTTTGTTGCATTTATCAATGTTCTGAATCATCAGAGCCCTATTGTACTAGGCAATTCTAAGTCTCGATTGACTCTACTTGACCTCAGTGTCAAATGTAGAAAATCCTAAATCTACATTAATCACATACTACATTTAATTTCTAAGTATCAATTGTAATTGGCTAAATAAACCCTATTATCAAATTAATTTAATTACAAAGTCCTAGCACTTTAATTAAATTAAATTCCCCCTTCTAGCTAAAATACATAAAAAGGAATTAAATAATATTTGATTATTAAATAAATATCTTCATTTCAATAATTGAAATAAATTATTCAAATAATTGAGAAAGTATATTTATGAGGTCATATTTTATTTATTTAATCAAATAATCTCTCCAAAATCCTCACTTCAGTTCAGAAATGGAAACTATGAGTTGACTAAAATTCAAAAGTGCAACTAATCAGTTAACTGCTTCCTTCACTCAAAAAGACAACAGTTTAATGTTTCTCTCAAAGGAAACTTGCTAATATGAACTGGATTTTGAGGTGTTAATGGTTTCTCTCGAAGGAAACTTTCCATTCTAACTAGACTCTCATCCTATAAAAGAACCTCATTTCTCATTCAAAAAAAAGGAGAGAGAATTCATTGTTGCATTGAATCGCTACTGCATTTTCTATTCAATAATTTTCATGAATTGAAACTCTCACATTTCTTAGTTTGCATTTGAAATAAACTAATATCATTATTGTATTAATCATGTCTAGTTTAGCTTTTCTCAAGAACTCTTAGATTAATCTCATTTCTAGATTAATCTCATTTCTAGATTAATCTCATATTCATTCCTAGCTTAATCTCATGCTTATTTCTTTGATTAATCTTGCATCTGTCATTCTAGATTAATATTTCACTATATTTTTAGCTTAAATCCTCTGTTCTAGTAATGGTCTATGGTTGTTGGAATCTTGAACACTGAGAGCTTATTCAAAACCCCAGCTAGATAGGAGGGAATAGGTCGACTCACGTAGGCATGCAAGATGGATGATTTCATATCCATTCTTGTATGTGACTGGTGAACAATTAACATGTTGAAGTGTATGGCTAAGTAAGAAGGCGACATTTAGTGTATACAACTATTAGCTCTTTTTTCCTTAGGTTTTGTAACTTTTAATACATTTGTATCTCATAATAAGTCTGTAGGAATTGTTCTCTCAATCTAATATTCATCCTATTCCAAGAGGCTATTTTCTCCTTTTCAGTGGTTACCCTATCATATTCCATCATATCTCATCATATTTCACCAGACCAATGTTGATCCCTTGAGTTTTGCCTTAGCATAAATGAATCTCTTCTCCTCTGACACTTCTTTGTAATCAAATTGATTATCTATGGCCTCTAGCCAATCTAACAACTCTTTACCATTCAAACTTCCACTATAGTAAGGAATGTGTTCCAAACTATCTTTATTTATGGATTTAAAGGCATCCATGAACACTTTCTGGTCCTTATCCATATCCACTTCTTTTCCTTTTCCAGCTGTCTCTCATGTCGGTCTTTCATCCTCTCCATCACTTTCATCTCCCCATTAAGTGACTCTCCTCTTACTCTTTGGTTCTGTCAAATTATCCTTTGACAATAGATCTTGGACCAAGTCCACTATGGAATCCTTTTGCATTTCCTTGGATGGCATTCCATCTACCTCATGGCTCCCCTCCCCTTTAGAAATACACCAAACATACTATAGGTATGGCTTTGATACGACTCTAATGCAGAGGGTCTAGAGTTCCAGTGTTTACCCTTCACAAATTTGTTAGTCAACTTCTTTGAACCATCCAATGGTTTCAACCACCTATGTCTCCCTCACCAAGATTGGCCACCTAGGCCCCAATTTCAACATGCCTCCTAGGTATAGTTGAGATGATGAATAAACAATGAATAATCAACTCCAAATAGTCCAACTACTCCTCCATTTACCTTGTTTTCTCACTAGATTTCCCTCTAGAACCCTAAACCCTTGCTTAGGCTATTACCCAAACTCATTTTAGGACCTTTCCTATGTTCTTGATACCTTAAATGACCATTTGAGACATTTCCAACACTTTTGGTTACCTTAGCAATCAATTTCCTATCGGTACCCTCTAGTAGTCCTAAATATGCCTAATTAAATTAGGTTTATTTTCATTATTTTTGACCAAATATTGGAAATTATTCCACACAACCATATGGATGACAATATTATTACAAAAGCTATCACCTATCTCTTCTATAATCCAAAGTTATAGATCTTCAAGATACCCACAAGCCTAATTTCTTCCAGGCCCTAATTTCTAGGATATCTTTTAGGCCTCTAGACCACTCTCTGCAAAATGCATCCAATTGGTCTTCAAACTTCATACCGACTCCTGAAAACATTTTATCCTTCAAGGAGACAATCTAGGGCTTCCACACATGCAACTAATATGTCCATACCACAACATGGGTGTACTATTTCAACTCAATCTTCACACTGTCCTGGCTCAGCTACTCCAAGTAGTTAGCCTAGGGCATCACTCCAAACCTCAGAGTTTAGTTGCAGGAACAAAAATGAAAGAAAAAACATTATGTACCAACCATAACCTATCATTCCACAAGTTTTCATTCATTTTCAATTGTGGATGCTTAGGTTAGAGCCATTTTTTTCTTGCAACTCTGTAAATGGATATTGCAAGCACATTCACCTAAAACAAACTGTAACTTTACAATCCCTAAACTTGATAACAAAATTGAATATGAAAAAGAAAGCTAAAACAAAAATCTAGACTCCCAAGTAGTCATATTATACAATACAATCCATACACATCCGTATAAGGTTGCAGAAACTCTATAAGTGCAAGGAAAACTCAGAATTTCATATGTACATTTTGCTCACACATTCCATCTGCAAATACAATTCCATTAACCTCCAAAATCCTTCATCCCATGCTCAAACACCCAAGCTTGGGTGGTTACAACTATCCTATTAGGGTTTTTTCTTGCTAGGCCTCTGAAAGATGCTTGAATACTTAGACAACTCTATGACTCCCAATGCCTTTTGACACTCTGACTCAAGCAAGAGAAAAACTCTAATTGATGAGGTATTTTGATAACACTAGGGATAACTATTAACATCTCCTTCTTTTCTGAGATCCACTGACTCAGGCAGGTTTTACCTATGACTGATTACTATCTTGACAGTATCTTTAGAGTGGATTATACTTTATGTGCTGAATGCTCTATTTTTAGATGGACATGTATATAATAATGCAGATAACTATGACAATTCTGATAAAAAGCTTGACAATCCAAATCAATATCCTTGTGATAGCAGACAACAACATAACAAGGAATTGCATTCTTCTTTCCTTTTATAACTCTTATGAATCTAGGAGGAATAACCTATTGATTTACTCTTTAAGAAATCAAAAAACTTCAACTGTAACCCCGAGGAATGCAATTGATTCTACACAAAATACTCTGAAAATGATTGGTTTGGATAATATTTGAATATTTGGATGATGACATTTTATCAAATCAATTCCTAGACCAGTGCCTATCCATTGGGCTTATAGAGTCAATAATTTGAAGTTCACAACAATACACAAAAACAAAATACTCTAAGATGCCTTACAACTTACATGCAATTCAGATAAAATGCCTTACAATTTATCTTGTCACCTTTATAATATTGTATCAAATTAGGTTAACTATTGTTATGCTCCCTAAAACTACTTACAAAACTTAGTTCTTTCCTTGAAAGAAACTTGCAAGTAATTAGATAGCTACCTTATAGCTAAAATGCTTAAAATCGCCTTACAAATTTAAACATAAAAGAGCATACACAACAAATAAAGAGACAACAATGAAGATAGAGTAAAATTGCACTGTATTTTATTAATATGGTCCTGCTTTAGTACATAAAAAGCTTAAAAGCTTGAAGACACAAACAAAAATCTAGAAAGTCTAATTTTCAATATATTTCATGTCTCTTTGATTTTTACAATTTTGGTCTATTTATAGGTCCTTAAACATCTTAGAATCCTTTGTGTTAGGATGCAACAAGCGTCATATGGTTTAAGGAACCTAGCCCTAAAAGTACAGAAAAGATAAAAGAAGAGAATGTAGAAGCGGTGGAAGGACAAAAACAAGGGATAAAATTTGATACTCTTTGTCCTTTCCTGGAATCTGGCACCTTTGTCTGACAATGTTCAGGATAGCTTCTAGTATTTATAGCAAGACTAAGTGACCACCATTATAGGCTAACTTACACTCATCTTGACTAATAGCTAACCTCCCTCTACTCAATGATCAGGTGCCAAGTGTTCCCCTTCATTCTTCATCTAGGACCTCATCCTCCACCACATGCTTCTTTTTCTTGGGCCTAGTCATCAGGTCCTATGTTGTTAGTTCATCCTCTGTTGGCCACTTAAAGCTCTGTGTGCTCTATACCTGTGCCCTCTACCTTTCCCATCTGACATCTGTGATGCTTTTAACATCTACTAAGAATTTGTTCATGTTAGTGTCCTCTTTGAAGGCTTCATCGAGAATCCTATTGAAACCTTCCAAATCTAACTCTGATCCTGAAATAAATGCCTCATTGCTAGGCATTTTCTTGTCAAATTCACTCCTCCAGGCCTCTAAGGCCTTCACTTGATCATCTTCTCCTTTTAGAGGAGGAACAAATATATTAAAGTTTGGAGAAAATAGGCTCAACTTACCCTCTACCTTGTTCAACGTGCCCTTAAAAAATGATAAAGCTATATTAACCTTTTTAACTTCATCTTCAACCTTAGTCACAACCTAAAGTAAATCTGACCTAAGAGGCTACAAATAGGGAAGTTTTCGAAACAATTGAACCCTAGGAGACCAATTAAAAAAATAGGGGTTCACAGTGGCAATGTACCCTATTACTTCTATGTGTAGGGTGGGAAACTTATTATAAGCATTCAAGATGACATCTTTTTTATCCTTCAGTATGTCAATCCTATGCTACAAAATGCATCTAAATGCATTTAGGGCTATTTCATTCTTCTTTTCACCCATATCTTCATTCTCAACCACTTCCTCTAATTTTTCCTTTTCCTCAATTTGCAAGGGCTGCTCTGGAGGGACATAAATCACCTCAGATTTCTCTTCTAGTTGCGTCATCAATTCAACAATTACCTGGTTTTGTTGGTGTATCTTTATGTGGCATAACTCCCTATCTTTGGCTAGGGCACTAGTTTCCTCAACCAAAATGCTACACTTATCAGACAATTGCTTTGTTTTGTCTTCATTTAAGTGGGCCCAGTGAGTCATGATTTGATAAATCTCCAGATCTCCTGTATTCTGTACTATCCAGACCATCTGATTCCCCACCATATTCTCTTGAATATTCACCAATTGAGGCTTTTGGTCTTTATGACATAGGCTCCACATGGAAAAAGCTTGGGACTTTGGACTATATCCAAACCCCTTTAACATATCACCCATTTGAACTTCGCTTGCCATTTTAAGGTTTGGCTACTTCCTCATTTGGTCAATGATAAATGTTCTGGCCAAGTCCTAGCCCTCAGCAAGCAAAATAACACTGTTCATAACCTTTTTCCTTGCCTCATCTAGTGAGAGATCTTCGCTATCAAGGTCATAGGCTTGTAAAGCTAACAAAGCCTCATTTGTAACCGTTTCTTCTCCATCTACTTTCAATTGAGCCCTTATCTGCTCTTTCTTATGCCATCTCAAAAAGTCTTTGAATTCATTAGTCTTAATGAAATTATCATCACTCAGAAATTATTGCTGATGTAACAATCTCTCATCAATACATGCCTTTAGAGGCAACTCTATATTCTCTTCTTCATCCTGTTGCTTCCTCTTTCCCTATCTAATTAGCTTTCTGAGGTTATGATCATATAACCTATTTCTAGGAATGAGGGCACTTACTTTATCTCTTTTCTTCTCCTACCTAACAGATGAAGTCTGGCCAATGTCAAATTTTTTCCTCTTAGCAGAAGGCTCTTCTACATCATATATCTGAGAGACCTCTGTTAGGTCAATGATATGGCCCTCTCCCCCCTGCAACTCTAGTCCCTCTGCAACATCCTGTTGAGGCTGATCAAACTGAGGTGGACAGGCATAATCACCATCACTATCACTCTCATACTCTGATTTTGAATGCTCAGACTCTTTAGCTCCTTTCTTATCCAAGACATTGTCCAATTGTTCACATAGTATTTAAAAATTATCAATCATAGCCTTAATCTTGTCAAAATAAGGTAGATCAGGGTAAAATCCTCTGAAAGACAACCCATTCCTCTTAATTTGTTTTTCAAGATTCACCAATTCCTAAATCCACTCCCTTCTTGTTTTGATTTCATCTTCATCAAGAATATTTCTTGTCACATCCTCTTCTATGCATAAACAATGCATATTTGTATTAGGGATGGTAGGACTCAAAATTTTCCTAACTCCTGCCATGAATCCCTTAGGGTCAATGTATCTATATGATGATGCCCCCATCCTACAGCTCTCCAACCATTTACTGACTGAATCAATGGCACCCTTGCCAATGGTAAAATTAAAGATCTTGAACTGTCTAGGGGTTAAGGTCCCGTTGCTGTATGGCATAAAATGTTCATTATCTGTCAACAATATTTGCCAGATAAACTCCATGGCAGAAACTATGGATGGCACATGGTAGGGTAAGATATGAGGTGGATGTGTACATCCATATACCCTAATCATGGTGAAATTCTCCTCTAAGAAGAAGTCTCCCTAGTTATGATCACCTTCCCACTTGTCTATATACTCACAAGGCCTTAATAGTTGCAGCACCTTGATTCGGAGCCTAGTTTTGTCCATACCCATGCTCTGCATTATTTGATATACAATCTAGTTCTCAAACCTGTAGAAGTCACAATCCTTGGATGTATAATTCCAAATACTAACCCAAAACTTAATGGGATTAGGCCGGTCCTGGAAAATCCTCTAAGGATTCAAGTTGTTCACATTCATAATCCCATAGTTGAAATGCAATAACAAATGCATCAGGTTGGAATAGTGAAAGAACATAGGTTCTTTCTCTTTGGGATCCTTCATCTTCTTCTGCGTAGCTACAAATCCTTCATGCATCTTGTCAATAATGTACTTTATGTAGTCATAATTAGTACTAGAATGCACATCTTGTAAGTCAAGTACCATCATCAAAATTCTAGCATTTATTTTCTCAGCTCCTCCATCTATCCTGTTAGGGATTTTTCTTGTATGAATCACAATGCTTGAAATGTCTATGTGAACCTTGTACCTTTTACTCCTGATTCAGAGACAAGAAAAGCCTAATTGCTAAGGACTGGATAAGGTCCTTCTTCGTTTTTGAGCTCCACATATACTCAGGCAGGTTTTACCTTGAAAGATTACTGTTATCACAGTATTGGTTATTGTGGACACTGATTTTTCATGTATCTCTATTGAACCAGCTTATAAAATACCTTGTAAATGATCAAGAATAATCATATACAGGATTTAACCATACAAATCATAATCTTAAATATGATAGAAAACCAGTGATACAAGGATTTCAATCCTTCTTCCTTTTCTTGATAGGAGGGACAACCTAAATGATTCTCTCTTCA
>MU228529.1:1125681-1215883 GCA_018584345.1 Thuja plicata | reverse complement strand
CTTAACTAAATAGTATGCTTCCTGAAACCATTTACAATATTTAATTCCCTCCTTGAGAGAAGCTTGTAAACAATTAGATGGTTACCTTATAACCAGAGTGTTAATGAATACCTGATAAACCTTAACATAGAAAATCACGCATACAAAGTAAAGAGACAACAGTTGAGAAGAGTAAAATTGCACCATATTTCATTTATGTAATCCAGCTTGTTGATACATGAAAAGTTCACACAGCTTCAAAAGATAAACAAGAACCAGAATATCTGAGTTCTGTTGTATATTATCTCTTCTTTACAAAATGTTCCAAAAGATCAAAGACCTCTAAAAGATCAAAGACTTGTAATTATCAAAGACTATTTCTATTACAAAATTTTACATATATATGTTTGAGACTACCTTGGGATCCATAAGGATGCAACAAGATTCAGATAGTCTCAAAACCCTAACCCTAAAGATGTAAGACAGAGAAAGAGAGAGAGAGAAGAAACGAAGAGGTGACCAAGTCAAAAAGGTGAAATCTGATATCTCTATTCTTCTCCCGACCTTGCGACTGCAATCTGATTTGTAAGTGGCAGCTGGTGTAGTTATTGTAAAGTCCTGAAAATTGTTCTCGCCTGCTTACCTACATTTCCTTTTGAAATAACTGTCCATCAAGTCCATGAACAGTGCAGCAACATATGTACAAGCTCTTGAATCTATATCTGAATGATATATCTAAGCACAACTCTCTGTACTTCTTAAAATTTCAATCACCTTAGAACACTGCAATAGCTCAGAATATCACTTTTTCTATAAAAACAATATCTTTTCTCTGAGATCATAAAAATACAGTGAATAGGAATGAGTGCACGACCCCTATTTATAGCCATAAGGTTTAGAGTACATGGCTCAAAGTTCAGAAATGTGAGTTCTGTCATTAAGTTTACATGTCGTGGAACGTTTCAAAAACCTAGCCATAGTTGAGCGAGGTGACAGGAAATCAAATTTAAATCCTGAGAATTTTTGGCTCAATCAAAACGGTTAAGACAGCTGACATGGCACTCTGTGATTCCTCCTCTGTCATACATCTCAGCTACCTTCTGCACACAGTAATAAAAAATTCTTTTATTTGATTGGCCACCGAGTGATCTTCTCTTTCACGTCCTCCACTTGGCGCCGCTTTACAGATCCTGTTATCAGGTGACCTCACGACCTCATTAAGTCTCTTTGTCACAAGCACATTTCCTCAACCATGGTTTACTCTTCAGACTTGGCGACAATGTAATTCCCTTACCTCGGCTAACCCAAGTCTTTCCAGCGATCAGGCAACTATGCAAAAATCTTAGTCACGGGGAGTTAACCTTAACCCATCATTCTTCTCCAGACTTGGCGACAAAACCTTGTTTTTAACTTTTTATAGCAATCGCTAAGTCGCTGGATGCTCATTTCTCTTTTCAAGACTTCACGACAACCTTTAGTCGCTGAGTCGGGTGATCCACTTAACTTAATCTTATTATATAGCACATGCCCTTTTTCTATTTACAGCGACCGTGCGACATACCTTAATCGCTTAGTTGGAAGGACTTTTTCCCTGGGGCACTTTTATCACCAGACTACGCGACCACCATCAAATCTTTTTACTTCTTCATCACACGGCTGTCTTTTAATCGCTATACATTTCCTCATGCCCTTAAATCATCAGGAGACTTCGCGACTGAGGGAAAATATACCTTAGTCTTGTTATCGCGTGATCCACTTCCTTCTTCTAGCGATCACACAACAACCACTAGTTCTGTGACAGATGTCATCTATTACTTCGTCCACTTTATGCATTCTGGAAATCTGAGTAACCGCCCTGATCTGGCGACATCTCGACTGAGGGAAATCTCTTAGCATGAAACTGTTAGTCACTGAGTCGTGACTGTTATCCACTAACCGCCAATTATCACGAGACCACGCGACTGAAGAAAAGCCTTAACTATTTGACCAAGCTAATCCAGCGATAATGCGACATGAAGTAAGCGCAAGGTTGGAAGACATTTCTTTGACTTGCCATTTCTTCTCGCGATCACCCGATTGAGGTGGGTCCTGTTCCTTTTAAAAGCTTATAACATGAAAATCAAGCGACAACCCGACCAAAGAAAGATCGCTAAGTCTCGAGACATAGATGGAATATTCTATTTTTTAACGAGACTACGCGACACAAAGGAAAAACTAAGTCGGGAGAAGCTTTGGCATATTCATTCTTGGTTAAGCGATCAAGCGACTTGACTTAGAGCACATGTCTTAAGTGACTGAAAAAGGTAACGAAGAAATATAAGACATGGCAAAGGGTTTCAATATGCATCGTTTAACATTAGGGTTTAGGGTTTTAGCAGGGTTTTGACAATTTGGGCAAGGAATAAACATGAAAACCTAAAAAATTTCAAAGGGGAGGGCAAGGAACTAGGAATAACAGCAAAAACACGAAATACAACCAACATATCCCTAACACTCTACATAGGGCATAGGCAATATACTTGATATAGAAATGTAGGTCTTTGAAGCAATAGGGTGCAATCCCAGATATAGGAGTAAGATGGTTCCTAACCTCTTTGAGCATATGCTTTTGTAATTGACCCCTAGAAATACCAGGTTTGAACCTATGCCTCTCATCTTGCTTGGTATTGTTTATTTTGGTGGACATGGTACTGTATAAACCAAAGGCTTGCATAAATGAATTTCTATTCAAAATTAAAATGGCAGTGCCATCATTTTTCTTAATTGTCCTAGACGAGACATCATAGTGGCTAGAAAAACCTAGAAACAAGTCTACATCTATATAGACATCAAGGAAAATTAACCTAGCAAGACCACAAGTCCAAGGGTTTGACACAGGGATAGCTTTATCAGAATTATTATAGAAGTAGTTGTAAAGAGAAAAACCTATTGATCCTAGAGTACAAGCATCTTTGATCTCATAGTAGTCATCTGCCAGCAAATTTGCATTGGCCCTCTTGTTCTTTGTAGACCTTGGCAACAACTTCAGGAATTCATCAGAGTAATTCATTTTTCCTTTTGCATCATCATCTACCTCCTCACTTCTCCCACTGGTTGAAGCCACACTAACCAGTTTACTCATCTTTCTCTATTTAAATCCTCTCTTTTATCGATATTGAAACAAATCTCCTATCAGGATTCACCACTCTTTTTTGTGCCCAATTTAGCAATTCAAGAAACTTGATAACAAACTAAGTACTTTGCAACTAAACAATTTCTGCTTTCTGAAAATAGAAGACCTAGCACTTCTTCACTCTACAATTCTGAAAGTATGATAAGTTTAAAATGAGCTTCAATCAACTCTTTATGGTAAATGTTCTAAGTACATAGCTCATCATTTGAAAGACAATCAACTTCTTTCAATTCAGCACGCTGTGAAATTGATTGAAATCCTAGCCGTAGTTCAAGAGTGTGACAGGAGATCAAAATCATATATGTGCATCTTCAGAAAAACCCTTATAAAATTTGAAGAAGGTGACATGTCTTCATATGATAGGTTCTCTATCAGACATCTTGGCTACCCTTTTCATATAGCAATCAATATTCTAGATTTTCATTGGACGCTAAATCATTCACATTGTCACATCAGCAACTGCCACCTTTTATGAATTTTCATATTCAGTGACCATGCGACTGTGTAGTATCTCCTTATTGCTGACCAAAAACCTTAACCCTTAATTCTTCTGGAGATTTAGTGACTGTGTTATTTTCTTTTCTTGGATAACCATAGTTAACTTCTAGCGATCACGTGACATGAAGGAATCAAAGTCGCTGGATGAAATACTTAACTCAAAGTTCAATTCGGAGACTCCATGACTGATGGTTATCTTCACCTTTTATTGTTATCTCCAAGTCACTGAATGCTATTTTTCTTTATGAGACCCCACGACTAACCTTGGTCACCCAATCCCTGATTACAAATATTAGTTGACAATTCTTTCAGAGACTACATGACAAACTTCAACTTTTGATTTTAATTCAGAAACTACGCGACAAACGGTTATCTTATTATCGTGAGCACTTTTGCCTTTAGGCACTTTCAATCAAAGACTTTGCGACCACCATTGATCTTTTCACCTTTTGCATCTGATGGCTCTGCTATGTCACTGAGTAATCCTTAATACCTTAAAATTATTTAGAGACTACATGACAAAAAAGCACTTTATACCCTTAGTCTCCTAATCGCCAGATGCTTTCTTTTAGGAGACCATGTGACTAACCTTTATCTTGTGCAATGTGGACATGTGTCTCTTCTAACAGTTTGTCTCTAAACCACTAAATAAACACTGACTTAGCATCTTAATCCAGTGACTACCTGACTGTTTCATATTCTAAACACCTTGTAGTTTTTCGCGAAGTCTCAGCATCTTTTACTTAACTATCATCTGAATTGGAGACTACACGACACAAACCCTTTAACACATCACTTAACTATACCCAATTTGGAGACCCCGTGATTGAAGCAATCACTAAGTCTCATAAAAATTTACTAACTACTAGCTTCTTCACACGACATCACAACTTAACTATTTGCCTTGGCTGCTAATGTGCTTCTTTATTTGGAGACTTCACGACTGAAGGGCTCCGCCAAGTCTCACAAAAAATAAAGAATACTCTATTTCCTTTAGAGACATCCCGACAATATTTAATCACCAAGTCTCATAACAAAATGAAATATGCTCCTAAGATCAAGTGACTAGGTGACTATTGTAAAAGGCACATGACTTAAGTTGCTTAAAAAGGTAACACAAGAATAGAAACCTGATTAACATTTTAGGGTTTCTAGCATTTTGACTTAGAACAGAGCTTAGATTTTTGGGGCTTTTGTACTATTTATGTAAATTTTGACCTAAAGACCAAGAATTTTCATAGGGACATTACAATAATGAGATACTTCTTACTTTGGGAAAGAAATGGGCATGAGGACCACAAAATTTAGGGAAAATGAACAAAAACCAGGAATACAACCAACAGTGGCTCTACCTAAGGATTGAATAAACACATTTTATTGCAAAGAACCATAGAATCTCTGGTTGCAGACCTTTCAAAAAATGAATAAGACACCTAAAATAGAAGGGAAACTATTTACAGTATTTACAAACACAAAGGGAAAGTATTCACAATATGATACATATTTACTTGTGCATTACTTCGATTTTTAATGAAAGAAAGTCTTCAAGAATTACCCATGCACAGGCAACTCAAAATCCTCTCCATCTATATTATTCAACAAATAAGAGTCTTTGCCAAAATTTTCTAAGAAAATAAATGGTCCTAGCCACAAGGAGTCAAATTTTTTGTGCTTACCTTTGTCTTCTACTCTTGCATTCCATTGGAGAACTAGGTCACCAGCTTGGAACTTTCTCTCAATAGCCCTCTTATCAAAAAGGTACTTCATCTTCTACTACAACTTTATGTTTTCCTTCTGACTATTTCTCCTTGCTTCATCCAATTCAATCAGTTGAATCATTCTATTCTGCATATTATCAGAAACATCTAAATGTTCCTCTTGTATAAATTGGCATATTGGCAATAAATTGTTAATTGGCAACCTTGCTTGTAAACCATATACCAGTTCAAAAGGAGATTTACCAGTTGCTTTTTTAAGTGTTACTCTGTCAGCCCAAAGTGCTAATTTCAACTTAGTGTGCCATGTTCTTTTATTCTATTCTAGAGTCCTTTTTAATATTTTCAATATACTCTTATTGCTAGACTCAGCTTGTCCATTAGCCTATGGGTGATATGGTGATGAGTATGATATTGTAATCTCATACCTTTCACAGAAACTTGTCATTTCTTCTGATCTAAAACTCATGGCATTGTCCATCACTAACTTAGCAGGTACACAAAATCTAGTTATAATATTCTCCATGAGAAATTTAGTAACTACCCTACTTGTTGCTTTCTTTGTAGGGATGGCTTCAATCCACTTAGTAAAATAATATGTGGAAACTAATATCTAACTGTGTCCACCACTAGATTTCTCCTGAAATTCACCAATAAAGTCAATTCCCCACATAGCAAAAGGAGCTTCAGTACTCACTGGGTACAAAAATAGAGCACCTAAATTTTTTAGTTTATTGGAAAACCTTTGACAGGGTTCACATGTCCTGATATGCACATAAGTATCCTTGAATAAAGTAGGCAAATAATACCCTGCCCTTAAAATCTTATGGGTAGTAGTTTTAGCAGAAAAATGACCTCCACATTCTCCTTCATGCGTTTCACTCAAAACTTTCTCAGCTTCGTATCTGTCAAGGAATAACAATAGTACAGCATTCTTATCTTTCCAAAACAAGTCACCTTGGATCAGAGTGCACCTTTGAGTTTGCAATTTCAGACTGCTTTTCTGATTCTCAGAAAAATGATCAGGACACTTAGCATTTTTGAGAAAGAATACAATATCAGTATAGTATGGTTGCCTTTCTATGTTGGTAATAGCTTGATCATGTATTTCTATCTGATTTAGCTGAACCAAATCCAGGTTCTCTTCTGTCATGAGATTTTCCAAGCATTGTCCTCCTATTAACTTTGTAATATGGATCTCAAGGTTGAATTCTTGAATTTTGGTGATCCACTTACACCTCTTACCAATTACCTCTGACTATGTAAGGATATCCTTCACTGCTGAATGAGGAACATAAGCCTGTATTTTAGCACAAACCAAGTAAGGCCTAAAATATTTCACAACTTTTACCAAGGCATAAGCCTATTCTCCATTATTTCATAGTTAAGCTCTGCAGCCTGCAAGGATTTACTATAAAAAGCTATGGGATGTTCAAATGCTTGTTTATCCTTTTGAAGCAAAATAGCAACAATTGAATGAAATGATGCAAATGAAAACAAAGAGAAAGGCTTAGTATAATCTAGAGATTTCAGAACTAGAGCCTTCTATACTACCTTTTTTATTTTTTCAAATGCTTGTTGAGCTTCTTCATTCCAAGCAAATTTGGCATCTTTCTTTAACAACTTGATAATGGGTTTAACAAATTTTGCAAAATTTTCTATGAATCTTCAGACAAAGTTGATCTTTCCTAAGAAAGATTGCACACCTTTTAAATTTTTTGGAGCAATCACCTTTTGAATTGCCTCCACTCTCTTAGGGTCTATTCTTACCGGCCATTCCCTAGACACTATATGTCCAAGAAACTTTCCCTCTTTGACTGAAAAATGACACTTCTTGGGATTTAGTGAGACACCATATTCCCATGCCTTATTAAAAATCTTACCGAAGTGATCACAGTGATCAACAACCCTTTTAGAATATGTAGTCAAGTCATCCTGATAAATAACCATGAATATATCAATAAATTCTTTGAAAGAAACATCCATAGCCCTCTGAAAAGTTGCCCCTGCATTTATTAATCCAAAAGGCTAAGTAAATGTATTTTTGTACTGCTCTAACTCTTTAACTAAGACCTGGTTATAACCTGAGAAACCATCCATCATAGACAACAACTCACAACCAGTCACCTTATGCAACATTGCTTCCATATTAGGTAATGAATAATTGTCTTTTAATGAAGCAACATTTAGATTCCTAAAATCCACACACAGTCTGATATCACCATTTTTCTTTTTGACTGGCACTAAATTTGATACCCAAGTTGAATGTCTGATGGGCTGGATTATCCTAGCATCCTTGAGTTTCATCAACTCTTGTTGCATTTTAGGAGCCAACAAGGGGTTAATATGCCTCTGTTTTTGCCTAAATGGTTTCACATCTAATTTCAATGGGATTTCATGTTGAAAAAGGTCTTCTCTATATGCTTTCAAGTCCTCATATGACCAAGCAAAGACATGTTTATATTTTATCAATAATTTGATCAGATTTATTCTTATATGAGAGTCTAGACCTTTCCAATGTAGACTATTTGAGGACTTGTTTCAAATCCTAAGTTTATTTCTTCTAAATCCTCAATCTTGGCATTCCTTAACTTTTATGGATCATTTTGTTGAGTACTAAACAATGCTTCAAGCTCAACCAAACCCCTAGGAATCTAATTAGAGCTTAAATGGACAACTTCATTTCCCAAGATGTAGTCTTTTACATCATCATTTTCTAATAAAGAACTACAATCTATGCTTTGGTTCTCATAATGGTCTAAACACTGCATGAACCTCAGAATATCTTGATCATCCTAGAAGACCTGCCAATTCTATATTTTGTCTAGAACAACTAGTCTTGTTTTGACTTCTAGTATTGATACCCCATGTAAGGTGAAATCATCATTTTTTAAAGAAACATTTGCTAAAAAATCAGCCATTATATTTTTTGACCTTTCTAACCAATTTATATCAAAGGCATCAAACATTTCAAGTTGATCCCAAATAGCATATTTGTACATTTTCAATATGTCATTTTTTACAGCATATCTGGATCTGAATTGTGCTACCACCAACTCAGAATCACCATAAACCTTTAAACACTTTATACCATGTTTGATAGCAATTTCAAGTCCTAAAAACAAAGCCTCATATTTTGTGGTATTGTTTGTACATTGCAAGGCTAATAGAAATGAGTACTTAAAAGTTGTACCTGATAAAGATATCAATTATACTCCTACCCCTGATCCATCTTTAGAGCAAGCACCATCAAAGTACATTTTCCATAATCCATCTCCCTGCATAATAAATTCTCTGTTCAAAAGGTCAGCCCCTTCATTTTGATAATAAGGTTCATTTTTTTGCATCCTGAAATCTTCCATGTCTATGTCAATGCAACAATTAATGTTAGTGTCTTCAAATTTTTCTTTCATGTGGGGAGTTCTACTCTCCCTTAAGACCTTAAAATTTTCTCTAGCAATGTTAAAAGTAGCATATGATAAATCATTTTGTATACTACCTCCCATTGAAGCACTCAACTTTCTTGATAGTAACATGCCATAATGTGGTGGTATATCAACCACAAGAACATTCATGGTCATCACTATATCAGGGCAAACTGCTAATTTGTAAGGCATAGCCTCAATGGTACCAATCACAGGGACCTCTCTAGAGTCCATAGCTCGACATCTCCCATAAGGAGTATCAACTTGTAATCCCACTGACCTCATGATTTCAACTGGCATAACTATATTAGATGCTCCTGAATCAATCATGCAATTTTTCAGCATCTTATCATTAATTATCAATGAAAGAAAAAATAGGTCAACAACTTTTGGCAAAGAAGTTGCATTCAAGCATATTTGAGGAATTTTAGATGTTAACACCTCAACTTCCTTTCCCTTGGTGATTGGCTTCTTACCAACATTCTCTGGACTTTGAACCTTTATTGTGGGCACACCATTTAGCAATGACATTACCTTTTCTTTGTGTTCTTTAATTCTCATCATTTCCAGAAATGGAACCATAACTATCATCTAGGACAAACATTGACCCATATCTACTAGAGTGTATCTTATATCTGAAAACTTTGATTTTTCAAAAGTGACATCATTTTCTTCATTATGTTCTTTTAGAGCTGATTCTTTTAACTTTTTATTCTATCTTTTGAACATGAATACCTTTTTGTTGTCTTTTCACATCTTCTTCTTGTACAACATTTGGCTCCAAGGCTTTGGTAATGATTTTGACCTTATGTTTGTTTACATTTTCACTAGGTCCATCCTTTTTATGCTCATATTTAGTGTCTGTCTTATTTTCTTTTATAAAGACACCTGATGGTTGACTACCAGCACCACCTACTACTCTATTTCTCAAGTGGTAATTTGTTCTAGATTTGTTTACTAGATCCACAGTAATTCTAGCCTTCTCTTCATTTGAAGCTTTCCTAATGAGTGGAATATCTTGATTGTCTTGAGCATAACATCTTATATCATCATTAGTTTCCTCAGTTTCACTATCAAATAAGATCTGTTGATGATGATTCTCTATCCTCCTTTGTGAAATATAAGAATCATGATTTTCATCTTCACTATTTAAATCTACATCATGGAATGAATAAGTATTGGTCATACTATGATCACACTATTCACCCTCATCATCCCCCTATTCTTCACTTACTCTCAAATCTAAGGAAACAATACAAAAATAAGGGTTATGAGGGGCCTCACATGCTTCACACCAAGTATCATCATTGCAGAAATGGATAGAATTTTTATGAAGAGGGTCTAGAGTTCTGTTGTCTACCTTATCTTTTCTAAGTACAGTAATAGGCTTCCCATCTTTGAACTAAGTTCCATAAGGATGGTTTTGCATTTTGTTTTGAGGATTGTATGTAGTATTAGAAGGTCTATTGTTATGAGGAGCTTTATATTCTTTATACTCTGGTTCTTTTAGATTGCTCCTATTAAACCTTGAGTCATCCCTCCTATTCAACTTAACAGATACTCTTCTGTTCATTTCAATATTGACTGCTATTTTATAAGAATCAGTAAGATTTCTAGGGTTTTTATCTCTAAGAGCATACCCCATTTTAGAGTCAAAGGTATTCAAATAAGTTGCTAGACATACCTCTTCATCCAGCCTTATCTTCTAAAATAGCTTGTGCATAGCTCTCTAAAATCTTGTATTAAACTCTGTGACTTCCTCATTATAATTATTTTTAATATTATTGAACTCATTCAACAAAAAGCCTTTATTTGTTTTGTCTCCATATTGATCCTTAAATAAATCAATCAACTCATCCATAGAAACAACAGATCCATTAGAAAGGCTTCTAAACCATTCTCTTGCATCTTCCACTAAGGACTGAACAAATAATTTCATTAATACATCCTCATGAGTTATATTCAAATCATAACAAAATCAATGAATTTCCTTAAATGTGTTTCAGAAGAGATAACATTGTTACCTGCAAATTTTGGGCGTTTTTCTCCTATATCACCCACATCTTTAGGAAAAGCATTAGGATATCTAGGGATACCAACAAAATTAAATTGTTTGTACCTTTCAGTGTGCAATGGTTTCCTTTGAAAGCTACCATCCTCTTTAGAAGTAGTGGCCTTTGTTTTACAAGCAGTAATATTCTTAGGGCTAGCATAAGCATATTTTGAAGACTGCAAAAATTATATCTTCTTCTTCATTTCAATGGTAGCAGCCTCCATTTGTGCTTTTTCCAACATTTTCTCCATGGTTTCTTTTTCAATTCTCAGTTTCTCTAAATCAATGTCCAACTTGGACATTTGTTCGGTTAAAGGCTTTTGAAACTTAGGTTCTTGATTCCTACCTTCACTCATCTTTTTCTTTCCTTTATCCTTTTGGGAAATAGGAGCCTTATGAGTGAATGATATTTGTTGGTCCTTCTGAGACCTCTCTGTATCTTTCATACTTTGATGGTTTGAAGATCTTCTTCTATTCTTATCAACATTCTTATGGTCATTATTTTTCTTTGTCATTTCTCTCTCTCTCTCTCTCTCTTCATTTGTTGAACCAGGGCGAGTTGTTTCAAGATGAACTTATCTTCATTTGCTAGAAAATTAGAGGGATCATCTTCTGAATCTGAACTAGATGTGCTAGTCTCTTCTCTCTCATTTGAAGTAGAGGTGACTATGGGTGTTTCTAATACCCTTTCAATAGCTTCTTCATACTCTAAATTATTTCCATTGTGAGAATGCTGACTGGTATTCATATCTCTCCTAACATTACCCTATTTTCCTCTTGGAGGGGTCTCATCCATATTAACTAGATTTCTCTTTTTTCTCCAAGACATTTCCATCCTTGAGGATGATGGGAGTCCACCATATAATACTTTCTCAGGATCAATTCTCATCCTTGACCTAGTATTCATTCTAAAAGATATTCACTCAATTCGCACTAATCTCAGAGATTTTCTTTTAGAGTCACCACCCAGTAACTTGGGATGAATGAATACTTATAATAGGATATTTGACAACAACCACTGGAAAAGAGTTGTAAAATTTTGAAACTTCGAAACACGAGAGATTTCTATGAATATGAATATGATCTTTAAATAACTATTCCCCAATGCAATCGCCAATTTGTTATGGTTTTTTCTTGCTAGGCCTCTAAAAGATGCTTGAATACTTAGAAAACTCTATGACTCCCAATACCTTTTGACACTCTGACTCAAGCAAGAGAAAAACACTAATTGATGAGGTATTTTTATAACACTGGGGATACCTATTACCAACTCCTTCTTTTTTGAGATCCACTGACTCAGGTAGGTTTTACCTATGACTGATTATTGTCTTGACAGTATCTTTAGAGTGGATTATACTTTATCTACTGAATGCTCTATTTTTAGATGGACATGTATATAATAATGCAAATGACTATGAAAATTCTAAGAAAAAGCTTGACAATCCAAATCAATATCCTTGTGATAGCAGACAACAACATACCAAGGAATTGCATTATTCTTTCCTTTTATAACTCTTATGAATCTAGGAGGAATAACCTATTGATTTACTCTTTAAGAAATAAACAAACTTCAACTGTAACCCCTAGGAATACAATTGATTCTACACAAAATACTCTAAAAATGATTGGTTTGGATAGTATTTGAATATTTGGATGATGACAGTCTATCAAATTAATTCCTAGACCAGTGCCTATCCATTGGGCTTATAGAGTCAATAATTTGAAGTTCACAGCAATACACAAAAACAAAATACTGTAAGATGCCTTACAACTTACATGCAATTCAGATAAAATTCTTTAAAAGTTATCTTGTCACCTCTATAATATTGTATAAAAACCTTAACTATTGTTATGCTCCCTAAAACTACTTACAAAACTTAGTTCTTTCCTTGAAAGAAACTTGCAAGTAATTAGATAGCTACCTTATAGCTAAAATTCTTAAAATCGCCTTACAAATTTAAACATAAAAGAGCATACACAACAAATAAAGAGACAACAATGAAGATAGAGTAAAATTGCACTGTATTTTATTGATATGGTCTTGCTTTAGTACATAAAAAGCTTAAAAGCTTGAAGACAGACACAAATCTAGAAAGTCTGATTTTCAATATATTTCATCTCTCTTTGATTTTTACAATTTTGGTCTATTTATAGGTCCTTAACCATCTTGGAATCCTTTGTGTTAGGATGCAACAAGCTTTAGATGGTTTAAGGAACCTAAACCTAAAAGTACAAAAAAGACAAAAGAAGAGAATGTAGAAGCAGTGGAAGGACTAAAATAGGGGATAAAATCCTATACTCTTTGTCATTTTCTAGAATCTTGCACCTTTGTCTGACAATGTTTAGGATAGCTTCTAGTATTTATAGCAAGACTAAGTGACTGCCATTATAGGCTAACTTACACTCATCTTCATTAATAGCTAACCTCCCTCTACTCAATGATCAGGCGCCAAGTGTTCCCCTTCATTCTTCATCTAGGACCTCATCCTCCACCACATGATTCTTTTTCTTGGGCCTAGTCATCAGGTCCCATGTTGTCAGTTCATCCTCTATTGGCCACTTAAAGCTCTGTGTGCTTTATACCTGTGCCTTCTACCTTTCCCATTTGACATCTATGATGCTTTTAACATCTACTAAGAATTTTTTCATGTCAGTCTCTGCTTTGAAGGCTTCATCGAGAATCCTATTGAAACCTTCCAAATCTAACTCTGATCCTAAAATAAATGTCTCATTGCTGAGCATTTTGCTATCAAATTCACTCCTCTAGGCCTCTAAGGCCTTCACTCGATCATCTTCTCATTTTAGAGGAGGAACAAATCTATTAAAGTTTGGAGAAAATAGGCTCAACTTAGCCTCTACTTGGTTCAACTTGCCCTTAAGAAATGACAAAGCTATATTAATATTTTTAACTTCATCTTCAACCTCAATCACAACCTCAGGTAAATCTGACCTAAGAGGCTGCAAATAGGCAATTTTTTCAAACAATTGAACCCTAGGAGACCAATTAACAAAATAGGGGTTCAAAGTGGCAATGTACCCTGTTACTTCTGTGTAGGGTGGGCAACTTATTATAATCATTCAATATGACATCTATTTTATCCTTCAGTGTGTCAATCCTATGCTGCAAAATGCATCTAAATGCATTTAGGGCTATTTCATTCTTCTTTTCACTCATATCTTCTTTCTCAACAACTTCCTCTAATTTTTCCTTTTCCTAAATTTGCAAGGGCTTCTCTAGAGGCACATAAACCACATTAGGCTTCTCTTCTAGTTGCTTCATCAATTTAGCAATTACCTGGTTTTTTTCATGTATCTTTATGTGGCAGAACTCCCTATCTTTGGCTAGGGCACTGGTTTCCTCAACCAAAATGCTACACTTATCAGACAGTTACTTTGTTTTGTCTTCATTTAAGTGGGCCCAGTGAGTCATGATCTGAGAAATCTATAGATCTCCTGTATTGTGTATTGTCTAGACCATCTGATTCCCCACCATATTCTCTTGAATATTCACCAATAGAGGCTTTTGGTCTTTAGGACATAGGCTCCACATGGAAAAAGCTTGGGACTTTGGACTATATCCAAATCCCTTTATCATATCACCCATTTGAACTTTTCTTTCCATTTTAAGGTCTGGTTGCTTCCTGATTTGGTCAATGATACATGTTGTGGCCAAGTCCCAGCCCTCAGCAAGAAAAATGCCACTGTTCAAAACCATTTTCCTTGCCTCATCTGGTGAGACATCTTTGCTGTCAGGGTCATAGGCTTGTAAAGCTAACAGAGCCTCATTTGTAACCATTTCTTCTCCATCTACTTTCAATTGAGCCCTTATCTGCTCTTTCTTATGCCATCTCAAAAATTCTTTGAATTCATCAGTCTTAATGAAATTATCACCACTTAGAAATTGTTGCTGATGTAACAATCTCTCATCAATACATGCCTTTAGAGGCAACTCTATATTCTCTTCTTCATCCTGTTGCTGCCTCTTCCCCTATCTAATTAGATTTCTTAGGTTATGATCATATAACCTATTTCTAGGAATGATGGCACTTACTTTATCTCTTTTCTTCTCCTACCTAGCAGATGAAGTCTGGCCCATGTCAAATTTTTTCCTCTTAGCAGAAGGCTCTTCTACATCATCCCACTGAGAGACCTCTATTAGGTCAATGATATGGCCCTCTCCCCCCTACAACTATTGTGCCTCAGCAACATCCTGTTGAGGCTAATCAAACTAAGGTGGACAGGCATAATCACCATCACTATCACTCTCATACTCTGATTCTGAATGCTCGGACTCTTTAGCTCCTTTCTTATCCAATACATTGTCCAATTGTTCACACAGTATGTAAAAATTATCAATCATAACCTTAATCCTGTCAAAATACGACAAATCAAGGTAAAAGCCTCTGAAAGACAACCCATTCCTCTTAATTTGCTTTTCAAGATTTAGCAATTCCTAAATCCTCTCCCTTCTTGTTTTGATTTCATCTTCATCAAGAAGATTTCTCGTCACATCCTCTTCTATGCATAAACCATGCATATTTGTATTAGGGATGGTGGGACTCAAAAGTTTCCTAACTCCTGCCATGAATCCCTCAGGGTCAATGTATCTATATGATGCTGCCCCCATCTTGTAGCTCTCCAACCATTTACTGATTGAATCAATGGCACCCTTGCCAATGGTAAAATTAAAGATCTTGAACTGTCTAGGGGTTAAGGTCCCCTTGCTGTGTGGCACAAAATGTTCATTATCTGTCAACAATATTTGCCAGATAAACTCCATGGCAGAAACTATTGATGGCATATGGTAGGGTAAGATATAAGGTGGATGTGTGCATCCATATACCCTAATCATGGTGAAATTATCCTCTAAGAAGAAGTCTCCCCAGTTATAATCACCTTCCCACTTGTCTATATACTCAGAAGGCCTCAATAGTTGCAGCACCTTGATTGGGAGCTTGGTTTTTTTGATACCCATGCTTTGCATTGTTTGATATACAATCTAGTTCTCAAACCCACAGAAGTCACAATCCTTGGATGTATAATTCCAAATCCTAACCCAAAAATTAATGGGATTAGGCCGGTCCTGGAAAATCCTCTGAGGATTCAAGTTGTTCACATTCATAATCCCATAGTTGAAATGCAATAACAAATGCATCAGGCTGGAATATTGAAAGAACCTAGGTTCTTTCTCTTTGGGATCCTTCATCTTCTTCTGCGTAGCTACAAATCCTTCATGCATCTTGTCAATAATGTATTGTATGTAGTAATAACTAGTGCTAGAATGCACATTTTGTAAGTCAAGTACCATCATCAAAATTCCAGCATTTATTTTCTCAGCTCCTCCATCTATCCCTAACACTGTACACAGGGCATATGCCATATACTTGATATAGAAATGTAGGTCTTTGAAGCAATAGGGTACAGTCCTAGGTATAGGAGTAAGATGGTTCCTAACCTCTTTGACCATATGCTTCTATAATTGACCCCTAGCAATACTAGGTTTCAACCTATACCTCTCCTCTTTCTTGGTAATGTTTATTTTGGTGGACATGGTATTGTATAAACTGAAGGATTGCATAAATGAATTTCTATTCAAAATTAAAAGGGCAGTGCCATCATTTTTCTTAATTGTCCCAGACAAGACATCATAGTGGCTGGAAAAACCTAGAAACCAGTCTACATCTATATAGACATCAGGGACAATTAACCTAGCAAGAATAAAAGTCCAAGGGTTTGACACTGGGATAGCTTTATCATAATTATTATAGAAGTAGTTGTAAAGAGAAAAACCTATTGATCCCAGAGTGCAAGCATCTCTGATCACATAATAGTCATCTGCCAGCAAATTTGCATTGGCCCTCTTGTTCTGTGTAGACCCCGGAAACAACTTCAAGAATTCATTAGAGTAATTCCTTTTTCCTTTTGCATAATCATATACCTCCTCACTTCTTCCATTGGTTGAAGCCACACTAACCACTTTAATCATCTTGCTCTGTTTGAATCCTCTCTTTTACCGATATTGAAACAAATCCCCTATCAGGATTCACCACTCTTTTCTATGCACAGTTTAGCAATTCAAGAAACTTGATAACTAATTAAGTACTTTGCAACTAACCAATTTTCACTTTTTGAAAACCAAAGACCTAGCACTTATTCACTCTGCAATTGTGAAAGTATGATAAGTTGAAAATGAGCTTCGATCAACTCTTTATGGTAACTGTTCTAAGTACATAGCTCATCATTTGAAAGACAATCAATTCTGCTTTCAATTTAGCACACTGTGAAATTGATTGAAATCCTAGCCGTAGTTCATGAGTGTGACAGGAGATCAAAATCATATATGTGCATCTTCAGAAAATCCCTTACAAAATTTGAGGAAGGTGACATGTATTCATATGATTGGTTCTCCATCAGACATCTCAGCTACCCTTTTCATACAGCAATCAATATTCTGGATTTTCATTGGATGCCAAATCTTTCACATTGTCACGTCATCAACTGCCGCCTTTTATGAATTTTCATATTTAGCGACCACGCGACTATGTAGTATCTCCTTGTTGCTGACCAAACTCCTTAACCCTTAATTCTTCTGGAGATTTAGCGACTGTGTTATTTTCTTTTCTTGGCTAACCATAGTTAACTTCTGGCGATCACGTGACATGAAGGAATCAAAGTTGATAGATGAAATACTTAACTCAAAGTTCAATTCAGAGACTCTGCAACTAATGGTTATCTTCACCTTTTACTATTATCTCCAAGTCACTGAATGTTATTTTTCTTTACGAGACCCTGTGAATAACCTTGGTCTCCCAATCGCTGATTACAAATGTTAGTTGACAATTCTTTCAAAGACTACATGACAAACTTCAACTTTTGATTTTAATTCAAAGACTACGTGACAAATGGTTATCTCATTGTCGTGAGCACTTTTACCTTTAGGCACTTTCAATCAGAGACTTTGCGACCACCGTTGATCTTTTCACCTTTTGCATCTGACAGCTCTGCTAAGTCGCTGAGTAATCCTTAATACCTTGAAATTATTTAGAGACTATGCGACAACAAATCACTTTATACCCTTAGTCTCCTAATCGCCAGGTGACCTCTTTCTTTTGGGAGACCATGTCACTAACCTTTATCTTGTGCAATGTGGACATGTGTCTCTTCTAACCGTTTGTCTCTTAATCGTTGAATAAACAATGACATAGCATCTTAATCCAGTGACTACCCGACTGTCTCATATTCTAAACACCTTTCAGTTTGTCATGAAGTCTTAGCATCTTTTACTTAACTATCATCTGACTTGGAGACTACATGACACAAACCCTTTAACATATCACTTAACTGCACCCAATTTGGAGACCCCGTGACTAAAGAAATCACTAAGTCTCATAAACACTTACTAACTACTGGCTTCTTCACGCGACATCACAACTTAACTATTTTCCTTGGCTACTAATGTGCTTCTTTATTGGGAGACTTCACGACTGAAGGGCTCTGCCAAGTCTCACAAAACATAAAGAATATTTTGTTTCCTCCAGAGACATCCCGATAATAGTTAATCGCCAAGTCTCGTTACAATAAAGAATATGCTCCTAAGATCAAGCGACCAAACGATTATTATAAAAGGCACATGACTTAAGTTTATTAAAAAGGTAATGCAAGAATAGAAACCTGATTAACATTTTAGGGTTTCTAGCATTTTGATTTAGAACAGAGCTTAGGGTTTTGGGACTTTTGCACTATTTATGTAGATTTTGACCTAAAGACCCAGAATTTTCACAGGGACATTACAAGAATGAGATAATTATAAATTTGGGAAAGAAATGGGCATGAGGACCACAAAAATTTAGGGAAAAAAAACAAAAACTAGGAATACAACTAACATGTCCAATACTTCATTTGCAACTTCTTGCAAAAGTTGCAAAAAGTTGGTTGAGCAACTTTTGAGCATTTCTTTCTTTTTGACCTTTTTTGTTAGCTTGATGCTTCTTGATCCATTGTAGGACCCTAGTTAGGACACTTAGGACCCTAGAGGAGACCATATCTGCTAGTTTCTCAAATTTATAAATTTTTACAACTTTAGACCATTTTGACAATGTTTGGCACCTAGGAGCAACTTGTGCTCTTACAAACATAAATGAACAAGGTTGGATCCAAAAATTATGGATCTTATTAAAAAACATATCATAGACCCCTGAAAAACCCTAAACACCATATAACCAATTTTCAATCCAAAATAGGAGGTGCTCTAGATCATTTTTAGCTCTCAGAAGTCAAATTTGATGTATTTTGGATATAGTCATTTCAAGGTGTTGATCCAAATCTGCACTTGTGCATATTTCTAACTGTCTGCATCTTTGACTGGATGGATAGGAATGACATTATTGAGTATTCTAGGATGTTGTAGGCATTAAAATGAACCTTTTTATGCATTTCCAAAGCCCTGTCAGATCATGTAATAAGTTTCCCATAGCCTTTCTGGTTGCAATTTAATCAGTTTCTCATAATGTGAAGATGCATAATTATGAAGTGTCCTACTTTGAGATCTTACAAGATGCACATGGTTAAATATATTGACGATTTAACTATTTTCCTATATTTTAGTCATGGAAATATGCTATCATAAATATTTTTAGACCTTGGTAAATCCATCTGATGACTTTGCCCAGATTATTTCAAATCAGGTTTATGCAGTGTTACTAATTTTGAAATCAAAAAGTTGGTAAGAGGTTGACTTTGGGGATTCATATTGATTGACCAGTTGATGATCAAAAAAAGATAATTTAAAAAAAAAATCTTTGTATGTAAGTGAATTTATATCTAGGGTTTCAGATTAAGAGGTTTTCTTTTGATTGGTGCGTGGAATCAAATCCAATCAGGATTTATTCAATTTTTAGTGGGTGCAGTAGTGAAGTCTTCCAGAGGGCTGACTTGATAGGTTAACCTTTTGGTGTCGATTGAACTTTATAACAAATTATTTGGATACTTATGATATTTTTTACATCTGTGTACTACCAAGATCAAGGATTAGGCCTCATGATATGGTTTGTTATTTTTAGAAAGGCTAATCCAAATCCAGTTTATTCAGTCTTCAACTTTTAGTTGTATAACAATTTCAGAGTGGTCATCTTTGGTCATCACTTTTCTTGTGAGTATGAAGTTAGTTGGAAAATTGATTTGGTACATATTCTCCTTATACCTTATTGAAATTATGTTCCCAGTTGCAGTCGCTCAATGAATTGTCTAGCATTCTTTCGAGGTTGATTCCAAACTAAATTTCCATTATTTTCACAAGTGTTTTAGCAGATATAATAAATAGTCACCTTTGGGGATTAGAATCTATCACTTCAAGAAGCATCGTGAAGATTTTATTTTGCAGAGTAATAATATATATGAATATCTCCTAGTATTAAGGACTTGGGTTCTTTTGGAAGCTTTTGGATCAAATTTTAAGGCCAGTTCCAGAGGCCAGTTGTTGTTTATATGATCAGTTTGCAGAGATATGCTATGAGATTCTTGAAAGAAAGCCAAAAAAGATATGGAATTTCATGCAATGTGATGATCATGGGATTTGTACAAAAAATGTAGGATAGTTTTCTCGTTTGAATAACCCTTAAGATTAAAGTCTCATTAAACACTTGATTTGAGCTTGAAATATAAGAACAAGTGTTTGGCAAAATGTGGTCCCATGTGGTACCATAATTTTTATTGGAGGTCATGTGGTAAGATGTCATTTCAAATACGCATGTCCATAATAGGATTGGTGACAAGTATAACTTGCAGATGATAATGGTAAACTTGTATGTAACATAAGGATTCCCATAAGCTGACTGTGAAGTGTTTAATGAAGTGCCTCCCAACCATGTCATGCTAGAAGCCTTGAAGATATACAACACGAAAACTGTATGATAGAAAATAAAATGGAGAAAAATACAAGGAGGGATGCACATTGTATGAGTAAATGAAGTTAGGCTTTCAAACTTCAAAGAAAATGATGTTCAAGAAAATGGTGGAAGGGCTTTGAAAACATTCCAAGAATGGAGGGATTTTGTGCAATGCCTTTGAGGAGGAGACCAGCGTAGGTCTTGAAGGTGAAACAAAAAACCTTTAAATGCAATTCACAAATGTCAAGTTACAATTTGTAAATGCTAAATTGGAGGCTTCTACAGAGTGTCTTCTATTCCACACTACCTACCTGCGCAAGGATTTTTAAAGGGAGAAGGCAACACTTTAAACATTAAATGGTTTCAAAGAACATTCAAGAAAATCACATTTAGTAGGTGTAAAACCAAATTATACAAATCGTTCTAAGCCATAACCCATTTATGCATTGCAATGCCAAAGAGGAGCTTATGAAATGATAAAGGAGGTCTGCACATTTTGTTGAATGGAGCAAGGTCTGGACAATGAATAGGATGGGTAGGAGATTTAAAAGGTGCTTAGAAGACCAAGAAATGAAATTGATAGATGTAAATGGCACATGGAACCCTCACATAGAGTGGAATGAAAGTTGTTTAAACCTTAAAACAAAGTGTAATTTGGCCAGTGTAAAGACCAGACATGTTGCACATAATGAAAGGAAAGGAGGACTCTGCCTTGTTTTTTAAGCTGTGCATGGTAAATAGAGAGGCCCGTGCATGGAAACAAAGTAGAGCATGGAGTATAGGCGAAGCACATGGATTTCTTGACAGTCAAACCAATGTAGAATGTTAAATCATACATGCACAATGTGTTTGTTTGTAATAGCATTTGTATAGTAAAATTCTCACAAGGTAACATAAAGTAAGAGTTAGAAGGTCTTGGCGACTGCGTAGCGCTTGAGTGGAGGAGGTGGTGAGCGGCTGGTGCTAGATAAATTTTGGTGCTGAATACCAGAGAGTTTTTCAAAATATTCAAAAAAATATATCCCACATGCATGATAGAATGGGATATTTTAATATTTATATGCTAAAACACACATGCTATTGTTTGAAGTAAAGATCCTAGAGGCTCATTGGTGGGCTCTTTGGCTAGGGAAGGTTGTGTTGAGTGGAGGAGGTATATAAAGCACCTTTTTGGGCTCGCATTAAAAAAATGCTTTAAAAAATTGAAAATTTTATTCCCATATTGATTGGAAAATGAAACTTTCAAGTGTTTAAATGCTACAATTCTCACCATGTAGTATGAAGTGAAGAGCGGAGGCTCTAGGTGACGCACTCGTGTGGAGCTCCTTGGTGGCTATGCTAGGAAAGGTGGTAACCTTGGAGGACAAAAAAATAATTTTGGTTGGGCCTCCGAAGATGACGAGGTAGAAGAGAAAAATAGATTGTGCACCCACCCGAGTCCATGGAGCTCAAAGTGAACGAGGATCATATCCTTGTTCATTAGCTTGTTTCCCTACCTATCTGTTGTTGGGTTAGAGAGAGTTATAGATTTGAGTTCTTCTCCAATTTTCAAGAGAAAGGGATAAACAAATTGTAATTATATTGGCGATGGTTGAAATAAATCATGTTTAGTCTATCCTAGACTCTATGATGCAACATTATCTCAAATCTTTCAATTGAGTTAAGTCTGTCAAATTTTGCACAGAGTTGAAAAGTTATATTTCATGTTATGGGTTTTGAGGGATTATGTTGTGTGTTTGAGATGTTTTTTCCAAGAACTCATGTCTTGTGAGGAGTTATTTTTATCTTTTAAAAGTGATTTTTCAAAGGGTTTGTCCTTACAAATAGTCATAATCCATTTACGAATCTATATTGGGTGGAGACTCCAATCTTTGCAACAGTGCTGAATGAAAAGTTTACTTCAAAATAAATACAAGATGAGAAAGGTAGTAACAAGATTTTTAGGTGAAGCACTATCCAAAAGAAAATTAGGGTGAGCTTCTAAGTTTTTCAAGGAATGGACACCAATGGAGGAATCAATTAAAATGCAGTGCTCCTCAATCATGAAAATCAGAAAGCTTAAATGCAAAGTTTGAAGAGAATTTGAATTGGGTTTATTTCTTAGTTGTTCATGTTTTCTGTCCTCTGGAAAGAGGTGACGACTCTACAAAGGTATTTTTTTTCATTGGATAAGTACTGCTCCATGAAAAAATAGTTGTTAAAATTTTCTCTACTAAGTGGTCTGCACATATTGAAAGGGAAGAATGAAGAATTTGGTAACCATATCATGATTGATTGTGTTTTGAAGTTATGTGCAAACATAAATATATAGTAAAATATTTCAATCCTTTCATAATTTTAAATGCAATTATGCCTAAAAAGATGTCACCATAGTGTAGTAGACAGATTTTAAGCATTAAGTTGTATCCAGCTCTAAATTTTGAAGGCATGTCATGGTTACCCAAATATTTTTCACCCAAAACCAGAGAAGAATTATGTAGATTCAGTGGTGGGAGAGAGGAAAATATTGAAAAGCATTGTAGAAATTTCATGGACTTAATTGAGGATTTTGATATTGAATATGAGGATAGCGTTATGAGGTTGTTTATCTAATCTTTCGTATATGATGCAAGATGGTCATTCTCTTTTTTCCAAAATTCTCTTCTCTACATGGGAAGAGTTAAGATCATCTTTTTTGGAGCAGTTTGGTGAAAAGGTTAATCCAGTTGCAGTGATAAAGAATTTCATGGAGATACAAATAAAGAATGGTGAGTTGGTTTCTCCTTTAAATTTTAGATTTGAAAAAGTATTATGTCAAATCCCAATGAAGTTTAGACCAAATGATGTTGTTTGTTTGGTTGTTTATTTAGGGGCATTTGGTAAAAAGATGAGGTAATTGTTAAGAGATAAAAAGCTAAAAACCTTGCAACATGTTTTTATGAAAATAGTAGATATTGAAAATAATTGAAGTCATAGAATCATCCCAAGGGGTTTTACATCGACTAGCGATCATTGTCATAATGTATCATGAGCATTATATAGGTGAGGATCTAGAAATGAAGATCGATGTCAAGATGTTTTCATGCCTACTGATTTTACTAACCATGTTTTGAATTATGTTTCAAAACAAAATGTGAATGAAGAGTGTATTATGAAAATAGAAATTTCCCCTCATGTTGGTGTGAACATGAGTAGTGAAGAATTTAATAATTTTCATAAGGAAGAGATAGATATATATAGTAGCTACACACCTAATAAAATGAAAACTAGTTATTCTAAATTTGGGGCTACAGAGAAAAAGTATGTGCAGTCAAATGTGGAAAGTAAAGAGGGGGTAGGTGTTTTTTCATATGAATTTTGAAGCCCTAAATGAGGAAGTTCAATAATAATTTATTGATGTTACTTTGGTGACGTTGAATCTGATTATGCCATTGATAATATTGACTATTATGCTAATGATGAAATCAATGAATATCAAGACATTGAAGATGAATTTATGGTTGACAATGTTTCCATTCAGTCTATAGATTTTTCTTTCTTTCAGGACAATAATGCAGATTTCTTGTCTCAGTTTAAGCAAGATTTTTGTGCAAAAAAGACAATGACTATGATGAACATTAAAGTTGTTGTGGGCAGTCATTTGCATGAAAAGGCATGATAAAAGGAGTTACAATACTTGTTTCCAATGATGAAGATTTTTCTCAAGCAATGTTTTTGTCACATGGGGTTGTCCAAGAAGATATTTGTGAGGAATTCGTTGAGGAAGAGGATTCATAGTGCCATGATGGCCCTGATCTTTGTGAAGATAAAGTGATGGTTTATATGCAGCTTTGTAAAGAGGATGAAGACTTTCTTGATGTTGAATCTAGTTACTTTGGTGATGTTGAATCTGATTATGCCACTGATAATGTTGACTATTATGCTAATGATGAAATCAATGAATATAAAGACATTGAAGATGAATTTATGGTTGACAATGTTTCCATTCAGTCTATAGATTTTTATTTCTTTCAGGACAATAATGCAGATTTCTTGTCTCATTTTAAGGAAGATTTTTGTGAACAACAAGATGATGACTATGATGAAGATCAAAGTTGTTGTGGGAATTCATTTACATGAAAAGACATGAGAAAATGAGTTCCAATCCTTATTTCCAATGAGGAAGATTTTTCTCAAACCATCTTTTTGTCACATGGGGTTGTCCAAGAAGATATTTGTGAGGAATCGGTTGAGGAAGAGGATTCATAGTGCCATGATGGCCCTAATCTTTGTGAAGATAAAGTGATGGTTTATATCTAGCTTTGTGAAGAGGATGAAGACTTTCTTGATGTTGAATCTGATTATGCCGCTGATAATGTTGACTATTATGCTGATGATGAAATCAATGAATATCAAGACATTGAAGATGAATTTATGGTTGACAATGTTTCCATTCAGTCTATAGATTTTTCTTTCTTTAAGGACAATAATGCAGATTTCTTATCTCAGTTTAAGGAAGATTTTTTGTGAACAACAAGATGATGACTATGATGAAGATCAAAGTTGTTGTGGGAATTCATTTGCATGAAAAGACATGAGAAAAAGAGTTCCAATTGTTGTTTCCAATGAGGAAAATTTTTCTCAAGCCATCTTTTTGTCACATGGGGTTGTCCAAGAAGATATTTGTGAGGAATTGGTTGAGGAAGAGGATTCATAGTGCCATGATGGGCCTGATCTTTGTGAAGATAAAGTGATGGTTTATATGTAGCTTTTTGAAGAGGATGAAGACTTTCTTGATGTTGAATCTAGTTACTTTGGTGATGTTGCATCTGATTATGCCACTGATAATGTTGACTATTATGTTTATGATGAAATCAATGAATATCAAGACATTGAAGATGAGTTTATGGTTGACAATGTTTCCATTCAGTCTATAGATTTTTTTTTCTTTTAGGAAAATAATGCAGATTTCTTGTCTCAGTTTAAGGAAGATTTTTGTGAATAGCAAGATGATGACTATGATGAAGATCAAAGTTGTTGTGGGAATTCATTTTCATGAAAAGACATGAGAAAAGGAGTTTGAATCCTTGTTTCCAATGAGGAATATTTTTCTCAAGCCATGTTTTTGTCACATGGGGTTGTCCAAGAAGATATTTGTGAGGAATTGGTTGAGGAAGAGGCTTCATAGTGCCATGATGGCCCTGATCTTTGTGAAGATAAAGTGATGGTTTATATGAAACTTTGTGAAGAGGATGAATACTTTTCATGTGTTGGAGATGATTATGAGGATGTTCATTTGTCTAAAAAAATGATGAATTCTTTTGTTTCCGCTAACAATGATGATAATATTAATTTTTCAAATTGCATGCTTGCATCCTGTGATTTGTCATGTGAATTTGTTGATTCTAAGAGGCATAAGGATTTTTATGAGCTAGAGTATGAGACTATGGTAGCTCTAAATGCTTTTGAACAACATAGTTTTTCAATATGTGAGTTTCTAGCCTTAAATAACACTACGTTAGCGTATCAAATGGATAGTGTTTCTATTCATGATGGTTCCATACACAATTTTGGTAATGTAGAGGATGGTCTCAGTCATAAATCTGAAATTATGGATACTCTACACCATGAAAATAAATATGAAATTGTTGCTGGCGGGTCAATGTCCGATTTGTGTGAACCAACCTATGAGAGTTTTTCAGGAAAATGTCTTCTATGATATGGAGACTAAATCTGATTTTGTGTTTGAACCAAAAATGGACATCATCTCATTTAATATTAACATTGATAGTTTTGATATTTTTAATGGCATGAAATCAATGTTTTGTCAAGAGAAAACTACTAATGCTGATAATATTTCCTATAACAGTGATTTGTATCAAGGAGATGTGTGCCAAGATGAGGATATGTATAATGATCTGGTTGCTGATTTATTGGAACCACATTTTAAAAAATTTTGTGTGAAGCTGAAAGAGGTTTCTGATTTTACATTAGATTACTTTCTTCACACAAAGGTATGTTCATTTTTCCAAGAATGGGATGTAAAGAGTGTTGATGCACAGTTTTTATTAGATGTTCAAATAAATCAGCAAGGATGTATCTACTATCAGACAAAAATTGAGTCTTTTCTTTTTCCAGTTCAACATGTTGATGTTTCTCAGGATGAACTAAATCTATAGTGACAAGTTGTAGTTCATCATGATTTGCTTGAGTTCTTGTGTGATACACATAGGGTTAAATTTGAAAAATTTCCCTTTGATATCCAAGCATATGTTGAAGTAATTCAACATGTTTCCATCTATGTGATGGAGTTCGAATCCATGTCTTCTCAGCTGGTTAAAATTTTTAATGAATGTCACAGCCTTATGTTTCATAATGATTAACACATTCAGTACCTTTGTGAATTCCCAATGCCTAGTGATAGTAAGGGTGCTATTTATTTTTTATTTGATGTGATGAAGATTAGTAGCATTGTGTTTGATCAGGCCGATGAAAGTGATGATTTCAATTTACCTTTGATGCATGGAGATGAAACTAATTTTTTTGATAGAGCTAAGTGCTAATTCTAGTTGTGAAAGGGTTCAAGGCCATTTGTGGATAATTTGTATATGTTTTATAGTTTCTTTTCTTTTGGTTGTGTGGTGTTTCATTTTCAATAAGGAACCCAGTTTTTGGAGCTCAAGAGGTAATGAAAGTTTGATTTATTTTTGAATGGCCTAATCTACCACGAGATTCTATGTCCTCTGCATGCCCACATGGGGCACACACCCCCAATTAGAGCCATTATTGGAAATCTAAAAGTTTTGGATAAATTTTAGAGTGGCTAAGTTAAAATTTCTCTAAGGCATAAGTCATTGCTCCTAAAAGTTTTGAAAAGGCCTACTTTGAATGCATGTAAAAAGAGACCTAATGACTTTCATGAGCAACCACTATGAGAGTGTGTTCAAAATATTTCATAGAGTGATTTTAATGGGTTTTAGCTCTCAGAAGTTAGGTTTGATATTCTTTAGGGATATTGATTTGAAGGTGTTGATCCAAATCTGTACTTGTGCATGTTTCTAACTCTCATTAAGTGACCTACTTTGGAGGTCTACATCTTTGACCAGATTGATAGGAATGAAATTATGGAGTGTTCTAGGATGTTGGAGGCATCAAAATGAACCCTTATACCCATTTCCATATCCCTTTGAGTTCATGTGATAATTTTCCCATAGCTTTTCTTGTTGCAATATATTTTGTTTCTCATAGTGTGAAGATTCATAATTATGCAGTGTCCTACTTTGATGTCTTACAAGTTGCACCTAGTTGAATATAATGAGGATTTAATTGTTCCCTAATATTTTAGTCATGGAAATGTGCTATAATGAAAATTTTAAGACCTTGATAAATCCATCTGACCACTTTGCCCAACTTATTCCTAATCGGGTTTATGCAGTGTTACTAATTTTGAAACTAGAAAGTTGGTAAGATGTTGACATTGGAGATTCATATTGATTGACCAGTTGATGATCAAAATAAGATAATTGAAAAAAATTCTCTATATTTAATTTAATTTATATCTAGGGTTTGAGATCATGAGTTTTTCATTTGATTGGTTTGTGGAGTCAAATTCAATTAGGATTTATTCAGTTTTCAGTGGGTGCAACAATGATGACCTCCAGAGGTTTGACTTTATAGGTGAAGCATTTTGTATCGATTTAAATTTATAACAAATGAGTTGGATTCTTATGATATTTTTATATTAGTGTACTACTAGGATCAAATATTAGGCCTCAAGACATGGTTTGCTATTTTTAGAAGGGCTAATCCAAATCCAGTTTCTTCAGTCTTCAACATTCAGTTGTATAACAATTTCAAAGTTTTCATCTTTGGTCATGATTGTTATTGTGAGTTTAAAGATATTTGGAAAATCTATTTGGTGCATATGATCCTTATACCTTATTGACCTTATGTTCCTAGTTGCAGTCGCTCAAAGCATTGTTTAGCATTCTTTCAAGGTTGATTCCAGACTCAATTTCCATTATTTTCACAAGTGCTTTAGTAGATATAATAAAAAGTCACCTTTGGGTATGTTGGCACTCTAAAATTTGGCACAAATTTGGAGTGACCATTTTGAAATTTTCTATAAGGCAAAATGAGTACCCTAAAACAAATTTTGAGAAGGCTTAGTTGGAGTGCTTGTAAAAGATACCCTGATGATTTTCATGATGTACCACTTGGGAAAAGGGTTCAGTACCTTCATTTGACATATGTAGTGGGTTCCAAATCCTAAATTTCAAATTTGACATGTTTAGGCAATAGTCATTTTGAGGTGGTTACATAAATCTGCATTTTTGCTAAGTGTTATTTTGCTATCCTAGGCCTAGTTTGCTTCTGATTATCTTACATCCTCTTAGGTTTCATGGGTCACTACTTTGGGAATGTTTAACATGTATATCAAAGAGCCTATTTTATAAATCATAAGTTATTTTGAGTCTGTTTGATTGGTTCTCAGTTCATCGAAAGTTGGTCCTGCAGAACTATCTTGTTTCTCTGTTATGCCCAGATTACTAAATAGCCTACTTTGAGGTCTTCCAAAATGTATCGACTTGAATGAATTGCATAATTGAATGTTCCCCAATGTTGCAAAAATTATAGTGTACTTACCCAAAGAGTTTCATAGTCATGCCAATCCAGTTTTCCACTTTACCAGCTTGATTCCAAATACAAATTTTGTATACCCAATGAGTTTAAAATCAGAAAAATTGTAGGATGCTAACTTTGCAGATTGATGTCGATCGATTAGTTCAAATTTAGTGAAAGATAGTTGAAGATTCATATTCCATGTGTAAATTTGAATCAAGTCCCAGAGGTTCAAATTCTAAAGGTTCTTTTTGATGGATTTTCAAATTCAGTATCAGAGACAGTTTGTGCAGTTTGTAGTATAGAACATAATAGAAGTTTGCAGAATGACCATTTTCAAAGAGTGATAACTTTTTGTCTGAAAGTTGTTTTCAAAAAATGATTTTGGCATCATTCTCATGAAATGTAAGTGTACTACTTGATCCTATGGTGAATTATCAAAGGATATCTTGCTAATCTTTCAATGACCGATCCGGATGAAGTTTATGTTGTTTCAGCATTTTGCACTTACACTGTTTTCTAAATTGGTAAAGTTTGATCATTTGCATCTTGCACCTGAGAATGAATCCAGCAAAGCCCTTTTGCACGCATGTTCAATGTGGATGAATGAGTTCTTCTGCCAAGTGAAAGATCTTTAGGAGGCAATCAGATGACTTTCCAAGTTGCATTACCGGTAGGGTTTGCACAAGTCTGAATTTGGATAGTTGCAGAATATAACAAAATGACATACTTTGGATATTATTATCTTTTTCCTCGACTATTTTCAAAGCCAGTCTAGTTAATGGAAATTTTTTATATGCTGGAAAAGAATGTACTATCCAGACCCCATGGTTGCAAAGTATTTTTTAGTCAGTTTTCAAAGCTTGTTTCGGAAGCTACTTGTCATTAATGAATTTAATTTGCAAGATTGTGAAAGTTGATTTTAAGTAATTGCCAGTTGGGTAATCCAAGTTGCATAGTTGATTGAAGTTTGGTCTGTCAAAGACTATAGTGGCATTCCAGTGTGTTTACTGTGGAAGAAATTTAAAAAACATTTCAAATAACAATACAAAGCATGTTGTGCCCAGCCAAGGAAGAGAGGTTTTTAAAAGTTTTAAGTTATAAATGGAAAAATGAAACCATGGAAAGGGGAGCCCAGCCCTATGGAGAAGATTAGAGGTATTAACCAAAAATAAGGCAAGGCCATGGGTGAGCATCTTGCTGAGGTTTTCAAAACAATTGAAAAATGCAAAATACAAGAGCACAGCTAGCCACATTGTTTGTCATATCTCAAAACCTACGAAGTGGGTTGGGCTGAATTTTGGATATGATTGAAATGACTATCCCTGCAATCTATAGTAAAAATTTTAAACCAATCTAAGTTGAAATGCAAAATTTATGGCTCTATGAGTATTGGAAAAAATAACAAAGTTTCAAAAAATGCACAGAGATATATCCCACATGCATGGGGCTGCGAAAGTTTTTAGTATTTATATACTAAAGCACTTAGTATATGATTTGAAGAAAGAACCAAGAGACCATTTGGTGGGCCTCTTGGTTGAAAATTTTGAAATACTGGTGGGCCCCATTATTTTGGAGTAAAACTGCATAAAGGCTTGTCTCCAAGTCTCCCAATAATTTCATGGTTAGCAAATTCGTTCAGAGACTTGGAGACTAAAGCTTGTCTCTAGGTCTCTAGATCAAACCCTGTTTAAGAAAAAGATTATGATACTTAGAGACTACATTGTGCAAAGTAACCGCATTTAAAGAATGGTAAATGTATGGTCGAGTTAAGCTTAGCTAGTCTCCAAGTCTCCATAAGAAACCATAGTTAGTCAATTCATTCAGAGACTTAGAGACTAAGTTAGTCTCCAAGTCTCCAGACATACTCAAGGTCAAGAAATTTATTTAGAGACTTGGAGACTAAAGGTTGTCTCCAAGTCTTCAGATATAACCAGAGTTAAAGGAATTATTCAAAAACACAGGGACATAGAGGAAATGATAACTGTAGTTAAGGTGTGGTCAGAGAGCATGGTCAAGTTCTAAAGTAATCTCCAAGTCTCCAAAGCCAAGAAAATTACTCAGAGACTTAGAGACTAAAGGCTTGTCTCCAAGTCTCCAAATCAAATCATAGTTGAAGAAATATTTTAGAGACTTAGAGACAATGAGAAAAAGTGAACCAGGGTTAAAGGTGAGTTAAGAAATCAGTTAAAAGGTAGCGAATCAGCATGTGACAAGTGTCAAAATCTGGTGGATTCTGGGCTTAAAAGGCATAAATTGAAAATTTTCAAAATTGATCAATGGTTCAAATGTATAGTTTGATGCAATATTTTATATTGCAAAGTATTTGAAAATGCATTCCGGGAAGAATTTTCAACACAGAGGAAATCAGATTTTTTGCAGAAGCATGACAAATTTGGACAGAATGAAGATCAGGTTATGGAGATCAGATTTGCACAGAAAGAAGAGATAAAATACATATATTTCATTTACAAAATCAGATTCATATTTGCATTCCCGGAGATTTTTTGAAGAAGAATGAAATCAGATTTTCTCAGATTAATATCAGATTTGGAAAGCTTCTCAGTGGTAGAATGAAAGAGTTATAAAGAGGATAAGAATTAGATTTTGAAAAGATAGATGGAGTCAGACATTAATGAAATATATTAGATATTTTGAAGACTTGAAATGTAAGTAAAATCAGATTTTGAAGTCACTGAGAAGGATCAGAGTTTTTGGAAAAGAAGGAATGAGTGAGATCAGATTTGCAAAAGAGATAGGTGTTCATTAGACATGATTCCTAGGGTTTCTTCTGCTTCTATTTATTCTCCTCTTCTCTCTATTTTTTTGGTTCCTATTGTTGCTCTAATTTTGGGGGGCTTTGAGCCTGTTCAGTCTCCTCAAAAGTTTGAGAGCAGGTCCCTATTGGTTTTGTTGAATTTCTATTACAAGTTGGACTTCTATGTATTTTATATTCTTGAAAGCCTAAGGTTTGGATATGTTGAAACAAAATTTATTAATGAAATACAGTGTAGTTTTTCCTCTTCCATATTGTTGTTGTCTCTATATATTTCTATGTATAGCTCTAGTATGTTTAGTTTGTAAGGCATCTTAAACATACCAGTTACAAGGTAGCTTGTCTAATTGCTTATGAGTTTCTTTCAAGGAAAGAACTAAGTTTCATAAGTGATTTTAGAGGGTTGATCAGAAATGTGAGGATTTGATATAGTAGTATGGAAATGAGAGGATAGTTTGTAAGGCATTCTATCTCAACTGCATATAGTTTGTAAGGCACTCTATAGTATCTTCATTATTTTTTTTTGTGGATTCATATTTTCATTGAATCTTTGCCCAAGGAGTAGGCACTAGACTAGGGTTTGATTTGCAGTCTTTTCTTCATCCAATATCAAAATCAAATTAATCAATCATAATTCTATTAGTTAGAACAAATCAGCTGAACTCATAAGGATTTGTATCAGCAGGATACCATTCATTTTGTTGATTCCTTGTAGAGAGAATCAAACTAGGTTACCCTTCCTGAGGCTCATCAAGAACTAAAAAAAGAAGAAGGATAAACATCCTTATGCCACTATTATTTGTTATTACAGTTAGATTATTCCTTGTCAAGCTCTATTTCATATTGTTTTCAGTAATTTGAAGAGTGGTATCTTATTGATATAATCAGAAACATAATAACATAGCAGTGAAGACCCTATCCACCATTTGAAGTTTACTTGAAACATAGTAAATTATCTAGGTAATACCCACTTGAGTCCTATGGAGCTCAAAGAAGAAGGAGGATATTATCCAATCCTCATTAATTAGGCTTTTCTTGCATCATATAGGAGTTTTGCATTCAATTATTCAAGTATACTTTCATCTTAAGAAGGCCTTGCAAGAAAAAACCCTAACAGGGGATTAACATCTCCTCCTTCAAGAAGCATCGTAAAGATTTTTTTTTGTAGAGTAATAATACATATGAATATCTCCCACTCTTCTGGACTTGGGTTCTTCAGGAAGCTTTTCATGATCCAAAAGTTTGGATAAAAGGAAAGGAGCACTACACCTTTTCTTAGTGTTGTGCATGGTAAATAGAGAGGCTCGTGCATGGAGACAAAGAAGAGCATGGAGTATAGGAGAAGAACATGGATTACTTGACATTCACACCAATGCAGAATTTTATATCCCAAATGTATAGTGTGTTTTTTTGTAACATCATTTATATAGTAAAAGGCTCACAAGGTAACATGAATTAAGATTTATAAGGTATTGGTGACCATAAGGTGCTTGAGTGGAGGAGGTGGTGATCGGTTGGTGTTGGGTCAATTTTGGCATAGAATACCAGAGAGTTTTTCAAAATCTTCAAAAACATATATCCCACATGCATGAAAGAATGGGATATTTCAATGTTTATATGCTAAAACACATAGGCTATTTTTTGAAGTGAAGATCCAAGAAGCTCATTAGTGGGCCCCATGGCTAAGGAATGCTACATTGACTAGAGGAGGTATATAAAACACATTTTTGGGCTCACATTCACAAAAGGATTTAAAAACTTGTTACATTTAGTCCCAAATTGATGGGAAAATGAAACTTTCAAGTGTTTAAATGCTACAATGCTCACCATGTAATATGAAGTGAAGAGAGGAGACTCTAGGCAACATGCTTAGGTGTAGCTCCTTGGTGATCATCCCTAGCTAGGTGGAAACCATGGAGGAATAAAAACTAATTTTTGTGACGCCCACGAAAATGATGTGGCAGAGAAGAACAATAGATCATGCACAAATCCTAAGGAAGGGAAAATTAATGACAAGCGATGAGCATAGAGAAGATCTACGGCTGGTGCAATGCCTTGGACCCCAAAGATGCATGGAGGATACCATTGAGGCATTGTGCTTGCACAACACATTGTGGGGCTGACATCAGGACAAACCATATGGCAGTGATGTGGCAGTCCTGTAAAAGAAAAGATTCAGATGGACACAAATCTCGAGGTAAGAGTCAATGGTGGGTGTGATGGCATTAACCAAAGATTTTTTCTAGTTTTTGTTCAAGGGATCGCGCCTAGCTGAGACTGTTGGAAACATTGTTGGAAAGCTACAATGGGAACAATTGTTGTTTTTTCATTGATGTCAAACCTTAATTGGTAAGACTATTGCTATCTTTTTGAGTACCATATCTATTGATTAATGAAGGATATTTAAGAAGAACACCAAGTGAAATTGTTAAGTTATGGGAAATCACAAGGGTACTTGATCAGTTGGCACATTGGAAAAGTAATGTGTTGTTTATCTTTTGATGACAGTTTACTAAGAATAGTTTATGCTGAGCAACTTTGTGTAGAATAAGCACCAGTGTATGTCGAGCATAATTTCTAGTGTCAACTTAGCATCAGTAAATTATCAAAGAAAATAGTGATGACTGAGCGAAAGAACACAGTGTTGTCTGAGCAACAATATTTTTGGTAATTGTTGAGATTTGAGATCTCTGGCCGACATAGTTGATTTTATTGGGATATGTAAAGTTAATTAAGGATAAGTATGATTGATCAACACTATTTAAATGCGTGGGTAACCTTAATTAATGCATGGATCAAATATTCAATTAGTGATTGATTTGGAGAAATAAATTAAATTTAATGATGGAAAGATCCGTTGGATCTGACCTAACCTAAGATCTATGATATTGATTAAGTGAAAAATATTTATTTTACCTAGATTAAGAGGTATAAGATAACCTCAAGGGGTTATTCATGAATGTATGAGGAGTATGCAAGAGGATTGCATAGTTAATTGACTGATTGGCATAATCTAAGCAAGAAGGCTGAGAAGAGAAGTAGAGAGTTGCATAAGTGTTTTCTTGATAGATTTCCAAGCAGATCTGAAGATTGAAATGAGAATGGAGGCCACTTAGTAAATTAGCATTAGAGTTGAATTGGATCTGGATTTTCAAATTAAGTTGTATGTATCAGATCACACTTGTTGATTACTTTCTAACCATTGTATCAGTCAAAATCCTTTAACCAGGTTGACCTAAAAGTCATTGTATAAATCCTTTTTAGGTGAAATTTAGGTGGAATGTTCTAATTCCTCTAACAAGGCCATTCCTAACAGGGTGATTAAATCCTTTAACCAGGTCACATTTAGCAATGTGTTTTGTAACCTTTAACAGGGTGGCTCCAAACAGAGCTCACTTGAGAAGAGTGAAAACTTGATACCATGTTAGTGGTTGTTTTTCCCATATTGGGTTTCAATGTTAAATACTTGTGTCAACTTGTGTGAATGTTTATGTTGTGTTTTATTGTTAAGTTTCTGCAAGCTGATTATATTTGAACAGTAAACTACATATTTATGTTTTTGACTTATGTTATCATTCCTGAGCAGATCTGAGTTGTTCAAACTTGTATAAATTTGAAATGGGCACATCTAGACCTAAGGCTAACTTTTCACCCCCCCCTCTCAGTTCTTCTAAATTCATTCTAACAATTGGTATCAGAGCTTTGTTCTCTTGAAACTAGTTTGAAGCTACTTGGAGCAAAAGATCAAGATGTAAAAAAATGAGGTACCAAAGTGATCAAAGATAATTTCCCTACATGGTAGACTTTGATGAAATTGCATCTGGCTAGTATTGGTGATTTTGTGAAGCACTATGTTGAACATGATTATGTAACCCCCACTGCACCCGCCACAGCTGCATAGTTAAGAGAAAAACAAGAACATGATCAAGCAATACTGGAGATCGCATCATCTCTAAACTATCATGAGTTTGAAGACATAAAGAATTGTAAAACTGCAAAGAAAATGTGGGATGTCATTTCAACCATCTATGGAGGTGATACAAATGTACTAAGAGCCAAATCTGAAAGTTTAAGATGTAAGTTTGATGAAATGAAAATGCAAGAAGGATAATATATAGTTCAATATTATGGTAGGATAAAGGAAGTTATAAATGCTATTAGAGGATCTAAGGGAACAATTTGATGATAAAACCATTATGAGTAAGGTACTGAGAACACTTATTCCTATATATTCTATTAGAGTCTCTGCAATTCAAGAGTTAAGATGTACTCCTAATAATAATTTGGCTTTGGAAGGTCTGGTAGGGAGACTTACTGCATTTGAAATGTCAAATTTTGGCAACTACACTCCACAAGCTATTGAATTTGCATTCAAATCCCAGTTGGTCCTTAACAAATCAAAGAAAGGAAAGAAGTGTGTGAACAGTGATAGCGACACTACAAATGATGATCTGGAAGAACTTGAAGCACTTATGGAAAGAAGAATATTTAGAGGAAAAGGAAAATTCAAAGGTAAACTTCCTATCATTTGTTTTTCATGTAAAAAAGTTGGTCATATTGTTGCTAGATGTCCTGATAAGAATGACAAAGATGAAAGAAGAGAAAAAAAGTACAAAGACAGAAAGGATGATCAAGACTTCAGAAAGTATAAGGATTACAAAGACAAAGGTAAGAAATCTTGCTATATAGCTGAAGAAGCTTCTGACAATGATTCTGACAAATATGATGAAAATGATATAGAAGTTGTGTATGTTTCTTGAAAGATGATTCTGATGATGATGAGAAAATTGCATTAATTTCTTATATGAGTAAAGGTGACCATTGGATTATTGACAGTGGTTTTTCACATCACATGACTGGTGATAAAGATAAATTTGAGACCCCAGATCAGTGTAATGATGGTTATATTAAATTTGGTAATGATGCACCATGTCTTGTTAAAGGGAAATGATCAATTAAGTTGACTGACAAGATCAAATGTGACAATGTATATTGGGTTGATGATGTTAACTACAATTTATTAAGTGTTGCACAGTTGAATACTTCTAGTTACAGAGTTGAATTCCATCAAAAGAAGGAAAAGATCTATGATGCCACTGGAGAACTAGTTGGAAGTGGTGAGAAAAAAAAAGGTAACTTGTTCTATCTGGATTTAGCTGATGAGACATGCTTGTTTGCACAATATAATGATGTTTGGTTATGGCATAAAAGGTTGTGTCATGTAAAATTTGATAACTTGGTAAGCATAAGCAAATTGAAAAAGGGTAGAGGGATGCCTAAGTTAAAGAAACCTAAAAATGCAATGTGTAAGCAATTTCAACTGGGAAAGATGACCAAATCTAGTTTCAATAGAAAGACTTATACTTTTGAGGAAATACTGGAATTAGTTCATACTGACCTTTGTGATCCCATTGGTGAGAAAAGTTACCATGGAGATAGATATTTCATTCTATTTGTTGATTATTACTCAAGAATGATGACTGTTATGTTTCTTAAAGAAAAATCTGATGCATTCCAGTTATTTAAGTGGTACTTGGAAAATTTTGAAAAGGAGACAGGTAAAAGTCTGAAATGTTTGAGATCTGATAGAGGAGGTGAGTTTATTTCTAATTAGTTTAGCAGGTTCTGCAATGACCGAGGGATAAAAAGAAATATGTCTGCACCTAGGACACCACCATAGAATGGTATTACTGAGAGAAGAAATAGATCTATTATGGATTGTGCCAGAACATTAATGATGGAGAAAAAAGTTGGACAAAAATATTGGAGAGAAGCTATAAGTACATCAGTCTATACCCTGAATAGAGTACAAGTCAAGAAAGGTACAACTGCTACAGCTTATGAGCTTTGGTATGGATATGCACCTAATGTAAAATATTTCAAAGTTATTGGAAGAAAATGTTTCATACTGAAGGATAACAGAAATGGAAAACTTGATGCTAAAGGTGAGGAAGGCATATTTATTGGTTAATCAACTAAGAGTAAAGCATATAAGTGTTTGAATTCTAACACTAAAAAAATTGTGGAAAGCGCAAATGTTAGAATTGATGAGTATGCATAAAGAAATGAAGCTAAAAGCACACAGGAACCTAAGAGTTACAAATAATTTGTCTATCTAGATGAGGAAGATTCTAATACTGTACCTAAACTTGAGAGTGAGGTTTTCAAGGAATAGCTACCACCTACTAAGTCACAGAATGAGGATGTTGGGCAACATGAGTTAATTGCCAAGCTATCTGATGGAGACTTTGAGTCATAGAATCAACCTGAATTGGACATGAATAATCAACCTGAAGAAGAAAAAGAACCTAATCTAGAAAAGTATGTGAGGAGGAACCACAAACCTGATCAAATCATAGGATCAAAGGATTCTTCAGTTATGACAAGAAGAAAGTTGAGAGACAGTACATTCTTGTTATGTGATTTTGAGCCTAAAACAATAAAATATACCTTATACAATGAAGATTGGATACAAGCCCTGAATGAAGAAATTGAACAGATTGAGAAGAACAAGACTTGGACACTTGTACCTAGGCCTAATAATAAAAATGTAATTGGTACTAAGTGGGTATTGAGAAATAAGTTGAATGAACATGGAGAGGTAAAAAGAAACAAAGATAGAATAGTATGCAGGGGTTATGCACAAGAGGAAGGAATTTATTATGGAGAAACATTCGCCCCAGTTGCAGGATTGGAAGGAGTAGGAACAATACATGCATATGCAGCTTGCAGAGGTTTTAAAGTTTATCAGATGGATGTTAAGCCAATGTTTCTAAATGGAATATTAGAAGAAGAAGTGTACATTGAACATGCTAATTGATTTGTTGACCCAAGTAAGAGGAACATGTTTTGAAAACTTCACAAGGCACTATATGGATTGAAAAAATCACCAAGAGCATGGTATGAGAGATTGCACAATTATTTGGCAAAGATTCGATTTGCAAGAACCAATGACAACAACAATCTATATTTGAAGACAGAGAAAAGTAAAGGTACTTTATTGGCTAAAATTTTTGTTGATGACATTATATTTAGTGGACAAGATGTGTTATGCCAAGCATTTTCAAAAGAGATGCAAACTTAATTTGAAATGTCTATGTTTAGTGAGATAAAAAAAAATTGTTGGCTTACAAATATATCAGATGAAGAATGGTATCTATATTACTCAATCAAAATATGTCAAGGAGATACCAAAAAATTTTGTAATGGAAGATTCAAAACTAGTGAGTACACCCATGGCTACTGGACAAAAGTTTTAAAAAAATGATGATACAAAAGAAGTGAATCAAACCCTTTACAGATCAATGATTGGAAAGATGCAATATGTTGTGCACAACAAACCTGATATTGCACTAGCCGTTGGAATTGTTGCAAGATTTTCTGCCAATCCAAAGGAAACTCATATGATGGCATTAAAAAGAATTCTGAGATATTTGAAAGGAACATATGAGTATGGTCTGTATTACAAAAGGAATGACAAGTTTGAACTCAGAGTCTATACTGATTCTGATTGGGCCATAAATGTTGATGGCTGGAAAAGCACCACAGGTGGAGCATTTCTTCTGGGAAAAAGATAAGTTTCATGGACAAGAAAGAAATATAATTTCACCTCACAATCTACAACTGAAGCCGAGTATGTTGCAGCAACAGTTAATTGTTCTAATATTGTGTGGTTGAAGATACTACTGAAAGGTATGAAAGAAAAGATCACAGAACTAGTTGTCATATATTGTGATAACATGAGTGCCATTACTATTTCTAAGAGCCCTGTGATGCACTCTAAGACAAAGCATATAGCTATCAAGTATCATTACTTGAGGGAGCTAGTTCAAAAGAAGGAAGTGAGACTGGAATATGTGAATACTAAAGAATAGTTACCAGACATATTTACAAAGGCACTACCCAAGGATGCTCATGAGTATCTGTGAGGTAAATTAGGGGTGATTCCATTAACTAACGCTAATTAGTTCATAATGGTACTATTACATCAAATTTTATTCTCAAAATCTTTTACACATTGATGCACAGGCAGTCACACTTTAGGATGTTGCCTAGAGCTGTGAAAGACAAACTTGAACAAATAAGAGTATCAATCATAAGCAAGATGATAGGAATAGCATTATACAGAGTTTAGAATAGAAGAATATGCATGATTAAGATGTCAACATCTTTGGCATTGGTGTCAAAGAGGAAGAAGTTTACTAAAAAAGGGAGATGTTTACTATACATAGAGATAAAGGGAGATTACTGAAAAAAGATATTGTTGTCAAAGAGGGAGAAAAGTTTTACAAGATGAGAATCAGAATGAAGCTAAAGAAATTAATGAAGATTTTTTCATATCAAGGAACACAGGCATAATTTTTTGGATTGTATGGTAACTATTTTTGTAAAATTTTTGTTCTATTGTTTAGTGTTGCCATCAATGCCAAAGAGGGAGATTGTTGGAAAGATTGTTGGAAAGCTACAATGGAAACAATTGTTGTATTGTCATTGACGTCAAACCTTAATTGGTAATACTATTTCTATCTGTTTGAGTACCATATCTATTGATTGATGAAGGAGATTTAACAAGAAGTCAAAGTGAAATGGTTGAGTTATGGGAAATCACAAGGGTACTTGATCAGTTGGCACATTGGCAAAGTAATGTGTTGTTTATCTTTTAATGACAGTTTACTGAGAACAGCTTATGCCGAGAAAGTTTGTGTCGACCGAGGACCAATGTATGCTGAGTATAATTTCTAGTGTCGACCAAGAGTTAGTAAATTGCTGAGGAAAACAGTGATGACTGAGCAGAAGAACACAGTGTTGGCCGAGCAATAGTATTTTGGTAATTGTTGAGATTTGAGATCTTTGGCCGGCATAGTTGATTTAATTGGGATATGTAAAGTTAATTAAGGATAAGCACGATTGATCCACACTATTTCAATGCACGAGTAACTGTAATTAATGCATGGATCAAAGATTCAATTAGTGATTTATTTAAATAAATAAATTAAATGTAATGATGGAAAGATCCGTTGGATCTGACCTAACCTAAGATCTATGATCTTCATTAAGCAGCAAAGATTTATTTTACCTAGATGAAAAGGTATAAGATAACCTCAAGGGGTTATTCATGAATTTATGAGGAGTATGCAAGAGGATTACATAGTTAATTAACTGATTGGCATAATCTAAGCGAGAAGGCTGGGCAGATAACCAAAGAGTTGCATAAGTGTTTGCTTGATGGATTTCCAAGTAGATCTGAATATTGAAATGAGAATGGAGGCCATTTAGTGAATTAGCATTAGAGTTGAATTGGATTTGGATTTTCAAAGTAAGTTGTATGTATCAGATCACACGTGTTGATTACTTTCTAACCATTGTATTAGTCAAAATCCTTTAACCAGGTTGACCTAACAGTCATTGTATAAATCCATTTTAGGTGACATTCAGGTGGAATGTTCTAAGTCCTCTAACAAGGCCACTCCTGATAGGGTGATTAAAACCTTTAACCAGGTAACATTTAGCAATGTGTTTTGTAACCTTTAACAGGGTTGGCTCCTAACAGAGCTCACTTCAGAAGAGTGAAAACTTGATAGCATGTTATTGGTAGTTTTTCCCATATTGGGTTTCTACGTTAAATACTGGTGTCAACTTGTGTGAATGTTTATGTTGTGTTTTACTATTAAGTTTCTGCAAGCTGATTATATTTGCACAGTAAACTGCATATTTATGTTGTTGACTTATGATATCACTGCCAAGAAGATCCGAGTTTTTCAAATTGGTATAAAGTTTAAATGGGTACATCTATACCTAAGGATATATGATTCACCCCCCTCTTAGTTATTCTGAATTCATTCTAACAGAGACATGACATTTGGACATGAGGTAGGCTAGGCAGAGCAAGATGATGGAGGACCTGAGGTGGATTTTTGGACAAATCAAGTGTTGACACGTGGCGCAATCTGGTGGCTTGTGGAGACATAAGGATTAAAAGTGTAGAATAAATGTGGAGACATAAGGATTAATAATACAGAAGACATAAGGATATGGAGAATACATAAGGATTAAAAGTGAAAAATTAATGTGAGATTAATGTGCAAGGAAGGATAAAGTGCCGGTTTTAAAAGAGTAATGTGCAAGGGAAAATATTAATGAGAAGATTTAAGTGATAAGAAGAATAATGTCAATGCATAGACTATTGAAATTGGAGACAAAACATTAAGACTAAAATGCAAAGTAAATATTTTAAATTTCAAAGTTTGTAAAAAACATTGGAAACATCTTTTCTCCAATTGTTTTAAAACGCATTCATGGGAAGACATTAGAGAAGTTTCAAAGGTAGTTTTTTGAGATCAGATTCATGCTGAAAGGAGGAGATATTTTCCAGGAAAGTGAAAAGGGGGGGAAAGTGGTTTTGCAAGATCAGATATGAATTTTAGGAAGAAGTAGAAATGTCAGTTTGAGCAAAGTTGACTGTCTCTTCTTCTATATATTCTAATTTCTTCCCTTTTAAAAGGGTTCCAAGTTTTGAAGAGTTTCCAACTTTTGGGAGAAATTCTCTAGATTTTCAAGGTTCCATTAATGCAAGTTCCAATTAAGATTGGTGTGATAATTTTAGAGTGTTGTGGTCATTTGTATGATTAAAGAAATGTTTTACTAATGAAGTACAATTGAAATATCTTTGCAAGCACTTGATGTCTCTGTGTGTTTTTTGGAATTCTTATGAACTAGACTTGTAAAGCATTTTTGGTTTGTCATCTACAAGGTGGATTGTGATATTATTCTTGAGGTTCCTTCAAGGAAGGAGTGAATTTTGTTGGATAATTTATGAGAATGTCAAGGATATATGGATCTGATGATCATGTATTTGTAGTGAAAGCTCAGTAATATGTAAGGCATTTAATGGTTTCAAAAGTTGTGAATCTTTGTGAATTTAAGTTCAACTTGACTCCATACCAAATGGATTAGGAATTTGTTTAATATCATAACTACAGAAAAATCATTCAAATCGACATTTACTTTCTTGTTTTAAGGGCATTAAATGATTGTTAGATCTAGTTTCATTGGTAGGAATCCATCCCATGATTCATTGAAAGAGTGAATCCAATAGGTTAGCCTTCTTGATCCTTTGAGATCGAAGGAAAGAAGGATGAAAATTCTTAATCCACTATAGGATTCACTATGAAGCAGTGAATCTCAAGATAGATACACTTTCCTGGGTCCGTGGAGCTCGAAGTGAAGGAGGATCATATCCTTATCAATTGGCATTTTTCCCTACCTATTTTTTGTTGGGTTAGAGAGAGTTGTAGATTTTAGTTCTTCTCCGATTTGCAAAAAAAAATGCTAACATATGTATTGAAAGTCTACTATCTTTGTGTAAATACAGACTTTTCTATGTTCTACAAACATTTTATAAACTCTCATAAAGGGAGTGACAACTCTAAAAGATCTCTGCAGTAGTGTGCCTTTAATTGAAGGAAATTTAATGATTAGTTGGAATTACTTATAGTGAAGATTTAGTAAATTTATTGCAAGTATAAATAAGATTGTGCGGCTTTGCTAGTTAGAGAGAACCTAGAAATTGAATTTAAACTACAAATGGCTTTTTTTGTTTGAAGTTTTTCCTCTGTAAGGAGGTGGTGAATATATGTGAAAAGAACCTGATGGAGATATAAAGAAGGCTCCAGATCTACCATATTTTCAATCAAAGAGAAATGAGAAGAAACTGCAATTTTATTTCCAGGTAATCCTCATGGTTTTATGAGAAAGAAAATTTTGTTATAAGGTGAAGAAGTCACTAAAGAAAGAAAATAGATTTGAATTTTTTCATACTTCTTTGTTGAAATATCACTCATCAAAAAATGAGAAGTATGTTGTTATGTGAAGTTAATGATTTCATAAATCAGATAGAAGTTTTTCTGAAAGAATAACATATATTGTTACATGAATGGTCCAATGAAAAATCCCAATTTAATCGATCAAGCTATGTTTCCTAGATTTGTAATTTATCAGAAAGATCGTGACAAAATTTATAGGGATATTTCATTGATAAATCAAAGCATCCAACAACAATGATTTTGATTTTAAGAGAAGAGATAGGAGAGAGAAAGGAAGAATCAACACATTTGCTTTATGAAAACATTTCAATTCTTTTAATGAGTATCTAATGGGTGTTGAATTTCAAGAGTCTGCATATGTTGAATTGTTTCTAGAGCTTTGTGTGCCTGAATCAGCCAATTGGCCTATATCCCGTAGAGAGTATTGAACGTGTTAAAAAATGGATAGATTAGATTGAGAAATATGAATCTAAAAATTTTGATGATGATGAATCTAGTTATACCAATGATGCTAATTGTAGTTTTGATAAAGATATAGAAAATTAATATCATAGAATCCAATATAAAGCCAATTTGATTTTAAGAAAAAGGGTAGGAGAAAGAAAAGAAGAATTAGTATATTTGTTTTTTGAAATGTTTTGTAATGCAATTGATAAGATTGTAGTGGAGATTGGGTTCCCATAATTTACATGTATTAATGTGTTTCTAGAGCTTTGTGTACCTGAAGCAATCATTTGGTATGAATCTCTTAGAGAACAATGTATTGAGCGTGCTATAAAATGGATAGACTCGATTGAGAAATATGAATATGAAAATGTTGATAATGATGATTCTGGTTATACTAATGATGTTGATTATAGTTATGTTGATGATGAAGCTAATGAATATCAAGATGTTGAAGATGAATCTATAGTTGACAATGTTTCCATTAAGTCTATAGATTTTTCTGGTTCTGAGTATAATAGTGCAGATTTATTGTCTCAGTTTAAGGAAGATTATTGTGAACAATAAGAGGATGATTATGATTCAGATGAGAGATTCTATGGTGACTTTTTTTGCACAAAATGAAATGAACCAAGAGATTTGAATCTTTTTTTCCAATGGGGAAAATATTTGGAGCATTGAGAGTGAAGCCAAAGAAAGAAAACATGAAATCCAGTGTCCATTAAGCAGTGAGAAACTTTTACAACTCTTAGTTGCTTATTTTTAGAGGTATGGACCTAATATAGACTTTACTTCACAATACCAAGTTTATATATGTTTTGAAAATCATGACATCCTAATGGGTGTGAAGTATGATACGTATGCTAACTTTTCTTTTCTTACCTTTGAGTCAAATAATGTGCAAGACAAAAATGCATATGGGTGTGAAAAATTTGATAATGTCAAATATATTGAATATGATGATTCATATGCTGGTATGGATTCATATTTTGATCAACTTATGGTGAAGGGTTCTTGTATAGACCATGATGCTGAAGAGAGTGATAAATCTGCATGTGTTTTCTCATTTTTTTGAATGATAAATGAGCTATTGATTGAAAATACATTTTTATGTTTAGAAAACGCTGATAGAAGTTGTGATCCACAAGATGTCTCCAATTTTTCACAATAAAATTTTTATTTGGATGTGTTTCATTGTAGTATGCAAGTCGGTATTGTAAATTTGACTTATTGTTTAGCGTAAACTAGTATTCAAAATGTGTTTGATTCCACCTATGAGGAGCTGGACTATATTTCTTTTCATCTTGTGAGTGGTGGTAGAAGGTGTGACATTTTGGCTTTGCACAATGTCCAACATGATAAGCACTTTTGTGACTCTATGTTGTTATTTGATGATGAGTATATTGATTACATTTTATGTCATATGTTGAAGATATATGGCGATATTTTTTATCATGCTAGTAGAAGTAATGATTTTAGTTTACCTTTGATCCATGGAGATGAGAATTAGATATTTGATAGATGTAAGGGTTGATTTCAGTTTTATGGCTTAGAGCCATTTGTAAATACTTTGTATATCTGTACAGTTGCTTTTCTTTCAGTAGTGTGTGTGAGGTGTTTGGTTTTAAATAAGGAAGCCAATTCTTGAAGAGAGGAAAACTAATCTGATTCTTTGTGATTGGTCTATTCTACCATGAGATTCTAATTCCTTTGCATGACCATAGGTGGAATGCATCCCCTATCAAAGCCACTATTCAAACTCTCAAATTTTGGATAAATTTGGAGTGACTAAGTTGAAAATTTCTCTAAGGAAAAAAAGTTAGTACCCCAAAAAACATTTGAAAAGGCCTACTTTACATGCACATAAAATGAGACCCGAAGACTTTTATGAGAAAATTCTTGGAGAATGTGTTCATCCCTATCATGGAGCCAATATATTTGTTTGTAGATTTTAGAAGTCAGATTGATTATGTTTTTTTAGACAGAAATTCAGAGGTAATAACCTAAATCTGTACTTTGCACATTTCCAAATTTTGCTAAGTAACCCACTTTGGAGGTTTTCATCTTAGGCCCAATTGATACTCATGGCATAATGATTGTTCTGAGATTTTTAAGTCATGGAATTAAATCTCCATGTTGATCTGCAAGTCCTTGTGACTTTGTATGATAATTTTTTGAAAGCCAATTGGTTTACAATTTATTTTTATTCTTTGAATGTGAAATGCATAATTATAAAGCACCCTACTTTGGGGTCCTACAATTTATACCCAGTTCAATGTCACAAGGAATTGAGTTTTCCCCTATGATGTAATCATGGAGATTTTCCCTCATGAATATTTTTAGTCCATGGACAATCCATCTGGTCATTTTTCTCAGCCAATTCCAACTCAGGTTTATGCATTTTCACTGAATTTGAATTCAAAAAGTTATTAAAGGGATATTTTGAGGGTTAATGTTGGTTGACCAGTTAAGCGTTGGAATAAGAAAATGGAAGGATTATATTATCTACGTGAAAGATAATACAGTTCCAGGTTTTTAGACCATAGGGGTTTTAGATGATGGGTTTGTGAAATAAAATCAAAAGCAATTTATTAAGATTACTAGTGTTGAGTGAGTTGATTTTGGAGAAAATCATTTTTAGAAGTGAAAATATTGTAACTAGTTGATCTCCATATCAGGATAGATGTTGATTTGTAATCTAAGTATGTAGATGAAACAATGTGTGTTGGGATTAATGGGATGTATGTACTAAGAGGGGAGGGGTCAATCAGTACCTCTAAAAATTTGGTATCCTTTAATCAATTAACCTTTCTAATCAATTCTATATCCATTCAATATGATCTACACTATCTTGATGTGAGTTATATCAATTCATAACATTAACATACATGTGATCATTCATAGAAATATTCATGAAAGTAATTTGACACATAACATTGATATGATATCGCACAAAACTCGTGTTAGGAAGTAAAAACTGCGGTGGGGATGGCACCCACAAAATCTTCACTATCTGCAGATTGGAAGGGGCTAGTTAAGGCTTACAATTTGATCACTTCTAATGATCTAACCTATTAAGAGTATCAATGGATACCTATTAAGGTCTACTCTACTAAGATCATTAGAAACATTGTTAAGGGTGCACTTGGTTAAGAGATTTGTAGTTGGACTGTTAAATCCACCTTCCTTGAAAGGATTTTTACACTTTGCTCCACTTCTTAGAATGATAGAAAATTACAAATTAACTTGATAAATGAAATATCCTATTGCTGATATAGATCCAATTTAGTTTACATTAAAAATATTATCACCTAATTTTGATTGAATAATACCTCTGATTCTCGGTATCCTCTGTTCTTGGTTTGTGCTAACCAAATTCACCTTTTCCTATTCTAGTTCTTGAAGCTCTCAATCTGATCCATAGATGTGCTTGTTTTCTTCAGTCATCTTCTCCTATATCTTCACATCCTTTTTCATCCATGTATGATGAATTATTGCATCATATATTTATATATGGATTGACTTCATTAAGTTTCAAGAAAAAACAATGGTAACTCTAAGATCAGGTTTACAACTTGTACCTACATCTCCTAGTCTATGTGTTTTAAATTAGTTAGAATGATTAAAGAAATTACATTCATATTTCTTGTCCCTAAAGAAATGGATTTAAACACAAATCAATATCTTATAAATAGAATAAGATATCTTTATCTGACGTGGAAGTTAGATCCACTTTTTGTAGGCTGCGATTGACTTTTGGTTTCTGTCTCTCGGTTATGCATTGACTATCCTATGGTTTTGTTCTGTAGATTGCACTTTGACTATCTCATCATTCTACACTATATCTTTCATGTTGGGTTCCTCTGTTGATTTCCTCTTTATCTTTCTGTAATTGCATTTTTGGTTTACACACTAAGTTGTGTCGTCGGTTCTCTTTTCACTTAGTCGTCTTCAGTGATCTCTTTCTATCTGATCTTTGTTTTTCTCTTGCCCTATCTTTCATTATATGCTTACCAAAAGTTTTTTTTTCATACTAATGGAAAACTAATGTCATTCATCTCCCCATTTGACATTAGTATCAAAAACTAATATGTGCAAAATACTAACAAAATGTTAAGTATACACAACATATAATCCTTATTCATTTTAATGACTCCCCCTATGTATATGCCAATATATCTATACATATGATGTCTTTCCTTATACATATCATTTTCCCATATGAATATACATATACATATCTTCCATTTTCCATTTTCCCATATGAATGAATGAATGAATATACATATCATTTTATCTTTTTTGATATTAAGGGAAAAGGTCTTTACCTTGGAGGTTATAAAAAATGTGCGAGTGTGAAGAATTCATGTCTTCCATCATTTTATCCCATTGTTCTTTTCGGTTCTGCAGAGCCATGTTCTCGAGTGTGATCTTTGAGTGCATGTCATAAATGTCTTCTACAGAGATCTTGGGAGTTTCTATCAGTTTCCTTGCTGAACTGATATGTTATTGAAGCAGTGTAAGGTTTGGTAGAAGTTGATCTTGGAGCTCGATTACTTCTTCCCTAAAGTGTGTCTCTGCTTCCCATAGTTCTTGTCTTAACATTTTGATTAATGATTTTCTCATAATGCAACGTAATTGCATTATCTCCATCAGTTGTTAATATTTTTGCACTCTTTTCTAGATTTGTATCCAACTTTGCAATGTTGTCACTATTCTCTTTAGTGAACTTTTCTATTGTGCTCAGTTTTTCAATCAAGGTTATAGCTTTAGATATTACTGGATCTAATTCAGTGATGAATTTTGATAGCTTTACCTTATTGACTGCCACTTCTTGGCTGATGTTTTCAATGAGCTTCTACTGGTACTTCAGCTCTGCTCTCTCCTCAATTGCCTTTTCTGCATCAATATTTTGAGTTGTTATTGCATCACTTAGAGTTTCTAATTGATCTATAATGGGCTTGTTCCAATCAATATCAACATTGGGTATAATCTGGTGTAATATGTCTTGTATTGTCTCTTGTACCATGGTGTCCCTGGGTTGTTTCTTTAGCTTCTCCTGTAATACCTTCCTTTGGAATATTTCTCCATATTCTTGTAATGCTTCAAAATCAAGTGTAGATGGGTCACACTTTGGTATTTCAATAAGCTCATCCAAGGTGACTTCCAACTTATTCTTATTTTTTCTCTTCTTCTTCTTTTGTGAATCACTAGAATGTAAACCCATTGCCAATTTCTTGACTTTCTCAGTTGTGCTTGATGAAGTGACCTTTTGTGATTCTTTTTGTCTCTTGGTGTTGGTTTTATCTTTTTGGGTGTCTGTAGATGTCTCCACATTAACCTTCACATTATTGGTAGAATATTTTTTAGTTTCCTTAGAAGTACCATCTTTAGGTTTGTCTCCTTCATCGGTGTCCTTAGCTTCATGATTCTTTGTTTTTGCATTTTTATATATTATACCTGCATCCTTTTCTATATCTCCTCCTATAACCTTATAAGTATCGGTTACATTTTGAGTAACTCTGATGTCTTGCTAATCATTAGTGATTTTGTTTCTTTTCTTCTTCTCCTGCATCCTTTGGAGTATCCTTTTCAGGTGACTTGTTTGATTCTTGCAGAATAGTGATAGCTTGTATCAATATTGGCATGTTGCTTGGAATTTTTACTTGTGTAGTATAAATAAATTTTTCCTGCTCATCGGTTCTGTCCTTTGCAATAGTGACATCTTCATCTTTATTCACTTCCTCTCTTGGGTCATCGGTGATGTCAATGATGTTTGTATCCACAATGTTGTCATTTGTGGTTTTTGGCCATGATTCATCTGCAACATATGCATTCTTGTTGCTGGTTGTGTCATCTTCTTCCTTGTCTAACTCAACATATGTGTCATCTTGAGTTGCCTTTTCAACATCTTGTTGTTGTAGGTCTTTGTTAGGGATTTCCACCTCAGTGGGTCTGTTCATAATTTTACACCACTTCTTATGGCTACCCTGCTCAAGCTCTATAAGCTTTCCTTCAATAAATTTGTATTCTCTCAACTTTGGTGAGAACTCCTTTTTTTACTTCTCTATCATTTCATCTATTTCTACCTTCTTTGATTCAGGTGGCATGAGAGTAAAAGTACTCTTTCTCTTATTTCTTTCTCATTCTTCAAGGAAAATGTCCATTTGGAGAATAGTCTATCCAATACTTCTCTTGGTACATGATTTCCTTCAAACAGAATCGGTACATATTTAAACTTACACATTTTTATATGATAGCATCCTCTATTTTATTCTAATCTTCTGGATCTAATTTCAACCATCTTCTAATCTTTGAATTTGTAATAGATCCAAAATTTGCAATAAATTTTTATATGTCATCAATATATTCAGGAGGTGTTACCTTGACACTTTTTGCCTCTATAGCTTCACCTTGCTTGGTATCTTTGATATCCTCTCGGGTTCTAATGAATTTCCTTCTTCTTTTGTTTTTCCCTCTCTTCGTTGTGGAATATTTCCTCTTGTATGTCCTTACCTTTCCTTTCTTCAAAGGTGAAGGAGTAGAATCCTTTGATGTTTGGCTTCTTGTTCTAGAAGCAACTATTATCCTTGGCTTTTTAGTTGGTGGTGTTAGCTCTTTTTCTTGTAGGAATCAATTAAAATAGAAATAAATGCCTGACTCTCTATTCCCAACTCAGATTCATACATGAACAAGGCTAATTAACAAGGATGTTATCCTTCTTCACTTTGAGCTCCACAAACTCAGGTGGGTTTACCTATCTTAAGATTCACTGATTCACAAAGAATCTTACAATGGATCAAGGATTTATTTAATCCTTCTTCTTTTTAAATTTTCAGAACTAGGAAGGTTAACCTATTGATTCTCTCTCTAAGGAATCACTAAAATGGATTGTATTTCTCAATACAATCAACTAAACATACATAAGAACACAGACCAGTGCTTTAGAACTTAGACCAGTGCTTAATCCTGGGCAAAGAGTCCAATGAGATGTAAATCAACATAAACCTAATTAATAAGAACAGAGACAAGATCCCAGATAGAGTGCCTTACAAAATATCCTTTCATTTTCACATCTATCTATCATATTTTCATACTAATACCCAACCCTCTTAGATTACTCACAAGACTGACTCCTTCCTTGAAGGAATCTCACAAGTAACTACATAGTTACCTTGTAACCAACATGTTTAGAATGCCTTACAGACTACACATACAAGAGCATGAACAAAAGTACAAAAAGACATCACAGATCTAAAATTGGAGATTCCACTGTATTATATTAATGGCATTCTTCTTGAAAACATTCAAAATAGACACAAAGCTTCAAAACAAAAACACAATTTGATGTCTCCTTTGCAGCTGTAAATTCGCCATCCTTATTACTATGGAGAAAAAACTAGATATAGGAGAAAGAAAAAAAAATCCTGTCACCGACACCTCTCTGTCCCCAAAAATATCTACAACTACTTCCAACTAAAACTGTGAGAATCTAATTTGATTTTCCCTCAAGTGGTCTATAAATTCCTCTTCTTCATTCCGAGACCTTTCTAAAAACATATAATACTCTATAGTTTGGACAAAATTTGCCCTCTGAATCATCCCTAACAAACTCCATCTCCCGTGCATATTCAGTTTTAAACTTTGGAATACTTTGAAATATTTGAAATTATGTATTAATTCAATAGTTTGACTATTGAATAATATTTCATTTTAATGCTTCAATCTCATTTTATATTGTACTTATTCAATAGCTTTTTAATACCATTTTAATACCTTTTTTCCAGAAAGTGCCACGTGGCAGCCTCTGATTGGCCTATAGATCCAATGGGCACCATGTGTCTGAGGTTCCACATGGACCAATGGCTTAATGGCTTAAAGATAAACCTCATGCATCTTTATTCTTAAGTGATTAAGTCAACCGTTGATTTGGTTACCTCAAGATCTGTGCCCATCTTGGAGGCCTATCTAACACATTGCCACATCATCGCCACTTTGTCACCTCACTGTCTATCTAGCTATCATCTTTGCCACATGGTCCAATGCCTTAATTGCTTATACATATCATCCCTACAACTTTCTCACCAAGCAATTAAGTCATTCATCGATTCTCAATCGCCTCAGGATCCGTGCCCAACCTGCAAGCCAATCTACCATGTCGTCTGCCACATGTCCTTGTGGGTCCCACCAAAATATTATGCTTAATCCTCCATACATAGTTATTGAGGCAAGTCCTTAGCTCCTACGTGCACGCTCATAGCCTCCTCTTTCTCTTCATATTATTGTGTGAGTGTTGCTAGATATAAAAATCTACTTCTCCCCTCACGCAGGCAATGTGGGACTATGTTTTAAGAGTTTTAAAGCATTTTCATGTGCTTTGCATCAAAACTAGTGGGCCCTGCCACAAACTAAGCCCTCCACTCCAAATCACTATAAAAACATAAAAACACTTAGTTCCCCATGCATGTGGGATAATCCAATTACTTTACCTTCGCAGCGCCTCAAGGAAATAATGCATGTATATCCTTTTAATGATTTGCATAAGAAATTTGTGCAAACTTCTTTATGTCCTCATTTCCCTGGCTTAGTCTTTACTATTTTAAAACATGTCTCCTCAGAATAAGCATGGACCATTGCTCAACATTTGGATTAATTCTAACTATCTTGAAAATCCTTTGTGTGCTGTACTAGCCTCCATTTTTTATTTGTGGATCTCCTGGGTATGCTGCGCGGGATTGGAGTGCTTCCATATTTCATTGTACTGCATTCCAAACATATCCTTTTAAAAATGTTTTTCAACATCTATCTCCCTATGCAGCTCATCTTGGTCTCCTGCGTAGACCTTAATAATGATATTGCATAACATTTCCAACTTGCATTTGTCTTTTCCCTTTTAACTTGCTACATGGGCTTTGATCTTTCCTTGCATGGGCTTTATGCCTCCTTCTACGTTGCTTATTTATCAGCCATTGGTCCTTTGGTGTCAATGTTTTAAAACTATTCATCTTTCCCTCATTGCTGGGATGCCATTTGGATTTTGCTTTGAAACAATTCAAACAATTCACTTAAAAGAAATATGCAGCCCCTCCTCTTGTCTACACAGGCTTTTGGAAATTTTAACATGTACATCATTAACACAATACCTACCAATTCCATTGGCTTTGAAATTCAATTCTACGTGGATGTCACTGTAAGTGTGTTTGCAATGAAAAAATCTCCTTCCTGCCTTGCGTAGGATTCAACCAAACTCCTATGCTGATATACCTTTTTGTCTTATGCTTGCACATGGTATTTTCATCTCCAATGCATTTGTAATATGCATTCAATGTTTTTTAAACTTAAACCGAACCCACCCAAATGTAGCGCAACTTCCTGTGCTATATGCATTGGTTCCTCCTTGCACATTTTCTTGAGGTTTCAAATGTTTTGTGTTGCGCAATATGCTTGCTTTCCATGATTGTTGCACAAGACTTTAATTGCAATGCCCCTTTCATATTTCTTCGCCCTTTAATGCCAATGCCTGGATTTTATTATGTGTGGGCTCTCCTTTAACTTGCGCTGGGTTATATTGGTTCATATGTTGGTTCTAATGTTTTAAAACTTTCAATTATAATGGAAATCTTTTGTTTCAAATGCCCATGCTCATTCCATATGCTATGTGAGCTTATTGCTGGGGCTCCACATTAGTCAGGCTTCATTCACTTCTGCATGGGATGCGCTTTTTATACTTGCGCAATCCAACCATTTGCATTTCTTTATAAGTGCAACATGCATTATCAAGGCATCTATATTGACATGTCTGACTCCATGCTGAGGCCTTTGTCACTGCCCATTATGCACTCCTGTAGACATTGCAAGTTGTGAGAGCTTATTTGGTTTTTAGGCATTCAGACAGGTTGAACATATGCATCTTCTTCAATTTACTGAAACATAGTAGACTATGCAATCAGACCATAAAACATTGAATTTGCAGTCCCCATAAACAACCTTCTATATTTCTACAAATTTAACTCATTAATGGCATTTGGCCTCTGGGGCTGGGTTTAAAAACTGACAAGATCAAATAACCAAAATGTGGTGCTGGGCACACATGCTTCATGGTTGACATTCTTCCATGCTGCAAAGTCACACCTACCAAATAGGTGAAAATATTTTAATCACCCAAGTTGCCTATTCAGAACAATTCTGCAAATCACCCTGTCAAATAGCAGTAAACACATTTGGTTTTGACTTTGAAAACATGTCAAAAGACCTCCTGGGATCCAAGCTTCTAAAAATTGGAAGTATTCTATATGGATAATATGGATCCATAAGGACAAATCATGATGATTAACCAGATACATTTGGAAGCCCATCAAATATAGCCACTTGGAATTACAGAAAAAGACAACATGAGGAATACTGATTTCTGCAAATGAAATGAGACTGGAAAATTGTGCATCCACAACCCTCAAGATCTGAGTCCTCACAAAATTGAAGTAAATTTGGTCTATAATTCAAGGAAACCATTTTCCTAATGTGACCAATCACGGTATTCAAGATATAACCTCACGAATAGAGCCTCCGACTAAACTGTGCAACTGATTTTGCATTAAATTGTTAGAAACTGCAAATGGAATCAGATTGGCAAACTGAGAAAACAAATTCATCATGGCCTTAAAATCTTCATGGTAGCACATTTCCATGCCTAAAATATAGGGGAGCATTCAATTGACCATTCTATTCAACCGGGTGTAGACTTATAAGACCTCAAAGTCAACAACTTCCTAATTTCAGAGTTTCACATTCTGAGAATCAACATTAATTGCAAATGGAATGACTTCAGAAAAATATGCAAATGAACTCATGGGGGTCTGAAAATGGAAATATAGCTTCTCTCTCATTCCTATAAAATCTCACACCCATCCTTATATCATGACACTTTATCAGGTTAAGGATGTAAGTAGGAAAAGTACGTCATTTACTATAATCAGACAATATGCAGAATGCAGATTTAGGTGAACACCTCTAAACAACTGTCTCCAAAACTCATCAAATCTGGATTCTGAAAGCTATGACTCATTTTATTTTCCAAATGATAGGTGGTAAACACATATCCTGAATGGATTCTCATGAAAAACATCAGGTCATTTTTTACAAGCACCCAACATAGGCCTTCTTCAAAATATTTTTAGGGCATCAACTTACACTTAGGGAAATTTTTAAGTATGGTCACTCCAAAATGCATCCAGATTTTGGAGTTCCAACAGTGGCTCTGACTGAAGACCCGTGCCCCATGGGGGCATGTAGAGGGCTTCAGAATCTCTTGGTACAAAAAACCATTCAAAAATTCAAATCAAACTTTCTCTTTATTTTCTCTCTCTTCTCTTTTGAATATCTTCTCCTTCGAAACTCAAAAACTAGGAACCTCTTTATTCGAAAGAAAAAACACCACAAAAATGAAGGGAAAGAGAACAATTATACAACATTTCCAAAAATCCTCAGACCTTTCCACAACTGAAATCAACACTTTCCTCTGTCATAAACTTGATTTTCAATTTCATTTTCTTGAGGTAAGCTGAAAGTATCATTCATATCAGTTTCACCAATTTCATGTACATCTTCAATCTCTTCGCTTGGCAAAACAAAAAAACTCTCTTTATTTTCACAGTGCATATAAAAACCAGACACACTTTCTTCATCTTCTTCACTATGAAAATATACATCAGCATGCTCATGAATATTAATATCAAACTGAAATTCATCCTCATAAACTGATTTATGCATGCTATCAATCGGAAACATAAAGTGCTCAAACTCTACTTCACCAAATGAACCGTATGTGTCATGGTTTCGTAACTCACCTTGTGTATCCAACCAGAAATCAAATGAGTAATCAGATTTGTATTCACACATGTCATCAACATCAGTCTTATAAATTATTCCACAACTCTCCAGTGTATCTTCACAATCACACACTAAATTAGCAACAACATGAAAGTAATCATCATAAAACTTTTTATCACATGTCGAGTGATTTTCAACAATTACTTGATCATATATTTCATCACCAAACACAACATTTTCATCATAATCACTGTCACAACTAGAAGAGACGCAATCTGATTTCTTACTGTAGTATAACACTGTATCATCATCAAAATCATAACTAACCAAATCTGAAACTTCATCATGCTCTTCAAAAAGAAGATTGATAATTCCATGCAAAGCTCCTTTATACACATTTTGACAAATGAGGGGCTGATCCATATCAACATCCTCATCATACAACAGGTTAACAAACACCTTGAAACTACTTTCAACATTAACATCATGTGTACTTTCAGCATATGAGGAAGAAAAATTAGTGTTACCATTACATGAAGACACATCATCCACTTCACCAATCAAGCATGCAGAATATAAACCAATATTTCTTGCATTGTCTTCATCTAGATGATTAAAATGGGAAGACCACCAATCATGTTTCAAACTATCATTAGGTGTTGGTATACCACAATTAGAATCATTTGCATGCTTAGAATTACATACATGTTGATAATTAAAATCACTTACAACTTCATGACATTCCTTTGCACAACTAGGTAACTCATCATTATATGTAGTGCATTCTTCAACTACTTCTTTATCCTCATATTGTATTAACGAACTTCCTTCAAAACTATCAACTACAAGCTGATTTATACCATACAGGGATGAAATATCATTTTTAGATTTGTAAGAATGAATTGTACCTTCATTTTTATGACAAAACTCACTCCCATCATTGCTCTTGTTTTCCCATGTTGCATCAGACTCATAGGAAGATGGAAAAATAGTTTCATTATCCTCACCTTCACTTGGATAACAAGTTTTAGCCTCGTCAGCATCACTAGACTGTGGTACATATAGATCACTTTCATTTTCATTTGATGCCCCTTCATGCCATGACGGATGAACACTCTTGTTCTCATCACTTGAAACACAACTTTTAGCTTCTTCATTCGTATGAGACTGAGATGCATGTTCTTCAACCTCATCATTAGTAACATTCTCAACATAATATAATTCATTAATAGGAGAAGCAACAACTAAAATCACTTCTTGCATTTGGGAAACATCAAGTGAATCAACTTTATCATCTACTACTATAACATTACAAACACATGTGCTCTTCTCAACAAAAATAGAATCAACTCTTTGTAACAAAGAAAATCCAACACCACATGTTCTTAAGTCTGAAATTTCAACAACATTATTTACAACAGGAGGGAAAACTACACACTGATCTGAATTTGAAACTTCAACATGACATTCACTTCCAATTTCAAATGCATCTTGCCGGCAAACACCTCTTGAGAAATGGTTCTTTGTCAGTCTGTACTTCATGTTATTTTCAATCTCTATAGCTTCCATGAATACTTGATGCAAAGTCTTAGGTTCTTTATCCCGCAACAAATAGCTCATATCCTCATCAAATGCATCAAAGTAGATAACTACACACACTTGATCATTGGGTCTACAATTTTCAGGGATATCATTAAAAACCTTTCCGAAACTAATGTTAAAATTAGGAACTAGTTCTTCATTCTCAATCCTAATTTGTAAAAACTTAGTAAATGCGTCATGTACACTTACTCTTTCACCAAATTGCAAAATGAAGGTTGAATGCAACTCACTCCAAGAGGATATCAAACATTCTAGTAAAAAACAAAACCACTCATGAGCATCATCCCTTAAAGTGTGAACAAACAATTTCATATGAACATCTTCATGTGCAATCTCAAAATCATCCATCAAATCAACAAACAATTGAATATGCTGACTTGCTGAATCATGTTGTTTCCCACAAAATATTGGCAATTTATCTCTAATGTTATTAGGAATAACATTGGGAAAACCATGTATGCCATCAAAACACAATGGCTCATACCTTTTGGTATGAAAGGATTTTGGACAACCCTTTCTGGTCTAAACTTTAGATAAAAAAAAATTTGACATCTTACTAACTTGAACACACCTCTTTCCTAGTGCTGAAAACACTCAATAGAGGAAATCCGTTAAAATCACTTAATTCTCATGAAAGGAAAACATATGAGAAGTAGAATACCTTTGTTGTTGCTGTTGAGATACTCCTTCATGGCCAGCAGAAGTAAACACACTGAAATAATCATATGATATTCTATCCTTCCTTGCCAAAACAAACTGACAAGGGCTTCAAATCTACAATCAATGTACTGCAAATCTCTAAAAATTTACATGTAAACCAATGCTACTGGGCTGCACAAGAATTCAGAGTCACCACCCACAAACGTGTGGGAAAAGATTCACAAGCTGATTCAGAAATGGTCAACAAATGATTAGCTCCTACGAGATTTTAACCTTTATTTCTCCAGCAGATTATAATTTCTGGGGTATCTTGATTTGTAACTTTTAAAACCAGAGATATTCTCAAAGTTTCAACAAGATTTTGTAATCTCTGTCCCCAGTAGAGTCACAATTTTGTTATCTCTCTTTCTTGTAGGAATCAATTAAAACAACAATAAATGCCTGGCCCTCTATTCCCAACTCAGATTCATACATGAACAAGGCTAATTAACAAGGATGTTATCCTTCTTCACTTTGAGCACCGCAAACTCAGGAAGGTGTACCTATCTTTGGATTCACTAATTCACTGATAATCTTACAGAGGATCAAGGATTTATTTAATCCTTCTTCTTTTTAAGTTCTCAGAACTAGGAAGGTTAACCTATTGATTCTCTCTCTAAGGAATAACTAAAATGGACTGTATTCCTCAATACAATCAACTAAACATACATGTTCTTGATAACAAAAGGTAAAGATTTTAATATTTGAATGATTGATGATGAGAACTACTTTTCAGAACTTAGACTGATGCCTAATCCTAGGCAAAGAGTCCAATGAGATGTAAATCAATAGGAAACCCAATTAATAAGAACACAGATAAGATCCTAGATAGAGTGCCTTACAAAATATCCTTTCATTTTTACATCTATCTATTAGATTTTCATACTAATACCCAGCCCTCTGGGATTACTCACAAGACTGACTCCTTCCTTGAAGGAAGCTCACAAGTAACTGCATAGTTACCTTGTAACCTGCATGTTTAGAATGCCTTATAGACTAAACATACAAGAGCATGAACAAAAGTACAAAAAGACATCATAGATCTGACACTAGAGATTCCATTGTAGTTTATTAATGTCATTCTGCTTCAAAACATTCAAAATAGACACAAAGCTTCAAAACTAAACCATAATATAATGTCTTCTCTGCAGCTATAAATTCACCACCCTTATTATAATGGAGAAAAAACCAAATATAGGAGAAAGAAAAAATAATCTTGTCACCGACACCTATCTGTCCCCAAAAATATCTACAACTGCTTCCAACTGAAACTATGAGAATTTGATTTTATTTTCCCTCAAATGGTCTAGAAAATCCTCTTCTTCATTCTGAGACCTTTCTGGCAACATATAATACTCTATATGTTGGACAAAAATTGCCCTCTGAATCATCCCTAACATACTCCATCTCCCATGCATATTCAATTTTAAACTTTGGAATACTTTGAAATATTCAAAATTATGCATTAATTCAATAGTTTGACTATTGAATAATATTTCATTTTAATGCTTCAATCTCATTTTATATTGCATGTATTCAATAGCTTTTTAATACCATTTTAATACCTTTTTCCAGAAAGTGCTATGTGGCAGCCTCTGATTGGCCTACAGATCCACTAGGTGCCATGTCTCTGAGGTGCCACATGGACCAATGGCTTAATGGCTTAAAGATAAACCTCATACATCTTTAGTCTTAAGTGATTAATTCAACTGTTGATTTGGTTGCCTCGATATTCATGCCCATCTTGGAGGCCTATCTGACGCGCTGCCACATCATCTCCACCTTGTCACCTCACTATCTATCTGCCTATCACCTTTTCCATGTGGTCCAATGGCTTAATCTCTTATACATATCATTCCTACAACTTTCTCACGAAGTGATTAAGTCATTTGTCGATTCTCAATCACCTCGGGATCCACACCCAACCTACAAGCTGATCTACCACATCATCTGCCACATGTCCTCGCAAGTCCCACCAAAATATTGTGTTTAATCCTCTGGGCATGGTTTTTGAGGCAAGTCCTCAGCTCCTATGTGCGCTCCCATAGCCTCCTCTTTCTCTTCATATTATTGTGTGAGCATTGTTGGATATAAACATCTACTTCTCCCCTCGCGCAGGCAATGTGGGACTATGTTTTATGAGTTTTAAAGCACTGTCATGTTCTTTGCATCAAAATTAGTGATCCCTACCACACACTAAGCCCTCCACTCCAAACCGTGTAGTCTCCAAGAGCTCCGAAGCTCTTTCTTCAGACAACTTACAACATGTAACACTATAAAAACATAAAAACACTTAGTGCCCCATGCATGTGGGATAATCCAATTACATTACCTTCGCAGCTCCTCAAGGAAACAATGCATTTGTGAAAACTTCTTTATGTCTTCATTTCCCTAGCTTCATATTTACTATTTTAAAACATGCCTCCTCAGAATAAGCATGGGCCATTGCTCAACATTTGGATTAATTCTAACTATCTTGAAAATCCTCTGTGTGCTGCGCTAGCCTCCATTTTTTATCTGTGGATCTTGTAGGCATGCTGCCCTAGATTTGAGTTCTTCCATATTTCATTGTACTACATTCCAAACATATCCTTTTAAAAATGTTTTTGAACATCTATCTCCCTGCGCAACTCATCTTGGTCTCCTGCGCAGACCTTAATAATGATATTACATAACATTTCCAACTGGCATTTGTCTTTTCTCTTTTAACTTGCTATGTGGGCTTTGATCTTGCCTTGTGTAGGCTTTATGCCTCCTTCTGTGTGGCTTATTGCGTAGCCATTGGTGCTTTGGTGTCAATGTTTTAAAACTGTTCATCTTTCCCTCATTGCTGGGATGCCATTTGGATTTTTCTTTGAAACAATTCAAACAATTCACTTAAAAGAAATACACAACCCCTCCTCTTGTCTACGCAGGCTTTTGGAAATTTTAACATGTATATCATTAATGCAACACCTACCAATTTCATTGGCTTTGAAATTCAATTATGCGTGGATGTCATTGTAAGTGTGTTTGCAATGAAAAAATCTCCTTCCTACCTTGCGCAGGCTTCAACCAAACTCCTATGCTGATTTCCCTTTTTGTCTTATGCTTGCGCAAGGTATTTTCATCTCCAATGCATTTTTAATATGCATTCAATGTTTTTAAAACTTAAACAAAACCCACCCAAACTTAGCGCAACTTCCTGTGCTATATGCGCTAGTTGCTCCTTGCGCATTTGCTTGTGGTTTCAAATGTTTTGTGCTGCGCAATATGCTTGGTTTCCATGATTGTTGCACAAGTCTTTAATTGTGATGCCCCTTTAATATTACTTTGCCCTTTAACGCCGATGCACGGATTTTACTATGTGTGAGCTCTCCTTCAAATTGCGCTGGGTTATATTGGTTCATATGCTAGTTAGATAATATTTTAAAACTTTCAATTATAATGGAAAGCTCTTGTTTCAAATGCCCATGCTCATTCTGTATGTTGTGTGAACTTATTGCTTGGGCTTCATTCACTTCTGCATGGGATGCACTTTTTATAGTTGCACAATCCAACCATTTTCATTTCTTTATGAGTACAACATGCATTAGCAAGGCATCTGTATTGACATGTCTGACTCCATGATGAGGCCTTTGTCACTGCCCATTATGCACTCCTGTAGACATTGCAAGTTGTGAGAGCTTATTTGGTTTTCAGGCATTCGGACAGGTTGAACATATGCATCTTCTTAAATTGATTGAAACATAGGAGACTATGCAATAACACCATAAAAAACTGAATTGGAAGTCCCCATAAACAACCTTCTATATTTCTGTAAATTTAACTCATTAATGGGATCTGGCCTCTGGGGCTGGCTTTAAAAACTAACAAGATCAAATAACCAAAATGTGGCATTGGGCACACATGTTTCATGGTTGACATTCTTCCATGCTGCAAAGTGACGCCTGGAAAAACTAAAAGGGTGAAAATAATTTAATCACCTAAGTTGCCTATTCAGAACAATTCTGCAAATCACCCTGTCAAATAGCGGTAAACACATTTGGTTTTAACATTGAAAACATGTCAAAAGACCTCCTGGGGATCCGAGCTTCTGAAAATTAGAAGTATACTATATGGAGAATACAGATTTAGAAGGAAAAATCATGACAATTAACCAGATACATTTGGAAGCCCCTCAAAGATAGCCACTTGGAATTACAGAAAAAGACAACATGAGGAATATCGAATTCTGCAAATGAAATGAGACTAGAAAATTGTGCATACACAACCCTTAGGATCTAAGACCTCACAAAATTGAAGTAAATTTGGTCTATATTTTAGGGCAACCATTTTCTTGATGTTAAAAATCACGGTATTCAGGATATAACCTCACAAACAGGGCCTCCAACTAAACTGTGCAACTGATTCTTCATTAAATTTTTAGAAACTGCAAATGGAATCAGATTGGCAAACTAAGAAAATGGATTCATCATGGCCTAAAAATATTCACGGTATCACATTTCCATGCCTAAAATACAAGGGAGCATTCAAATGTCCATTATATTCAACTAGGTGTAGACTTGTAAGACCTCAAAGTCAAGAACTTCCTAATTCTGGAGTTTCACATTCTGAGAATCAACATTAATTGCAAATGGAATAACTTCGGAAAAATATGCAAATGAACTTGTGGGGATCTGAAAATGGAAATATAGCTTCTCTCTCATGCCTATAAAACCTCAAACTAATCCTTATATCATGACAGTTTATCAGGTTAAGGATATAAGTATGCAAAGTATGTCATTTACTATAATCAGACAATATGCAGAATGCAGATTTAGGTGAACACCTCTAAACAACTGTCTCCAAAACTCATCAAATCTAGATTCTGAAAGCTATGACTCATTTCATTTTCCAAATGATAGGTGGTAAACACATATCCCAAATGGATTCTCATGAAAAACATCAGGTCATTTTTTACAAGCACCCAACATAGGCCTTCTTCAAAAGATTTTTAGGGCATCAACTTACACTTAGGGAAATTTTTAAGTATGGTCACTCCAAAATGCATCTGGATTTTGGAGTTCCAATAGGTGGAGGAGGTGGTGAATCTGAATCTTTTTCCTTGGAGTCATCCTTTTCCTCAGTTTTAGCGATAGATAATTGTTCTTAGGTTTCTTCCTCTTGTTCAACTTCCTCATCATGTTCAGTTTCTTCTTCAGTTGCTGACAATATTTTCTTGAGATTCTTCACCATCTTGTCATTTTTCCTGACAATTTCCTTAACAACCAGGCTAGATTTTATTCTTGTCTTGGCCTCCTCATATGTTTGAAACTTGGGTTGTTTCTTATCCAGTGGTTCATTAATCAGGGCATCAGTTGCCTTAGTTGCAAGATCAATGTTTATTTCATACTCCAATAGTTGTAACCATGCTTTCCTTGGCACAACTAGTTAAATGTAAGTATTATCTATATCAACCATAAAACATATCTCATCTTTATATTTCTCAATGAGTTGTTTAGGGATTCTTACCCTCTTTTGCATTCAGTCTTTGAATACATTGAAGTATTCATCCATGACTATCTCAAAGTTATCTCCCAGTGATGCTATGTGTTCAATGATCTGCATGGTGACTGGTTTGGTTCTGTCCCATTTCAAATCTCCTACCTATGGTAATGTTTCTTGAAAATAGAAGAAAATACACATTATGAGTGAGCCAAACTTAGATGTGTTTGACTTCGCATTCCTGATAGTCTTTAAATTTTCTTTCAACTGATTTAGGAGAAGTTCAACTAAGTCTAATTGTGTTCCCTTCTTCACACTTTCTTAGGCCATCTAATGGACTTGATGCTATGTTGTTCAATCGGCTTTCTTGGAAGAATTTGTAGCCTAGAACACATGCACCGAATTTGATCTCATCATTGGTTATGGTGGTAACTTTTAGTCCTCTACCGTCCCATTTGGCTCCTATCATCTTCTCGGTCTCAGACTTAGGTGGATTCTTTAGTGCCTTTACTTTCTTGTTTATAGGGTAACCGGTGACCACATGGATGACATCTTAGGTTATCACCTTCAGTTCATCAAGCCATAGCTTTTTTTTATGCATTCAGCTTAGTAATAACTGAATCCATTCAGTTGTGAAAACCTTCGGGAACATTAGGGCATTTATGAGCCCTTTAACTTCTATATTCTTATATTCATCTTTTAGTGGTCCATCTTCATTTCAAAGCTTCTTCAACTTCTGAATTTCCTACCTCTTAAATCTTGCAGTGTATGAAAGGTTGAATGTCTTCCACGAGTAAAACCCTAGCTGGTATGTGTGAGAATGCTCCAGCATCGTTGGGTTGTGAGGAAAACTCAGGATGAATCTTGTAGTTGGGTTCCTCACACGCCTAATTCTCGATGAGATTGAACTCATCTTTCTTTGTGTTCTTGGATTTCACAGTTCTTGATGTCGAGGTCATTTTCAGAATATAGGGCTTCTTGTGAAATGCGCAAAAGATAGAGTTGTCGTTTCTATAGAACTTACTGTTTACTCTTGCAAAGATTTCTGAAGTGCTTTGGAGTGTTGTGTGTTGAGTTGTGGTCACTCTATGATTCAGTTTCTTTCTGCTCAAAAATTTCGTTGGTCACTTTGCTATGGCCATCATGAATAATTAGTTGTTTTTTTGCCCTATTTATAGTTGTTTCCCTAAAATGCATGTCATAAATGCTTACCAAATCCTTGATGTATGAAGATGGAGTTCATCTATGAAGAATTCACTTTCCTTCGGTGACAATCATAAATTTTTGGAGCATTTGTTATTCCAGTTGCTTTTACCAATGGGTTTCGGTGTCATAGATAACTTGTTCAATTTTCTTGTTTACTGACGAGGGTTAGTTTACACTTAGCAACTTTCTTTCTTATGTTAACCGACACTTCTCGATAAGTGTATGAAATCTTAGTGTTGAGTGTGTAACGATAGATTTTAGTATATATGCCCAAAAGCATAGTTATCATAGATTTTAACAAGTAATACCATGATGCATCTTTACTTATGCTAATTTGGCATTATATGAACATATATATGGAACTGATGTAAAATAATAACTTGGGTAATGCAGTTCCATACTTACTTATTCTGCTTAGCTGGGGATGGTGATGTCACTAGATCCATTTGATGGGGTATCACCATTTGTATTTCTTTATCCAGCTTCATCATTATTTGAAGCGTTTCTCCACATTTTGTCTCTTTCTCTCTGGATGTATTAAATGGTCTTTTCATTGGGATATGTGATTGTCTCTGTCATTCGGTCTCTGCAGTCTATCTTGAGATGACTAACTTTATGATAGTGTAAGCATGCTATTCTGGGGTTAGTCTAGCCTCTAGACCTTCTAGTCCACTGTCTCATATAGTTTGTAGAAATGTGACCATATCTTCCACATGTTGTACAAATTGTCCAAGTATTTTAATCCCATACATACTGGTTACCGACTCTCTTCGGTTGATAGGGAGGTTCTTCACCTTTAGGCTTCCATGCTTGTCTTTTCTTTTTCCAGCATTCAAGAGTTGTGTGCCCATTCATTTTATATGTAGGACAATATTTTTCCATGTAGTTTTCCTTCTTTGGTTGTTTCATCTCAGACTTACATTCATATGCTTTATGTCCTTTGTTGTTACATTTATAACAAAATCTTATGAATGAAGATGTAGATTTAGGAATACCTTTCATTTTGCCTCTGCATACATTTGATGTATGGCCTTCCTTTCCATGGTGATTTCATGTAAGCTTTCTTGGTCTTGAATTTATATAGACATTATTTGGATCAGTTTGATTTGATGATTCTCTATTCTCGGTAAAACCTAGACCAGTATTGTTCTTGACTCTCCGTTGTCCTTCAAGAAAATCATCCATTCTTTTATTGATTTCTTCATCTTTCTTGATAATTTAATTATGTTGTTGCTGAATTCTTATTTCATGTTTCAAATTTTCACTCTCATCCCTCAGTTCATCGATAGCTTCTATTCTTTCAATGAGTTCAACATTTATTATGTTTGCCTATTAACTCATAAGAATAATCTAATTTGTTATCTCATGGTGATGCTTTATAAGTCTTTGTATTTCAAACTCTTTTTCTTACAGCTTTTCTATGATCTTTCTTCTATCATCAATAGCTAGTGTTCTTTCTTTCTCATCTTGTCTAGCATTGTTCATGACATTAATCATCCTTACCATTTGTGTCTCTTGACCGATTTGCAGAGAATAAACTTGTCTAGCCAGATGTAGGTTGATGTCAGTTAGGTTTGTGATGCTTTCTTCTGATGTATCTAATGCTTTTCTTGTAGTTGATCATGAAGACTCAAAGAAATCTGGTATCTCTTCTTCATGATAATCTATCTCATTACAGTGATATGCCATATTATTTCTTTCATCTAGAAGCTATCTTATATTGATTCTAGCTTCTTTATACTGTTCATAGAACATCTGAATTTCAATCTTCTTATTCTCAATATTTTTATCAGGTCTATACTTCTCCATTGTATGACCTTTTATCTTAAGCCTTTAAGCTTTCCAAGAAGAGACTCAGCTCTAATACCAATTGTTGGGATTAATGGGAAGTATGTACTGAGAGGGGAGGGGTGAATCAGTACCTCTAAAAATTTTGTATCCTTTAATCAATTAACCTTTCTAATCAATTATATATCCATTCAATCTGATCTATAATATCTTGATGTGAGTTATATCAATTCATAACATTAACATACATGTGAACATTCATAGAAACATTCATGAAAGTAATTTGACACATAAAACAAGATATGATATCGTAGAAAACTCATGTTAGGAAGTAAAAACTGTGGTGGGGATGACACCCACAAAATCTTCACTATCTGCAGATTGGAAGGGGTTGGTTAAGGATTACAATTTGATCACTTATGATTATCTACCCTATTACGAGTATTAGTGGAGACCTGTTAAACTCTACTATTTTAATAACTTTAGCGACACTGTTGAGTGTATATTCAGTTAAGAGATTTGTAGTTGGACTGTTAAATCCACCTTCCTTGAAAGGATTTTTACACTTTGCTCCACTTGTTAGAATGATAGAAAATTACAAATTGACCTGGTAAATGCAATCTCCTATTGCTAATATAGATCCAATTTAGTTTAAATGAAAAATATTATCGTCTAATTGTGATTGAATAATACCTCTGATTCTCGGTATCCTCTGTTCTTGGTTCTTGCTAACAAAATTCACCTTTTGTTGTTCTCGTTCTTGAAACTCTTAATATGATCCATAGATGTTCTTGTTTTCTTCATTCATCTTCTCCTATCCCTTCAAATCCTTTTTCATGTGTATATTATGAATTATTGCATCATCTATTTATAGATGGATTGACTTCATTAAGTTTCAAAAAAAATAATGTTAACTCTAAGACCAGGTTTACAACTTGTACCTAGATCTCCTAGTCTATGTGTTTTAAATCAGTTAGACTAATTAAAGAACTTACATTCATGTTTCTTGTCCCTAAAGAAATGGATTTGAAAAAAAAATAAAATCTTATAAATAGAATAAGCTTTCTTTATCTGATGTGGAAGTCAGATCCACTTTTTGTAGGCTGCAACTTACTTTCGGTTTCTATCTGTTGGTTATGAACTGACTGTCCTTTGGTTTTGTTCTTTCAATTGCACTTTAATTATCTCGTCGATTTGCACTATATCTTGCATGTCAGTTTCCTCTTTGAGGTTCCTCTTTATCTTTTTGTCATTGCATTTTTGGTTTACCCACTAATTTGTGTCGTCACTCCTCTTTGCACTTAGTCATCTTTAGTGATATCTTTCTATTTGATCTTCAGTTTTCTCTTGTCCTGTCTTTTAGCGTATGCTTACCAAAAGTGTTTTTTTCATACTAATGGAAAATTAATGTCATCAATGTGTTTATTTCTAAGATTCTACAAGGTGATTTAGTATTTCTACAAGGCTTATTTCATATGCACTTTACTCAGTTTTTCAGTGTGCATGGTTATAATCATTTTGGAAGTAGTCATTTTGACTATCAATATCTTGTGATCATGAAGGTGATTTTAAAATCCATTTTGTGTTTGTATTCAAATGTTGGAATTGAGTACATGTTTCAGATTTCATGTTTCTAGAAGACCATATGATCATACTTTGAAAGTCATTTCCATAGGTCACTTGTCAGTTTTGGGGCAGTTTTGCAGAGGTGTAAAAAGTTGTTTCTAATGGCTGCAATCTAAATGATTTGTGGTCCAATTGCATTGAATACCACATTTGGTTTTTTGAGGTTGATAATGGTTTCCCTCTTTAGTTTGGAAACTTAGATTTCAAAGAAGTAATCAATGCATGCTTTAGCCTAGATAGAGGAAGATGCTTCCATTTTGTTAATGTTGTAGTTTCCATCTCAATGTCTATGTACACAAATGCTACAAGTCAACTTACAATTCCTTCATCATATTTTGAGAAGTGCCTCAAGGAAATATCAAGCACTCTGCAGAAAACACATATCCTTGGTTTCAAATCAGTCCCTCTCAACCTTGTGTTGATGATATCATTTTTTGATATCCATATCCGCGATAAGGAGGAAAGGGTACAAGAGTGAGACCAAATGAAAACAAGAGGAAGTTGTAGCATAGTGTTGACTCCATGATCATTGCGCATGGATTTGGTAAGAGGGGAATCATAAACATGGCACGTAAATAGTTATTCAAATGCCTCAAAGACATGTAGTCTCCCAGTGGCTCTTAGAACATACACAAAACATAGATGAAGCATGCGAACTATTTTTCAAAATTCCTCCAAGAAACAGACCGCACACAGGTATATTTATTTGTAAACATAGTTTTTGGTTTATAATCCCACATGCATTTTGGAATAAATATATAATATGTTTATATGCTAAAACACATATAGTATGATATGAATTAGAAGGAAAAAGAGCCTTTGGGAACGTAGCACATGGGGGTGATAGTGACAACCCACAACTTGGAGATAAGCCAAATTTTTGGTGCACATGAAAGCAATGTTAAAAAATACTTGGAGTTCATTATCCCACATTGGTGGGGTAATGGATTTTAGTAGCATTTATATGCAAAAGAACTCACATAGTTATGTGAAGAAAAGAGCCAAGAGGCCCTAGATGACTGCACTTGGGTGGAGATCATTTACGACCACCTCCAAACTAGTGGGTGACTTTGAAAAAAAAACATGTTTTGGTATTTCCCATATAGGTGATGTGACAGCAGATAGACACAAGTGTGAAAAAATCCTTACGCATGGAAAAATCAATGGCAGGCATGATCGCGCAATGGCAAAGATGAAAGGAAGACATCAATCAAGGGATCATGACTAGCCAAAACGTGGTAGGGCCGATAGTGTGGCACGTGAGGTGGAGGATGACATGTCGATGGAGTAGCAGAGGAATATTAGATTGGTTCAAATCCCAAGGTGGAGAAGATCAACGATTGGCATAATCCCATAGTCCAGAAGATGCGAGGAAGTTACTCACCTAGGGATCGTAACCAACTAACATGTCGTAGTCTGATAGGTGGCAGGCCCAGCTACAAAGTGATGAAGGTAGGTGATGTAGATGCCTAGGTGGTGCTAGGTGGATGTGTAGGAAAAATTAGGAAGTGATAAGTGGAAAAATCTGGTGGTTTCTGTGCAGAAAGGATTAAAGTGCAGAAATAAGTATTAAAAGTGTAGCGTATAATGTGCTGAATAATAAATTTAGGGAAATTAATATCTTTCTAAATTTCACATAGCATTAGACCCTTAAAATTTGCATAGGTGTAGTAAATGGAATTAGATTCAGAATAACCTTTTAGAGAAATGTGCATTGATGAGAACATTTTCTAGGCTTTCAAGATACAAAAAATAGTGCATCAAAGGAATCAAGTTTGTTGAGAGGATGATTGTAGATCAAATTTTGGTTTTTGAAGAAAATTAGTTATTTTTCAGAGGTATTTTATACGGATACAGGTTTTAGTTAGGGTAGAAGTTTTATTTCTGTCCTCCATATATGCTTTTCTATTTCACTTTGTAAAGATTCCACTTTTTATGGTTCCTAGTTCTATTTTTTGGCTCCAAGAAGGGGTTCCATGAGGAGGTTCCAGAATTTTTAAATGTTTTTGATAAGCTTGTAAATAGTTTAGTATGTTTCTTAGTGTTTTGGGTTATATGTGTAGATAGTAGACTTTCAAATGCATACATCTAGCATTAAACTAATGAATTATTAATTTTCCCATGAAGTTGTGTCCTTTTTTGTGTTCATTGCTATACAGGTGAAATATATCAAGGATGTATTATCATGTCCACTTGATCTTATTGAGTGTTTAATATTTTTTTAGTCTTCTTCAAGGAGGAATTTAAATAACTCTAAGTAGGTATTAGTGATATTAAACGCATGTTTTAGATTCTTAAAGTAGATCTTTGTGAGTGTGTTGAATAGCATATTCATATAAGGCATTAATATGAAAATATTTGTAGACAAAACAAGGTGTGTATCTGGAATCTCTCTAAGGTCTCATATATGAGTCTATGCCCATGATTAGGCACTGGATTTTATAATTTATCATCCCTTCAAAATTCATCTCAAAATCATATACAAATCCTTTTAGTTTCATGTTTGTTTATGTGAAAATAAGTTATCTTGTTCTCAGCATACTTAATGTAGGTGGGAGCCTGCATAATATTGGTAGAGATTTTGATTCCCATTTCCTAAAAGTTCAAGGACTATCCACAATTGTGTGTCTGCATAGTGGGGTTTAGAAAGAGATTTACTATATATGTAGATATGTGTTATTAGGTACACCCACCTAAATGGGTGGAACTCAAAGTGAAGAAGGCTTGTATGCCTTGTTAATGTTGTATTTTATTGTCCTCAATATCTAGATGAAGCAAATTTTGTGAGTTAGATGAAGATCCTTAGGTCTGGTTCCCATTTCCTCTTTTAGGATTCAAGCTTACAAGAAAAAGTACCAACATGAGTCATTATTACTACTGATAAATTTCTTGGTTTCTATGGTGCTTTTTCTCCTTGTTTCTAGTTTTTTCCAGGCCCTAATTGCAAATTTTCTATCCCTTGGTTGATTTTTCCCCTAGACCTTAGGTCTCTCATGTTCCTTATAATATCGCGTTACATTTTGGGCCTCTTAATTCACTTAAAACCCATGTGCCTTTATGTTATCATCACAGAGCCATTTCCTAATATTTCCTAAGTCATACACGAGGTTTATTTTAATATTTCCTAAGTCCTATGTCCCCGTGGTACTTTATTTCCCCTAGGGTGTTGAGAAAGTTCATTCTAATCTAACTGTGAGTGTTTTTCCTTGAATAGAAGATGCAAGGAAACTAATCATCAAAGCATCACACCTAGTTGGCACCTATCCATCAAATATCTCACCTAGGTGGGGCCGAAAGGTAAAGCATGGTCATATTTTTTTCAATCCAATGGCTGGAGCATTTCCTCAAGGAAAATTTACCCAAAGGATACTCATAAAGGAATTGCTCTTGATTAACATGTTGCATCAGAGATCATGGTTCCAAAACTTTGGAATTGTAAATCTTCGAGTATGTTGGTTTGGAGCGAATAACATGTATAACTCCTTGATTTAGAGATGCATGGAGGTTATACTTTAAGGCATTGTGCCTGTGCAACATGTGGTAGATAGAAGGACCTGGTTAGCGCTGAATGGAAAATAAAGATCAAATGTTTTTTTTAAGATTTGAAGGTGGTTGTGATGCCTTGAGCATAACTTGCATGATGGATAGTCTTCGAGGGATTATGCCTTGGTGATATGTGTCCAGTCTGATGAGGAAAAGTCAAATGTGTTAGATCTTATTATTTTAAAGGGAAGATCAATGACCATGTTCTAAACTTATTTTTAGAGATTCAATCTAGGTTGTTGATAGTGCTTCCCCACCATGGTAACTACTGGAATGGGTAATATTTAAAAATTCAAATAATTGTAGAGGGTTTCCAATTGTATGGCAGTTCATTTTGTTCACAGGGGTAGATATTTTGATCAATTTTATGGTAGATCTATATTAAATGACTGAGTAAATGTTTTCAAATAGGCAGTGATGCAGATCAGAACTTTTTTTGGATCTTTTGAAGAAAGATCAATCATTTCAAGGAAAGAAGGTCAGTGCAGAATCAGATTTCATGGAGGGACAAATGTCAAATGAATATCTTTTCTAGAGCCTCCCTCTTCTATAAGTTCCTTTCTTTTCTCTATTGTAAGGGTTATAGTTTTTCTGTAGCACAAGGAGGTTTCAAAGAGGTTTCCATTTTAATTTATTATGAATGCAGGTTTCAAGTGTGGTTCCTCTGTAGATATTTTTTCTTTCCTCTACATATAGGGTGTTCTTGATCTCTTTTTGTTTTCACAGAAGGGAATTCATTGTGATAGTTAGCTTTATGAATGAAACTTTAGTATGGTTGTACTATTATCAAGTTGTCTCTATTATGCTTCCTTAATCATAGAGACTAAGGAATCAAGGGTGTTGTTCTTTTGTCCATTTTTGATCAGCAATGAGTTCATTTAAAGGATGACTATGATTTGGGATTTATTTTCAAATATGTATGAGTTTGAGGTATTAAGGATATTGCAAATTTATCTTTTAGTTTTATGCTAATTCATGTATTGTCTATTCCAGGGTCTCTTCTAAGGGGATGGTTAAATACTTTGAGTAGGTAGTTTCATACTTGAACACACTAGTGGATTCACAAGTAGAACTTTATTGATAGGGTATGTTTGATGTAAAGAATTAGACATATTAGAGTGTGTTAGTTTCTTTATTCATAGTCTTCCTTTTGCACTATTGTTCTTGACTCTGTTGCCCATTGGATAAGGCAGTGGTATATGTGGGATCTAGGGTATTTTAGGGATCCATTAATCAAAATCATCAAAGTAAATCATTTCCCTTTTGAGTTTGTAGGAAGGAGTTAGAGTAGGTCTTTTTTTAAAACATACTTTATACAAGTAGGATACTGCTTAAGGTTTGATAAAAATATTGAGGTACATGTTACCTATAGGTTTGAAAGCTATTCCAAAGTTATATATCTGTAATCTATTTTTTTCACAAAGGGTTATGACTATACATATTAGGTATACCCACCTGAGTGAGGTGGAGCTCAAAGTGTAGAAGGTTTAGAAACCTTGTTGATTGTTATTTGTTTTTCTTATTGTATCAATGTTTGGGCATACAGAGGAATATATATGAGCCACAGGTATAAAAGGGATAAAAAATAAAAAGAACTAACACCTTATAGGATGGTTTTTCAAATTTTAAAATAAGTTAGAAAATACCCATGTCAGGAAGTGCCCAGTTGCTAGGAGAATGCAACTTTTATAAATGTTGTCAAAAATGCAATTTTTCATTTTGACAACTTTTCTTGTCTAGTGCACATTTTCATTCTGAACGGCTCTAAATTTAAAGTGTTGGTTAGGAATAGTTGGGGAGGGAGATATATATCCTAGATCATTTATTTTGAAGAGATTGGAATGATTGTACAAAGAGTGAAGCACTGGAATTAATACAAACAATTCAAATTTCATACAGAAAATGTGTTTTCTCTATGGTATAGACATGTATAGATTCATGGTGGTCTCAAATTCATTTTTGAATTTTTTGCAAATCCTTATATTTCATTTAAATTTGATTTGAGGATTTGAAGTGGTCTAGAATAAATTTTTTTCAACTTCATTATTGCACTGGTTTGTGGCATTCCATGAAACCCTCCAAAATAAGGGGTTGTGATTCAAATGGCCATAACTTATATGTCCACCATAAAATTTAATGATCTTCTATGGAATAAAATACAGGCTCATGTATATTAAGTTTCCAACAGGTTTTTCTTTGGAAGTGTAGGGATCAAATTGAAATCGAATGCCCTAGGTAGACATCTAGATGTGGTCACCTATAGTCCGATTGAAGATATTGAGTTTTTTGATAAATGGGGGTCGAACCCAAGGTTGTACCTTTGTATTTGGAGATTTTTTTAATGTTGCTTGAATGTAAGATTCTTGTTTTGGAGAAAAAATAAGTGTTGATGGTGGTTCCTTTGTAAATCTAGATCGAATTACCCCATTAGGTCTCTGGTATTTTGCATAGTTGAGTCCGTTCTGATGAGATTCATAAGAAACCAATTTAAGAGATTGTGAAGATCCTAAAAGAGTATTAGAAACTGATTTTTTTTTGTTGGTCCTTTGAGTAAATTGAGGGTTGTTCCCTAAAAATGACTGGGATAGAACTACTAGATTTATTATGGCTTTTTGAAGCAAGTGTCAATAGAAGAGTTGTATAAACTATTATGATGCATGGTTTGGGTTTTTTGTGTCACTTTGGGAATAAATCCATTGGGATTGAATCATTTTATTTTAGGGCACACTTGAGGGTGAGTTGATGTCAAAAGAGGCCCTTAGACCCTTAGTATCAAGGGAGATGTTGTGAAGGGATCACAAATTATTGTCATATGTTTTATAGAGATGATTTGGGGGAGTTTGACTTAGGGTGTATAGTCTTTCATATTGATCCCATCCTTAAAGGATAATGTGTATTAGAGGGTAAGATATCCTAAGTGTGGAAGGCTCTACATCATAGGTTAGGACCCAAATCATTAATATCTAAATCCCAAGATATACAAATTACATGATCCAAGAGAGACTTTTGCCAAAGATCCAATAGTATTGGGATATGAGTCACCAAGATTTTTCAATTGGTAAAATACTTTATGATATTGGGAAACCTCAACTAACCATTATAACATGAAGAACATACAAAACTAAGCATGAATCCTTAATATCTACAGAGAAAAGTATCTAAATTAGGTGTGAACCCAGATAGAGGTAAAACATGATATCCAGAACAAAACCTCAAGGTTGTAGCATCTAAAACCCAAGGAACACTACCAGAATTACAAAATAGCTAACTAAGAACAAACTAAAAGGGAAATATTTTTGGATGATGCAAGATTGCCAATGACCCAAGGATAATCCTACATCATTTTTGTAGAGAAAATAATTCAAATAAAATGGATATGTAGTAGATTATAACATCTAAAAGAATCATACTTTAATTACAAACAAACATATATTGATGTGCCATGTAATATAGAGAAAAAAATAAAAACTGAGCCTAAAAAACTATTCACTAGTACAATTACATTTAGTAGTTTCTATGTGTAGATAACTAAAATAGCCTTCAAAGATTCAAAGGATACCTAATACATCTATATATACCTCAAGGTCATGTTGGTTGTATTTCTAGTTTTGAAATGTTGCTATAAAATTTTTGAGTTCCTAGTCAGATTCTTGCATAAATGTCAAATTCATGTACAGTGCTATCAAAATTTCCCTACAAATGATGATCTTAGAACCTTAAAATAAATAAGTGTGTAAATTCCTAGGTCCTATGTCATTTTTCATGCATATGAAGAGAAAACCTTAGTTCTTCACAATTACTTCTAATTTTCAGTTACATTTTCAGAAAATCTGAATCACTTAAGTCATGTGATCTTTTCATATTTTAATATTAGTCGCGATGCCTCTTTGAGGTTTTGAAAGATTCCATTTTGTTTCAAGACTTAGAAAAATAATTTGGTCACGTTATCTCACAAGAGAAATAATATGCTTTCAATGGTAAAGATATTTCACTTGTGCCATTGATTCATATCCTGATCCTATGGTTCGCACAAAGTCTCACATGAAACCCCAGAGTTGTGAAATCCTATGGCGAATCTGAGTTTCTTCAATCGTGTAGTCTCGTAAACAAATCAGAGTTAAAGTTGGGTTGAAATTTTCATGCAGTCACGTTATCATGTAAGGAAACAAGAGTTAAGTCAAATCTTATGAGATTCAGCGATAGCCGTTGATTTTCAAGATGAGCCTGCGATGGGCATGAAGTCTCAAGATAAACTCTCCAGTTAAGAAATTATAAAGTGGCTTCAAGTTTTCTTCAGTCGCGGTGTCTCACAACTTCACCAAGGTTAAGAGATTAGTTAATTTCATTCAGTCATGAGATATCCAAATAAAACAAGGGTTAAGTTAAAAGATATTAGATTTAGCGACTACCGTCTGATTCAAAGTTGATCTTGTGGCAAACATTTAGTCATGAGATAAAAGCTCAGATGAGAAAAAGTTCATGAGATTCAGAAACTACCGTCAGGTTAGAGAAAGATCTAAAGGTTGGCATTTAATCTCAATGTAAACCTTTAGTTAGATGATTTATTCAGTGACAATGAGATTCAATTAGTCGCTAAGTATCCATGAGAACTGTGGTTAATAAAGGTTAAGTCAAAGCTCAATTAAAGTTGCAGCAAGAAAATATGAACCATAAATAAGAAAAGATCTAATGGATGGTGTTATGTTTCTAATGGAAGTCAACAAGTCAGAGAAAGTTCAGAATTTCATTGGTAATAATCCATATGTTGACACGTGTCTAAAGTCATTCCTATGATCTATGGTCTCCATGAAATCTCAGAATAAACCTATGGTTAGAAAACCTATTTGGAAACTTGGAGATAGCTTTATTCGTGAAGTCTCATAACAAACTATAGTTAAGGATAAAGCTAAATATATTTCATGCAAACCGTTGGATTAAAAGTGATCTTGTGGTAGTTGCATAGTCTCCAATCTAATGCAAAAAGTACAAGATGGATGTGAGATTTCACGTAAACCGTCAGATTGAAAGTAGTTCTAATGATGGCCATGTAATCTCTAATGAAAATCATGATCAGTAAAATCTTTCAGTGACTTTGATTTTGTACAGCCATGAAGTCTCTAAAGAAATCAAAGGTTAAACAAGAGTTTCTCTTTAGCTTTAGTCACAGAATCTCAGAATGAAGTATGAGTAAAGTGAATTTGTTCAATGACTAAGAGATAACTGTTGATCAAACTTTTGATCGTATGGTGAGAGTTAAATATCATGATGAAACCAGAATTAAAGCTAACTCTCAGATATAAGGAGATAAATCAATCGCGTAGTTGGTAAAAAGAACCAGAGTATGAGTAAGGTAAAGGTTAGGGTTTTGTCCCATGCCATGATGTACAATCATCAGCCAATCAGAATAAGAGGATTTTGACAACATGTAATAAGTATCTGAGTTATAATAAAGTGAGCCAATCATATCAAGCTGAGAATTGATTTCACATAAAATAAGGTTTTATGATTGCTCTGATTCGCCTTTCTCAAAATGAGAACCTTTCAACCTCAGGTGCCATGGCTAAGATAAATTGATATCAAAGCATGTAGAAGTAATATCAAAAGTGAGTGAATAGAAAATTCATGATTTAAAAATAAGATTTGTGCATTGATTTCTCTGAATAAATAAGCATTACCATTGTTTATTTTAGTTTACCAGAGTTTCAGTTTTTAGAGCTAAGAATTGCATAAAATGATCATTGCTTTCAGAAGAACAGAGTTATCTAGATTTCCGAGTAAAGAAAAGAGATTTGATCAGTATTGTTTCAGTTTAGTGTAGACAACATGTTCTGAGCAGTGAGAATTGCTTCAATAAGTGGAAAAATTTGTGATGCTGATGATGATCAGAAGGGAAATAGAAACCACTCAGAGGAATATGTAGCTCTCATACTAGGAACAAATCAAGTAAAGAAGGTAAATGACAAATACCTTGGTGATAATATGGCTTATATTAGAGATTCTAAGACTCCTGACTATTCTGGGTATCACTTATTTAATTATTTTCATAAGAATTGTGAAGTTCTTGTTCCTATGTCAAACCCTTGGATGTTAGGGTTAGCCAAATTAATAGTTCTAGATGTGTTTGTAGATGTTGATTTATTTTTGGAGTTGGCTAATAAGTATGATCCAATTTCTAAAACCATGAAAAAGAGTGATGGTACAACCTTAGTAAGTGTATATAGGGCATTATTTATGAAATCATTCAATATGTATAACCCCTGCACTACAGAAATAGACCTTAAATTTTTAGCTACTAGGTATACAAGGGAGGCCTTTGTTGTAGCCAAATTGATTCAAGCCCATGTGCCAAAAGGAACCAGAAATTACATAGAACCCATTCCTAGTAACATTGCACCCTACTTCTACAAGGATCTAGCCTTTTACATGAAGTACATTTCTTATGGCCTATGTAGAGTTCTAGGAGTTCATGGGGGAAGAGAAAGGATATCCTCTAATATTCTAATGATTGTTTTGGACTTGCAAAGTCCACATGTTAGAACCGATTACGATTACATCCAATATGTGATTGAAAAAATGCATCAAGGCTTTGTAGATATCTAGAAGAAGGAATCTAGCCCTAAATTCCTACATTATTCCTTATTTATGCATTTGATTTTATTCTATAACTTCAATATCATGGACCAGCCCAACTTAAGACCTAAAAGATTCTACCATGGTCAATACAACCCTATGCAACTCTCATTGAGGGTATGGAATTGTAAATATAGGGAGAATAAATTTTGTGATTTCCAAAATTGGATGTTATATCCCTTATTAAGCAGTTTGGGAGTCAATATGACCAGACTACCAATCAAGTCTTTATAGCTTCTTATGCCCTGCAAGTTTGTTGACAAGTGGAATGGAGACCACAACTAGGGAGACTTCAACTACGAAAATAATTTTAATTTGATAAGAGTTTATGGTTACTCCCAACCACTGCATATTCTACCATACTGTGTACCACCAAGAATTTTTTTCATGTAATTCATATGGAAACTTATGTTGACTGATAAGGAGCATTTGGATCCACATAGAAAAGGTACATTCAGACATCGACAATTTCAAGTTTATGATTTTACAATTGGCAAGAGGGCATATGATTCAGTAAATAGAAAGTTAAGTCACTTCAGGATGAGTGTAGCCCTGTATAGGTATGTGGATACAGAGGGGTTTATTTTCACTAAAAAAAGGCTAATGACACCCACCATCCCAAATACTAAAGTGCATGATTAGTGTGTAGAGGATGATCTAATAAGGAACATCCTAGAGGATGATGAAGGTATGAGAAGAGATAACAAATTCCAAGAATTGATGGATTTAGAGAAAAAAATTAAGAAGAAAGGGGTTCCTTTTGGAGGTTACTTCCCTGGTATGCCTTATTTACAAAGACTAGATAAGATGATTGAGTCTTATGGAACCCTATGTAGCCAAGTAGAGGAGTAAATAGAGGATAAGGACATAGGTCCAAAAAAATACTCTTCTTCAGAGTATAGTGATAGTAGCTATTCAATAAATATCCCTCCACCTATGGATTAGCCACCTCAGATAGAGGAAAATATAATGGATTTAATCCAAGAACAAGGGGTTGAGGTAGTTGTTGAACCTCCCAAGAAGATGAAAAAGGTGGAAATAGGGGAGCCTTCGGAAGTCCATACATAGAAGAGGAAAAAGGATAAAGTGAGTGCATTATTAACTGGAACTAGAGCTTGTGATCATCAACTAAGGAAGTTAATAAGGGAAGGAAAGAAGAAAAGAGAGGACACATAAGAAAATTTTGAGATGCCTTTGTTGTTATGCCAAGATGAAAGAGAGATTCGGCAAGAACAATTCTTGAATGTTGATAATTTTATAAAAACCAAGGAATTCAAGGATTTTCTTATCTAGGCCAAACAAAAGAAAGGGGGGTCATAGTTGCAATTGTAAGGAGGTGATGCAGTAACAAGTGAATCCCTGGAGGCTCTGCAAGAGTATGATCTTGAATCATAGAATATGACCCCAGATGAAGCTAGATAGTTAGTAAAGTCTAGTGAGATGGTACTAGTAGAGGGATGGGATCTAGCTTCAACTTGCATCATAGATTAAATGAGGAGGCAGCCATACATCAAATTGTCATCAGAAACACAAGTGGGGGAGATTATTAAAGGATGTGGATATAATGCGTAGTATTAAACATTATCCATGTGGGCTCTAGCTCCTAAGACCTAGAAGCCATCATTTATAAATGTACAAGAAAAGATAGATGGAGAAAAAATCATATGGTCCATCCATAAAATAGGAGATTTGTAAATTTCACAAGCACTCGCTCACTTGTCTCATCTAATGAAGAAAAATCTGTTCAAATTTCAAATAGATATCAAAATATGTTTGATGAAGCAAGCATTGTGGTGAAGGACAGAGAGCTGGGCTTAATAAATTACAAGAGATTCCTGAGACTACTCCAACTGGACCTAAGAAAGTTGTAGATGCATTAATATAGAGGCAGAGGTTGCATCATGGGATTTTCTCACTAAGCCCAAGAAAAAAAAGCCTACAACAGTTGACCTAGACATACTGGATGAGGAGTAGAGAGATAGGTGGCACTTAATCTTTGAGCACATGGAGGTTAGTCATCAGAAAGAATAGTGTATGTTAGCCTATAATGGTGGTCACTAGATCTTGAAATAACTATTGGAGGTTATCTATAATATCTTCAAACAAAGGTGCCAAATATTAGAGATTTGAAGATCAAATCTAATTGTATTCCTACTTTTTCTTTCCACCGCTTGAAGTATTATTGTATTTTGTCTTCTTCTATCTTTTAGGGTTAGGTCTAAAACCATCCAAAGCTTGTTGCATCATTAGTCTTTAAGTATTGAAAGATGGTTTAGAATCTATGTATAGCAATTTGTATCATTTTTGTAAAATAGGTGAAATATATAATTGCAAGGAAGACTACTCAATTTTGTTTGAGCTTTGCATGTTTTGTCTATTGAATGTATTTGAAGCAGTAACATATTAATAAAATACATTGTAGTTTTTGTTCTATATCTTGTGTTGTCTCTATACATTTGTGTTTAAACTCATGTATGTTTAATTTGCAAGGAATTTTAGATATACCAATTACAAGGTGATTGTGCAATTGCTTGTGAGTTCTTTCAAGGAAGGAGTAATTCTTACAAGTGATTCCAGATGGTGCAGGAGCACCCAGGCTATCCTCTAAGCCCTAGATATTTTGTCTTGTAAGTGAAATTAGCCAAGTCAGTATGTGTGTTTATTTTGGACCTTATAAGGTATTGGAAAGTGTGTTACTAGGTGGATAGATAGTTAGTATCTAATCCAACCTAGTATAGTTAGGTTAATTTTTGCTTAGTTTTGGTATAAATGGGAAATTTTGTCTAAATGTGTCCTAGACCCTAGTGTAGTAGGAAAGATGCTTTTCTAGGCTTTTATTGGGTTGTTTCATCAAACCAAATGGGTTATATTCCCTAAAAGATAGGATGGAAGCATAAATGCAAAGATGCTAAAAGTAGCTCAAACGTTGTCATCACAACATTTGCAGCTTTTTGCAAATGTTGCATGCAACTTGAAAAATTTGGATTCCCCTCATTGTAGGAGGGAAAAATTAATGGAAAAAGCCTAGAAAAATGGAAGAAGAACCTCTAGAATGTATTTGATTCATTTCCCAAGGTAGAAGTGACTGCAGGAAAGTTTTTGAATAGCAAGAAGCTCTGCAATTTTGCGTGGTTAGCAATATCCGAGCATTTTGATTTACAGAGTATGTGAATGGATTGGACTGATCAAAGTAATGATAGATTTTTTTTTATTAGGTTAATACAATACTTTTTATTTCAATGTGAAAGTTTGATAGATTTAGTTTCCTAACAATAATAAATTGATTAGGATTTTAGGAGTCTGTTGGTTTAGTTTTGAGTGATTTATATTTCCATGGCTCCCCCATGAAATCTAACCGTGGGAATCTCCTAAGGGTAGATGAATGTTTTAGGGGAGCTTATGTATAGTGTATATATGCAAGTAGAGGTCTTGAAGAGTCGAGCTACTATTTCTAGATTTATGCCCTAGGCAAACAATGTCTATCCGATTAGGGGTGTAACAGGGTAAGAATCAAGTTCCATTGCAAGCGAGTGTGTGAGGGAAAGAAACCAAGTCTGGTTCTAAGAGCCTTAAGGTTATAGTGATCCCTACCTATGAGCCTAGACCCTATCCAATTTATCTTGATATTTTTTAGGCAAGAAATCAGCGTGACACTGTCAATGCTTGAAATTAGGCCTAAAAGACGTACATTTTATGACATTAGTGTACTGATGGGTTGAGGAGCTGAAACCTTGAAAATATTTAAGGTCTTGGAAAATGGTATCCAATTCCTAAGTTATTTTTTAGGATTGTGTATGTTTTGACAAGAAACAATATAAACCCTCTGGATAGGGCTAATAGGGCTACTAGGCCTAATAGGCTCCAAAGCATTGAGAAGTTGGAACTCGACCACTTTGGTGTATAAGACCCATTCAAATGGGATTCAAAAGATGTAAAAAGGATGTCTTGAAGGTGGATATGTCCTTTCTACCACTTTTATGGAGGTTTGGGAAGAATTGAGTTTGGGAACACCCAAGGAAGTATAGGGTTAAAGAGTACTTTCAATGGTGGAGGACTTTAAAGATTGGCATAAAGAAACTAACTCTTAATGTAGATTTTGAATAGGCTTGGGGTTTGAATAATCAAGCCTTTAGGGATTCTAGAAGGGAAATAGGATCCTTTGTGAACTAAGGAAAGTTAAGACCTTAGTGGAGACAGTGCAACCCATTCTTGGGACTCTTCTATCAGAGTGGTATCAGAGCCTCTTTTGATCAGGCATGCGGTTAATGTTACAACCAGAGGAATCCATTGGAGAATAAAAAATGGTGACTAATGCTGAATTATAAAAGAAGGTACATGAACAAGAGGAGGAGAATAGATTACTCTAAGATAGGCTTGCTCAATTGGAGCAAAGAGTGGATGAAGTTTATGTGAAATGAGATGAAGTAAAGGATAGAATGGAAGTAAAAGAAAAAGGAAAAGAGATTGCCCTTGAATATGAAGTCCCTGAAGCTGACCCTGTCCTAAATGAAGAACCATTCGTGAAAGCCCTAAAGGCTATTAGTGGCAGAGAATTGGAAGGATTTCCCATTTTCAGTGGAAAAATGGAACCAAAGGTAGTCCTTGGTTGGATAGAAGGACTAGAGAGCCATTTTGAGTGTGATGGAATCATAGAGGCTCAAAAGGTGAAAGTTTCTAAAGCAATACTGAGAGGATCTGCTCTCACTTGGTAGAGCTTCATCCATGATGAGAGAGAGAAGGAATGGAAAAGGCCCATTGCTTCATGGAAAGCTATGGTAGCAAGAGTAAGAGATGCTTACATCCCAGAGGATTAATAAATCTAGTTGCACAAGAGAAGACAAGGTCTAAGGAAAAAGGACCTAGATGTCAACTCATACAATGAAGAGTTTCAAAGACTTTGTATGAGGTCGAGGGTAGAAAAGGATGAGAAAGTGAAGGTTGCAAGATATCTTAATGGACTAAAATGGACCATTCAAGATGAGATGAGTCTTTTGAATCTAGACACAGTTCAAAAGTGCTATCAAATTGCTATCAAGGTGGAAGACAAGTTGAAAAAGAAATAAGACTTCAATACTTCAAGAGGAAGAGGTAGACGAAGGGACACTAGAGGGAAAAAAAGTGGTTATGGTGGAAGAAGCTCTAAATCTAAAGGACAATCAGAGACTAATCTCACTGAACAATAAGAAGGAAACTTTGGTAGAGGGAGTCCAAGTAGAGGAAGGAACTCTAACAATAGAGGATGAGGCAGTAGTCAAGGGAAAGACAATTATTTTGCCAATATGAAGTGTTATCACTATAATTAGTTAGGACATCTGGCATATAAGTGTCGAGAGAAGGGAAGAACCTCTTAAGGAGGTGACAAAAGAGTGAACTATGTTCATGAAGAGCCAAGCGAAAAAAAGAACTCTGAAGTGCCATTAGAATCAAAGGAGGGAGAGAGTCTCATGATGAGGAGAACTCTAATCAAAGAGCTAGTGAAGGAAGAACTCAGTCAAAGGAGGTCATTATTCAGAGTTAAGTGTAAAATGATTAGCAAGGTATGTAGAGTCATCATAGACATAGGGTCAACTGACAATATAATGTTAGAAGAGGTAGTCAGTAAGCTGACTATGACAAGGATACCCCACACTAGTCCCTATAAGGTCACTTGGCTAAACAAAGGACAACATCTCCTAGTTAATGAGCAAGCTTGGTTAGAATTATCCATTAGGAGATATAAGGATAAATTTTTATGTGATGTCTTACCTATGGGTGCATGTCACTTTCTCCTATGTAGACCATGGAAATTTTATAGGAGGGCCATGCATGATGGAGTGAAAAATTCATACTCCTTCAAGAAAGACAATGTGACATATAAAATCTAGTCACTGTTAGAGGATGCAGAGTTGAAGACTAGTAGTCCCAATGTACTCATTGTGGGTGAAAAAGAGTTCTTAGAGACCTTAGATGAAGTGGAGGGAGTTGGATTTTCCTTTGTGTTGAAGCCAAAGGAAGTTTTAGAAAAAATAGATAAGAGGAAAGAGCTTCCAAAAGAAGTCCAAGAGATGCTAGTGAAGTATGAGGGAATAGTGAGTGATGGACAACCATCAACCATACCCCCTAAGAGGTCTATAAGCCATCAGATAGAGCTAATACCAGGAGCTAAAATACCCTATAAGGAAGCCTATAAAATGACTCCCCAACATACTGAAGACATTTCTAGACAAATCCAAGAGCTTTTAGAACAAGGCCTTATAAGAAAGAGCATTAGCCCTTGTGTTGTGCCCACAGTCCTAGCCCCTAAAAAGGGAGGAACTTGGAGGCTATGTACAAACTCCAGGTAAATAAATAGGATCACTATTAGGTATAGGTTCCCTATCCCTAGGATAGAATACCTAATGGAGTGTCTAGGAGGAACAAGGTACTTCACAAAGATAGACCTAAAGAGTGGTTATCATCAAATCAGAGTTAATGAAGGGGATTAGTTGAAAACAACCTTCAAGACTACAGAAGGACTATATAAGTGAATTTTTATTCCATTTGGGTTGTCAAATGCCCCATCAACATTCATGAGGTTGATGAATGAGGTACTTAAAGACTGCAATGGAAATTTTATAGTGGTCTACTTAGATGATATTCTCATCTATAGTAATACAAGAGAAGAGCACCGCAAACACTTGGAATTGGTTTTTAAGAAGTTGCAGGAGGAGAATTTGATGATCAAATTATAAAAGTGTGAATTCATCATGATAGAGTTGGTGTACCTCAATTTTGTGCTATGACAGGGTAACTTAAAAATGGATCTGAGCAAGGTTGAGGCCATCATCAACTCGCCTACTCCAAGAACAAGTACTGAGGTAAGAAGTTTTCATGGCCTTGCACAATACTATAGGAGATTTATTTAGTAGTTTAATGCAATATGTACTCCTATGTTAGACACAATTAAGGGAGGCATGAAGAATAATTTTTTTTGGAATGAACAAGCTAACAATGGTTTTGAGCTATTGAAGAAAAAGATTGCAACACAACCAATTCTTGTCTAGCCATGTTTTGAAAAGTTGTTTAGAGTGGATTGTGATGCCAGTAATGTGGCAATTGGACCTATCTTAAGTCAGGAGGGAAGTTCGGTGGCTTTCCAATTAGAGAAGTTGAGTGAAGCTAAGAAGAAGTATTTTTTTTATGACCTAGAGATGTATGCTCTGGTCCAGTCACTAAAAAAATGGAAGCATTACCTATTTCCAAAGGAGTTCATTTTCTATTTAGACAATCAGGCATTGAGTTTCTTGAACTCACAAGACAAGTTGAGTCATAAGGATATAAAGTGGGTTGAATACCTTTGAGCGTACAAATTCAACATCAAACACAAGAAGGGATTGAAGAACAAGGTTGCAGATGCCTTGAGTAGAAGATCCCTTATTTTCCAAGAAATCCAACTACAGAGCATGGGAATAGACAACCTCAAGGATCTATATGGTGAAGATGAGGACTTTGTAGACATCTACAAGGGATGTAAAGAATATAAGAACCACTTTCATAGTAAATATTTTGAATATACTTTGCAAAGTAATCTCCTATTTGAATAAAGTCAACTATGTGTCGCTAGAGGGTCTATAAGGGAGAACTTGATTCAGGAGAAGCACAATGGTGCGTTGAGTGGTCAGTGAAACACAAGAAATTGTTTAGATATTTTACTTTTGGCCAAATATGAATGTTGAAATTAGGAAGTATGCTGAAATTTGTATTGTGTGTAAGAATACCAAAGGAACATCCACTATGCTGGCATATACCAACAACTTCCTATTCCAACTAGACCATGGGAATGCTTGCGCATGGACTTTGTGGTAGGATTGTGTTGGAAATTTGACTATACTAGTTTATATGAATCTATTTAGTGTTTTCATTATGGAAAAAAATTCATATGAAGTTTTGGAGTCAGCACACATTATAAGATCATAAATTGGCTAAGTACAGAAGACTGGACAGTTAGCAGAGTACTAGAAGAATAGACCATCAACTCATATGCATATGATCAAGTTAGGGAATGTGCATTTGAAGATAAGCTTTTAAGTATGTATTCATGATAAGTCTAAGAGAGAATTATCAGATCTACAAGTATGAAGAATTTACAGCAACATGAAGTGATTGAGACAATAAAGGGCAAAACAGGACAGAGCAGGGAACATATTGTTATAGTTTTGATTAGTCTGTGTTCATTTGTTATTAAAAGGATATGTGCCTTGGAAGATAATATTATGAGTATTTTTACATGCTAATTATAAGAGAGCATGATCAGATCTGCAAGTATGAAGAAGACACAGCCAGTTAAAGAGGTATAGACAGTGAATGCCAGAACAAGACATAGATCATGGAAAGAGCCGACAGATATTGTTTTGGTACAGAAGTTGCACATATCCTCAAGACTTGCATCTTTGGATTAGTTATTTTTAGTGATATAATCATGTTTGGTTAAAGGTGCATGACTTTATTCATCCATATAAAGAAGTTAGAGCTAATTTGGTGGAGCAAACTATGTGAAGAGACGCGTCTGTTCGGTTTGAGTAAAGCAGTAATAATTGATGTTGTACCAACTTAATGAAGGGTTTCATTCTTAGTTAAGTGATCAGGATAGATGGTAAAAATTTTCCTAAATATGACATGTTCATTTCCTTTGAGGAGGTACTTATAGAAGGTCATTTGTGATCAGAGAAGTTGCGAAAGCCAGAGATAAGAAAAGTAGAGCAGAGTGTTAAAGCAGCAAAGCTATATCTGTCATATGTTGATGATATAGATATTGAATTAGAAGATTTTAGAGTTTATTTAAGATTTTTATAGTTCTTTATAAGAGGTTAAATCATCAGCACACAAAAGGAACTGATCAGACAAGCAGTGTCACAGCAACAGTTCATTCTGTAGATACAGTGTGTATCAAAGATCCAGAAGGTTGTAGCATTCACCATTTGAGGAGTGTGCTCTTGGATAGTGAGTCCTTGGGTAGTGAGGCCACCACCCCTAATATCACTATTGTAAAAGAATCCTAATAGGGTCCGACCCTTAACAAGGTCACTATACTTCATGTATTGTAAAGACAACTCCTAACAAGGTTAAGGATCTTCTAATAAAGGATCATAAGAAACTAGTACAAAATATTAGTTTGTACTAATTCCCACCGGGGTTTTCACCTACATTGGGGTTCCCCATAAACATATTTGGTGTTATGAGTTATGTATTTTTATCTTACTTTCATTGATATTTAGTTCAGTACTTAAGCATTAAAGTTAAGATTCAAGATAAGAAGAAAAAGTATTAATAGATAGATCACTGATTCACCCCCGCCCCTCTCAGTGATCCTAATCTTGACAATTGGTATCAGAGCTCTGGTCCTTAGAAAATAATTTTAACCACTTGAGGAGATCATGGACAAGGTAGAAATGAAACACCTAAAAAATAATCTTGAAGAAGCCCTTGAAGAAATTGAAACATCTGAAAAAGAAAATGAAGATCCTAAACTAAAAGTTAATGGCATGCAAATACTTATCAAGAATCTGAAAAAAGAATTAAGGAATTGTTCTTCAAATGATTTGGGAGAAGTAGTCGAAAATTTGAATGAAGAAAATTTGTCTTTGAAGGATTAGATTGAAGAATTAGATGAAAAGATATGTAACAATCAAGATGCCTATGATGATCAAGTCAAAGTGAATAAGCAGTTAGATGAAGAACTAAAACAAGCAAACATGGAAATCTTGGAGCTAAGGAACAACAAAGATAAGATGAAATCTAAATTGATTGTATCAAAGAATCATATTGACAAGTTACACACAAACAAGGATCTGATAGAATCTTAGTTGTATGCTCAAAAGGTTAAATAAGACACCACTGGTATAGGATACAATGAAGCACAAATTCAGATTGATGCCATGCAAGAAAGAATGAAAGAACCAAAGGACATCAAAGACACTAAGGAGATTGGAAATCAGAATAAAGACAATTTTGAAGCACCTAAGGATGAATGCAAGCTAGTTGATCGTACTTGTTATGCCTGTAACAAGCATGGTGATGCAGAGTGGGTAGCGGAATCACCCAATTTGGCCAAGATTGCTCCTAGGACTTACAAACCCACAAGTTCTCCTTCCAAAATCTTGGATCACTCAAAGGATCCTCTACACTTTGCAAATAACCTTTCTCTAAGGTTCCACCAATCTCCCAATGCAAGAGAGATGCAAATCAAATTTGTCTTCAAATAGCCTTTTGGGACACTTTCCCTATTCTAGGCCAAACAGTGCATCAGAAACTTGGAGCACTCACCAACACAAACAAATGACTTGAACACCTTCACTAATGTTCCCACACTGCAAATGAACCAAAAATTGGGTTCCAACACTTTTGCAATGTCTCAAAGCAATAAGGACCTAGGAATCCTTATAGGTCTCTCCAACCTGTAATCCTGCAACAACAACAAATTATTCCAAACAACTTGTCAAGTAAAATAGGGTTTCAAATGTCCTTTATCCTTCTCCTACAATCCTCCAAATCTCAATTTCCTACTCCACTCCAGCATGCCCTAACTTGTCCTAAACACACAGGCCTAATAGGCCTAATTAGGCTTGGTTTGAATAGGACTTGTACGGATATGGGGTCATGAAATGGAAACAAGGCTTGGAAGATGTTGAGGATGACTTATGAACACAATTTCACCCCTTGGTTGCAATCCCTACAACCAATTTCTTGCTGATCTTCAAACAATTCCCAATTCCTAGTTCAAACCCTCAACATGACTTGAACTAGGGCATGCAAGAAAATTGCACTCTCACCATGGCAATTTTCCCAAATTGTAAAGAATGGAAGAATAGCATGTTTACTAACAGATTTATTGGGTTTTGTGCCAGGGTGGTCGAGTAGGTGCACACTACTGACCCATTTGCACAAAACCCTGGTTTTTAAGAGGGTTTGGTGACTGTTTAGATTGAAATGCTTATATCTTTTGATTTCCTTCACCAAATCCAATCAAACCAAATGCAACAGAAAGCTAAGACACCCAAGTTGACAACCCAAGCATTTGATCATAGATCAATCTTCCGTACTGCACGTGGGAAACCAAAAAACCAGTCAATTTGACACGAAAACAGAGAGCTTTTATTGATTCAATGCAAAAATCTGTACAATGACATCACCTCTTCTTTGGGGAAGGTGAGAAAGGTTTAAATATGCCTCCTAAACCGATCAACCAACAATGGAATTGGTTGCCAACCGAATTACCAACTTTTCAAAAAGTTGTCAAAAAGTTGCTAAGCAACTTTTGTTGCTCTTTTGCCGGTAAGGACATTTTGGTTTTAAAACTCTTCAACACACCCCCTAATCATATTTTAGTCATGCATTGAGCCTTTTAAGGCTATAACAACCTAATCTAGACTCCTATTACTACTAGCCCTATAGGTCACATATACCCCTGGCTTATAGAATACCAAATAGGGTAATGTGCCTTTACAAATGGG